>PYAF01001523.1:87545-134163 GCA_007407185.1 Glycine tomentella | reverse complement strand
ATCAACGAGATGATAAAATAAATTATTCATGTCATGAGCATATACCCGAGCGGGGGTTAATCCGCAGATGATGAGATGAACCTCATAAAGAGGTGTGTCAGATAACTAAACTGAGTCCATACGTGTTTTTAACTTGGGGGTAATTGAGACAGTGAGGACCACACCACCATGATGATCACATGGGTGGGAGTGATAATCCAACGCGCCACTGGGTTACCCTGACGGGATGGATAAGTTCGTTCCACTAAGGTGAGGGTGGGGTTATCTGACAGTGGCCACAATTATTGAGACGTTGAGACGTTGAGAAGCTGAGATCTTAGTCATGCATCATATAATCAGATAAACATGCATTTGCATTTCATGACAATGATGTGTGTGAAAAATGATTTGTTTATATTCTGTATAATTATTTACGTATATTTATTATTTGGTCTGTTGATATTTAAATTTTGTTTATCATAACTGACCCTATTTTGTGTCTGGTGGTTGACACCTGTGATGACCCCAAATTGTTTGGGTGAGCAGAAAAGCAGTGATATGGATGCCGCACGAGACGATAGAATGAAGATTGTGTGATGTTTGTCTGCTTTTGACTATCTATGTTTTGTGATGTACTATGAACTATTTATACATGGGACTCTGGACATGTAATAATGAATGGACTGTATGGTATGTGTGAACTTCATGGACTAAGTGATTTAAATAACGCATTAACTCTTGTAAGTTTTAAATTCATTTTTTGTTGACAACGGAATTTTCATTTGAACTTCATTTTTTAAAATCGTTTTCAAACTCAATTAAAATTAATTTGGGCATTCATGCTTCTTTTAAAAAAAAAAATTCGTAGCAAATAAAATAAATACGAAATAAATAAGCGAAGTGAAAGCGGTTGTTTCACCACCAACTTGATACATCACCTTCAAGAACATATGTTCAACGTTTAGAGATTGAGTTGCTAGAACTCGTGAAGCTCTTGCACAAGCTCTAAAAGATAACCAGTATGATGAGGATCAACTGGAAAGTGGAGCTACATTGGAGTCTTCTTTCACAAGAAGACCATACGATGGAAACCGCCAAGATCTTCATCTCTTACAATACACCCATTGACCTCTCTTCATATTCATTTGACTCTGATTATGACTTTTTAAAGAAGTTTGAGAAGTGTTTCAGTGGTGCAACCAAAAAGGGGAGTAGCATTATAAAAGATGAAGACTGATGCATCATTTGAAGAAGAGCTGATCTAAAGAAAAGATCTTCTCAAGGGGAGCCTTATTACGTTTATGTTTTTTTTCTTCCCTGACTCTTTTTATTCATTGTACTTTAAGCACACATCTTTAATGAGAAAAACCTTTTAGAATAAAATGAGATGATTTTCAAAGTTTGATTAGACTTTATCTAAAAGTCTTATGATGCAATGTGTTATATTGTGGCATATATGATTCTGCATCTGATAAATTGACATGTTCTTAACTGCCTAATCTTATAAGCCTTTTTGCATCTTTTAAATTTGTATTTGTTTGGCGTTATCAAAAACGGGGAGATTGTTAAGTCAGATGATGACTAAGTCTAAAATCTAATCATGACCCTTAACTATTTTTATTATAAGAAATAAATACAGAGGTTAAAAGTTATGTCTTATGCCTACTAAGATTAAAATATTTCATATACATCTGAAGTTTCAGACAAAAGCATATAAATGTTATGATTTAATGTAGCATTTAAGATCTCATTTAAGAATTCATTTAATACTTTGTGTCTGAGATTCATTTTGCAGGAATTGTCTTAAGAGACATTTTTCATAGGATCTGTCAAAATCCTAAGAAGAATAAACAAACTTTCAATGCTTTGAAGTTCAAATAAGTATCAAAAGACGCGTCTTGTTGTGACAAACCTACTTTGAGGTAAAACAAGTGGTTTTTTTGTTGAAGTATTCTTCAAGGAAGCTAAAGAGAGTGGTTTTTCATCATGAAAAAGATGTGCATTTAATGCAAGATGCCCCAACAAATACTTCAGGCACGAGCTTCAATGAAGAATTTTATTTGTTTATACACAGCGAATACTTGAAGTAGAAGACCTATAAATACCATAACCTTTTAAGATTTGTGATTAATGAACCTACAAGAACAAAAATCAAATTCTCTTGTTCTGTCTTCTCAAGCTTTCTCTGTATGTTTTTGAAAGTTCAAATGTTCTCAAAACACCTTGCTTGTACATTCGTCTATAAGACAATTAAGAACTACTCAGTGACCAATCAAACAACAAATATTCTAATTTGTGTTAGAGCTAGTATTGACTAGGCAAAACAAAAAATTCTAGGTTTTAAAGCTTGGTGACAAATTTTGTCTGTAAGAGTCAGAAGTGACGATGAATAATACTTGTAACATGTTAAAGTTAGTTGAACTTGGTGTTTTGCCAATAACTGGATGTAGTCTCGGTGGTTGAGACGAACCAATATAAACTTTTGTGTCTTATAATCTATCTTTTTGTCTTTAATTGACCTAGGGTCCAGATTTATTTTGTTTGAAAAATACGCTCTGTTTACAAAATCTATTTTCATCGTCAGATTCAGTCTGTTGCAAAAATATGTTATTTGTCTTTCAATGTCATTTCAAAAAATAGCTTTGTGTTTGCAAAAAAGGTTTAGAAAATTTATAAAATCACTACTCAACCTCCCTTCTTGTCATATTTATCATTACAATGATTATCCCAAAAAAATTGAGAAAGACATTACTTTGGGGGTACTTCCCCCAACCTAGAATCTTGCTTGTCCTCAAGCAATAGTAAAAATTATGAGAACATGCTTTGTAAAGAATCAACTTCTAAAAAATGATTAGAACATATTTTTAAATAGTTAACCTTAGGAATTGAAACAAAAGATGAAATTCCCGTAACCAAAATGAGCTTAAGATCAATTCACATTTCCTTTCTAAAGAACATAAGAGGAAATATATGTCTGATTCAAATAGAGGAAAACCTCTCAAAGTGTTTAATTTTCTCACAAGTGAGTGTTTCATCTCATTTCCTACACTGATACTTTATAGATTAATTTTGCAATTCATTTGCCATCAAATCAAAGTACATAATCAACAGGGATCATTAGGGCTTTTTATGGATGGGCTTTTGGCTAAAAAAGAAATCTTGGTTTTTTCTGGATATTCAAAAAGACCTTTGGAATATGAGGGCATATATATGGATAAAACATTAAGATCATTACCTCCTATTTTTTTTCAGTATTTCCCTTTTTATCAATTCTTTTACCTAACACTTTGTATATTTAAAACACAAGACTTTGTTTGTTTTGTATATTTAAACCAAATATTTCTTTTCTTTCTTTTTATTTTTCTTTTTCTTTCACTTCTTTTCTTTCTTTTCTTTTTACTCAACATATGAATAGCATATAGCCACTTTTGTAATCCTTTTTCATAGCATGAACTACCCAAAAGAAGTTTCCATCACAAATTATTCCCTTTTTGCTCTCCTATCCTTAGGTAAGGTATGGACTTCCTATCCTAGGTTAGGGTTTCAACAAAATATCAACTGTTTGGCTCAAAAGGGGTTGCAAATGGTAAATCATTATGTTCATGTTTGGGATAGCTTTTTGGCCAGTGGCTTTAAACTATGTTTCAAAAAGAAAGACGGCCTAAATCATATCCTTGTATCATATGTTTTGACAATTAAAAATTTATGCAAAATCACTATAAATCATATCAGTGAGGTCTCTCAATATATAATATAGGTGGTTACACAAACTCACTGGGCTCAAGGTCTATTTTTCTATTCAAATCAGATCAATTGTTTCAAAAAATATTATTTATTAAGTTTTATGTGAAAAAATCTTGCCTTCATTTGATATTTTGGAAAATCATTTCATTTGTTTTTCATTCTCAAGATTTTTTTGTCAAAAATCATTTTTTGTCAAAAATCATTTTTTTGTTCTGATCCAATTAAAATCCAAGTTCCAAAACAATATTTGTTTATTCTTTTCAAAACATATAATCTTCCAAAATAAAACATCTTTTTAAGACCCAAAAAGAATTTATATATTATATACAACTATTTTAAAGCCAAAAATTTTGGTGTAACTTTCAAAAAGACTTATGTTATCAGTATACAATACAAAAAGGTTTAACAGTATATAATACCAAAACG
This sequence comes from Glycine tomentella, assembly GCA_007407185.1. Lineage (NCBI taxonomy): Eukaryota > Viridiplantae > Streptophyta > Magnoliopsida > Fabales > Fabaceae > Glycine > Glycine tomentella. The sequence goes on along the minus strand of PYAF01001523.1, from coordinate 130,014 downwards.
ATGTATAATACCACAAGGATGAAATAGTTAGTAAGCAGTAATATAGAGTATTTAGAAAGCGATAAAGATAAAGATAGAAATAAATAATGTAAAGTATTCAGGAAAGCAATAAAGAAAGCTGTAAAGAAATTAAAAACAATGTCACAGTGTCACAGATTATGCAAGTCCGTGAGATAGGCTGCCAAGTTCTGCTCAAAATCATCCTCATCAACTGCTTCATTTCCCTCAGCAGCTCCCTGATCATCTGTAGGGCCAGCCACAGGGTCCTGCTCAACTCTTTGGCCTCCTGCCTCCTCAGGAAAGATTGGTCTGTCCCCAGACCATGCTACAAAGGTGCTGAACTGCTCGGGAGTGGGCCACTGGAATAGGGTGGGATCCTGTCTGTGCTAATGTTGTGTGTAGTTGTAGAAACTCTGGTTAAGTTGCATCTGCCCTCTGTGATTAGCAGCTTGTTGATCAACCACATGATGCATATAAGTGTGCATCTAGAGTTCCATTCACTGTAGGTGAGCGAAGATGGACTCCAAGGAGGCTGGTTGTGGTGGCTGCTGCTCCTGTACTTGTCTAGCCAAACAGTATTTTTCAATAAAGGCTCCATTTATTGGAGGTCTAATGGTCCTGGTTGGGTGCACTTGGATTCCATATAGTTGACATAAACCAGTAATCAAAGCGGGGAATCCAAGTGCCCTGTTGGCTTTTTGAGGGTTAAGGGGATGCCTAGGTGGCTCTAAAATCACAAATTGGTGGATTGTATCAGAAATTATTTGAGCCACATCAATGTAAGCTGAGTAATACAACTAAAAGCTAGTTGACATTTTGGCATTGGAAGTTCAGAACTATGGTCACTAGGTAGTATGTTACTCAGCAAAAAGGTCATCCAAATTTGGGTTAAGGTAGTCATATTAGTCTGCATTAACCTTACCCTGTTACCTGCGATGTTCCTTGCAAAATCACACCCTGGGATGCATAAGAGTTGGGTCATGGCCTCTTCATCAAAATTGTTGCGCTTGGACATATAGTCACAAAGTTGTCCTTCTGGCAAGACAAGTGGATTTCCTAGAAACTGATTGATGGCATCAGCATCATAAGGAATCCACTATCCCCTGACAAAAGATCGTTTATCAGGTAAAGCTCCCTCCAATGGCCAAGCGTTGGCATAGAATTCCAAGACTATCTCTGGATCAAATTTCTGTAATGGAGTGGCCAATGGTCTCCATCTATGCCGATTAAGTTCTACTGTGAAGTCTTGATATTCATCATCCATCAGCTGAACTCGCCTTTCCTTGAGGAATGACCAATTCTTGATTGTTTCAAATCTCAGCTGGTGCTCTCTGCTCCTAAATCTTTGCTCATCATAGATGAATTCGTCAGGGGGATTTGCACTGGAAACTTCATTTCTAGCTCTTTTAGCAGGTAGTTTCTTAGGAGCCATCTGAAATAACATCTCATAATGGAATAACATGGAATACAATAAGATTTAGGAAGTCTTTAGATGTTACGAATCAGAAATTAGATAGCAGCCCATGAAAATTAAAATCAAGACAACTACACAAAAATGTTCAAAATTTCCTATTTTTCTAATGCACATGTGACTAAGCATTTTAATCCATTTACTCCATTTTATGCTTTCACTACCCATGTATATGAATGACATTATATGCTGGAATTTTTTCTATCCTAGACATTTGACATTTTAGTGACATTATATAGAAAGAACAAATCATACATACAACAAAAAGATCAAAAAGTGATGACTCAATTGAAAGGCTAGGCCTAAATCATGATCAATGGTGTACATTGAAGGTGTCTAAGACAAGTATGGAGTAACCTTTGTGCATTAAAAAGGTGCCAATTGAAAGCTGAATTCATTGTGGCATTTCACCAAACACTTGGTGTGCACACAATTTTGTGCATGAAAATGGACATTTTGGCACATATCCTACCCTAAATTTTCAGAGAAATAAGAGGAGGAGAAGACCAATTAACATGTACAACAAAAAGCATTCAGCATAACAAAAGCATCAATTGAAAATTTCTAACCCTAAGTCATGTTTAAAAAGGAAAGCCACAAGAACATCATGTATATATAGGAAAGCTTTTTAGGAATAATATTCAAAACTATAAGTGCTTGGAGAATAGATGAATACTTACATGATTGGAGCAAGAAGAAAAATCAAGAAGATGGAGGATGGAGCAGCTTGGGCGAGTTAGGGAGAAAGGAAAGTAAGGTCACAGCAAGATGAAAGGAATGAAAGTGATGGAAGTAAAAAATGTGATTTTTTTACCTTTCGTTTTTGCTGCTCCAGACGTATGCTCGCCCAAGCGAGCAATTTGCTCATGGTTTACTCGCCTAGGCGAGTTAAACTTTTTTTGTTTTTTTAGAAAATTATCTAATGTTTTAGCTTGTCATTATTTACTACTTTAACTAGGCTGTATTTATATAGGCAAATAGATTTAAATAAAATGATAAAGAAAGAAGGGTTAGAAGTTACTAGGTTGCCTCCTAGAAGCGCTTCTTTAACACCGTCTTAGCTGGACGCGTTTGTTGCTCAAGCTTCTTGTAATTGGATCACAGTGGTGAGCCTTTCAACATCACCACCTGAGTAGGGCTTGAGTCTGCTACCATTGACAGTCCATGTTCTTTGTGTGACTGGATCTTCAAGGACTACAACTCCATGTGTCATTATCTCTTTAATGGTGAAGGGTCCAGACCACTTGGCCTTTATCTTACCTGGAAACAATCTTAATCTAGAATTAAATAACAAAACATGTTGTCCAGGATGAAAATTCCTTTTTAAAAGTTTTTGATCATGGTAAAATTTAACTTTTTACTTGTAAAGTTTGGAATTTTCATAAGCTGAAAGTCTCAATTCCTCCAATTGATGAAGTTGGAGTTTTCTTTGTTCACCTGCAGAGGTAGGATCAAAGTTAAAGAATTTTAATGCCCAAAATACTTTATGTTCTAATTCAACTGGTAAATGACAAGATTTTCCATAAACCAATTGAAACGATGTAAGCCCTGTAGATGCTTTGTAGGCTGTTCTATATGCCCATAGAGCTTCATCTAGCTTTTAAGACCAATCTTTTCTTGATTGGACAACTGTCTTTTCTAAGATTTTCTTGATCTCTTTGTTTGAGACTTCTGCTTGTCCATTGGTCTTGGGGTGATAAGGTGAAGCCACTTTATGTCTGACATTATAGTGTTGGAGAACTTTTTGTAATTGGACATTGAAAAAATGGGATCCTCCATCACTTATCAGTACTCTAGGGGTTCCAAACCTTGAGAATATGTTTTTCATTAAGAAGCTAATAATTGTCTTTGAATCTGCATGTTGTACAGCTACTGCTTCTACCCACTTGGTCACATAATCCACAGCTAATAAAATATATTCATTTGAGTATGAGGATGGGAATGGACCAATGAAGTCTATCCCCCAACAATCAAATGCTTCAACCTCTAGAATGTTTTGTAAAGGCATTTCATTTTTTTCTGGAGATTCCACCCGTTCTCTGGCAATTATCACATCTTTTCACATATTCATTGGTATTTTTGAATAATGTAGGCCAATAAAATCCTGACTGTAGGACCTTTGCAGCAGTCCTCTCTCCATTATAGTGGCCTCCATATGCTGAACTGTGACAGTGCCATAGGATGTTCCTTGCCTCCTCCTGAGTTACACATCTTCTCAAAAGATTATCTGCTCCAATTTTGAAGAGGTAAGGATCATCCCATACAAAGAATCTGGCATCCCTGAGAAATTTATTTTTTTGGTGCCATGTATAATCTTCAGGAATTGTTCCTGCTGCTTTAAAATTAGCTATTTTTGCAAACCATGGCCTTTCTGAGATGTTGAACGATTTTTCATTAGGGGATTCTTCTTGAATTTCAGGATCTTGAGTGGCTATTTCTTCACTGGTGAGTCTAGAAAGATGATCAGCTACATAATTTTCACAACCTTTCTTATCCTTGATTTCTAAATCAAATTCATGTAGAAGTAAAACCCAACGGATAAGTCTAGGCTTAGAATCAGATTTAACTAGTAAGTATTTTATTGCAGCATGATCAGTAAAAATCACCACTTTGGATCCTATCAAGTATGATCTAAATTATTCCAAAGCATACACTATGGCAAGCAATTCTTTCTCTATTGTTGCATAATTGATTTGTGCTTCATGTAAAACTTTGCTTGCATAGTGTATGGCATGGAAGACTTTGTTCTTCTTTTGTCCCAAAACTGCTCCTACAGTATAATTTCAAAATCAAGGGTCCAATCAGGTGCAGTGATTATGGGTGCAGAGTTTCAAAGGCTTTAAAGCATGAATCATCAAAATGAAATCGAAATTCTTTATTTAAAAGATTGCTCAGTGGCTTAACAATTTTTGAAAATCATTAATAAATCGCCTGTAGAACTTTGCGTGTCCCGGGAAACTTCTAATGCCTTTGACATTGGTTGGTGGAGGTAGTTTTTCAATAACATCAACTTTGGCTTTATCCACTTCAATGCCCTACATAGAAATCTTGTGACATAAAACAATACCTTCAGTCACCATGAAGTGACACTTCTTCTAATTAAGCACAAGATTAGTCTCAACATCGTTTCAAAACAACATCAAGATTAGACAGGCATAAGTCAAAAGAAGTACCAAATACTGAAAAATTATCCATGAAGATTTCAATGCTTTTCTCAACAAGATTAGAAAAGATAGTAAGCATACACCTTTGAAAAGTGGCAGGTGCATTACACAGACAAAAAGGCATTTTTCTATAAGCAAAAACACCAAAGGGACAAGTAAAGGCTGTTTTCTCTTAGTCTTCAGGATCAACATTGATTTGATTGTATCCCGAATAACCATCAAGAAAACAATAATATTGCTGACCTGCAAGTCTCTCCAGCATCTGATCCATGAATGGTAATGGAAAATGATCCTTTCTTGTGGCTTTGTTGAGCTTTATGTAGTCAATACACATTCTCCAACCCGTAACAGTGCGAGTTGGGATAAGCTCATCTTTGTCATTTTTAATCATAGTCATGCCACCTTTTTTTGGGTACTACTTGCACAGGACTTACCCACTGACTGTCTGAAATAGGATATATCATTCCAGCCTCTAGTAGCTTGACCACCTCTTTTCTGACAACTTCTTTCATGGTTGGATTGAGTCTTCTTTGCGGCCGAGCTACAGGTTTATAGTCTTGTTCCATCAAAATTCTATGCATACAATAAGAAGGACTAATACCTATTAGATCTGATAGTGTCCAACCAATGGCTTTGTGGTTTTCTTTCAATACTTTCACCAATTTTTTTTCTTCCTCTTCAGATAGATTGGCATTTATAATCACTGGCTTTTAAGAATTACCTGCGAGAAAGACATATTTCAAATGGGGAGGTAATACCTTTAATTCCAGCTTCTGTTCTTCTTTTGCCTTCTCTTTCTTCAACTCTTCAAAGAGAGATTAGTGATACGGAATGTGATAACCCTAAGTTATGGCATGGTTGGCGCTGATAGCACCAGACCCATTGGTTGTGGCGCTGATGGCGCCATAGACTCGGCAAGTCCACGCTGGTAGCATGGTTGTGGCGCCAATGGCGTGGCTTGGCCGAATGGTTGGCGCAGATGGCGCCAAGGGCCGCGCGGATCGCGCCATAAGTGCCCTGGAAAACCAATTTTCTCTGGATTTTCACGCGGACAGCGCCAGAGGTAGCGTGGGTGGCGCCAAAGGTCTCGAAAGGTTCACGCGGTTAGCGCGAGGATGGCGCTGATAGTGCCAGCTCACCGACATTATGGCACGGATCGCGCGGGAGTTCGGGCAGGCTGAATATATAAAGGGTCAAACGCGTTTTTGCAGGAAGATACTATTCCCTCTTCTTCTCCACAACCCCCAGCCTCCATTAATAAGTTTCCAAGCTTTCTAGGACCTTACATGTTAGTTTAAACACTTTCCTGTGGCCTAGAAACTAGTTTTAACCGATTAAAAAGCTAAAATCTTTCATCTGTTACTTGAAAACCCCTTGTGAGTGAGAGGGTGAGTTCTGGAGTGGAAAACCTCAGAGAACTTGAGAATAGGCGAGACCTACGGCGGGAGACGGACATTAGAGTTCGGAGAAGCTGTTCTAAGGTCTCCTGGTCGCTACTGAGGTAAGGAACCTGAGTTCTCTTGATTCTCTGTGAATTTGGGTTTTCCTGAGTAATGTGACCCACAGTGAAATGGGGCTAGAATTAGCCCAGGGTCCTGTAGAGAGATTTACTCAGGGCAATGTAATGATGAAAGATTAGCTTTCAGTTTTTGATTCTGATGACTTTGAATTTTGGCTCTGTGTTACCTTGTGGCCTATGTAATGGTCACTTGTGATTATCTGTTGATATACCAGAGCCTTAGTTAGATTTATGTTGAGCCTGAGAGGCTAGTTAAATGGGACTTTGAGTGGAACTCAGTCCATTCTGATGATAATTGAGTTAAAGGCTGAGGAAAGCCATATCCTATGTATGTGTACTTTGAGTCTAGGATGACTCAGATGGTTTGTATTCAGCCTGATGGACCTTGAGTGGTCTGAGAGCAGCCTAGTATAGGCTGAGCTTGCTTAAACCCTGGGATAGGGGAATTCTGTTATAATATATACTGTGACCTGTATATCTGTGAACTGGTTTTGATATATGAAATTACTTACGCCTTGATTAGGCATTGATTCTGAGACTGTTGGTGGTGGGAGCCACAGACATGGAAAAGAACTACGAGCTGAGACCTTACCAGGTAAGTTCAGTGTTTCCTGAGGATGAATTCCCGCTTTGGTTGCACACCACACTCCTGGGGAGTGTCGGTCATGATTCATGATGCATGCATTGGCTGTGGCATTACTTGTATTGAGATTGTATGCATCTGCATTTGATGTTTGTGCTGTGCTTGAGATATCTGTTGGCCAATAGATAAATACCGACGTTGAGGAGCTCCGCCGTGTATTCTGGGCGTTGAGGAGCTCCGCCCGTGGCATTGAGGAGCTCTGCCACATTATGACAGGTACTGACGTTGAGGAGCTCCGTCAGGGCGTTGAGGAGCTCCGCCAGGCATTGAGGAGCTCTGCCACCTGTCATATGTTATGATTGTGCTGATGATTATGTTATGTTGAGGGCTAGAGGGCCAGGCCAGTGGGCCATGTATGATGTATATGCTTGTTTATGTAATGTGAATCTGTGGGCCAGGGTGGGAATGATTTCCCAAGAACCCTGAGCTTACTGAGATATGTTATCTCACCCCGTGTGGGGCTTACATGATTTCAGGTGATATTTCTGGAAGAGAAGAGCAGTCTCAGGGCAGGAGGCCCAGTTGAGACTAAGCTGCTTGACTTAGGAGCAGCATGGAGAGCTTAAAGGCTCTATTTTGATTTCATTTTGATGTATAGTTCTGTACTCCCTCATGGAGGGCTGATATTCTTTTGTACCACCACGGTATGTGTGGTGTGGACTGTGTGCACTGATGTATATATGTACAGAACTTTGATCGAATATGATATGTGACGTTCCCCTGAGTATAATTGTCGTATATCTGATTATCTGTCTGTATGATTAAATTGTCTGGCTTTTGATATATGTTCTGAGAAACTGGATCAGCAGAGGCGTGTTTTATGATTTAGTATAATTGTGATTTTGAGTTATTTGTTATTCCGTACATAATGTATCAAGAAAACGATTCTACACTTCCGCTGAGCTATATAATTTGTGTTTTAAGCGCTAATCTGATATTATTAATGATAACACGTCGGAGGCCTACAGGGTGTTACAAGGAATCTCTTTAAAAGCATTCAGTTGATGAAGGTATTCTACTTTTTCTTTATCTTCATCTTTATCTTGGACTGTTTCTATCAATGCCTTCTCCAAACCTTCCTTTTTGTGAAGAAATCTTTTAGAGTAAAAAATTACCTCATCAAGGACATCGACTCTAAAGCATTCTCTTTTGTCTGTGGGATGCTTCATTGCTTCAAAGACATTGAACTGTACTTCATCATCTTGCACCGTTACAGTAAGTTTCCCTTCATCCACATCAATCAAGACTTTGGCAGTTTTCATGAAAGGTCTGCCAAGAATCAGTGGAACTTCACTATCCTCATCCATATCCATCACTACAAAATCAAATGGGAAGAAGAATTTATCAACTTTCACTAAAATGGTTCTGTCTGCCAGCTGTAGAGTCATCCTTGTGGGTCTAATTTCTACTTCCCCAATTCTTTTGACCATTGATAATCGTATGAGATTGATGCTTGCTCCTAAGTCAAGAAGAGATTTTCCTACTGATAAATTTCCAATAGTCACAGGAATTGTGAAACTACTGGGATCTCTTGACATTTCTGGAATGGTCTTTTGGATGATTGTACTGTAGCCTGCATCTAACTCAATGGTCTTCTCATTAGTGTATCTTCTTTTCTTTGTGAGAAGATCCTTCGTGAACTTTGCATAAGTTGGCATCTGCTCAAGTGCTTCAGAAAAAGGAATATTTATTTGCAGTTGCTTGAAAATGTCTAGAAAACGCTTGTATTGCCTTTCCTTTGCCTTCTTGGATGGAGTATGTGGATATGGTATTTTTTGGACTGGTTGTAGGGTCAAGACAGCTTTGCCTTTATCATTTTTTTTCTTTTCATCATCATTCATCACTTTTCTCTCAATTTTTTCATTTGTTTCTTCCTCATCTTTTTCTTTTTCTTTTTCAACTTCTTCATCATCATTTTTTTCTACATTTCCTTCATTTTTCTTTTCTTCTTCCTCTTTCCTACCAACCACAGTTCCCCTTCTTGTGATAATGGCTTTACATTGCTCTTTAGGGTTGACTTGGGTATTGGCTGAGAAAGATCCACCTCCATGCTCAGACAGTTTGCAAGCTGCCCTACTTGTACTTCTAGATTTTTGATAGAAGCCTCAGTATTCTTTTGGTTACTGATGGACATTTGCATGAACAGAGTAAGAGTATCTTCCATCTTTGTCAATCGGTCAGAGTGAGCTTATTGTGGTGGGTTTCTATTTGAAGGACCTACAAAAGAGTTAGAAGAACTTGCAAAAGAATTATTAGAAGGACCTGCAAAAGGAGGGTTAGTGGGAACATTATAAGGTTGATTAGAACCTGGATCGCCTCTATACCCTTGGTAATTCCCTTGGAAATGCTGTTGAGGTCTGGATTGATTTTGCATATAGTGAGCTTCTTCTTCTTGTGGACAATCACCGGGTACTGTACAATGACCATTCTAATGGTCTCCTCCACAGAAATCACATCTAAGGATTTGTTGAACTTGATGGGCTGTATGAGATTTCTGTGATCCTCCTTGAATTTGTTGAGGAAGTTGGCCTATTTGCTTTGTTAAGGCCTCCAATTGTTGCGTCAGGAGCTTGTTTTGAGCTAAAATGGCATTTTGGGTGTCTAGCTCCATTATTCCCTTCCTCTGAATAGGTGACCTATCATGGTGAGATTGGTAGTCACTTGCTGCTATGGAATCAATGATCACTATGGCTTCCTCTGGACTTTTAGACATCATGGTTCCTACGGCTGAAGCGTCAAGGATCATCTTGGTCTGTGGCCTCAAACCACTGTAAAAGATATGTAACTGTGCAGCATCATCAAAGTTGTGGTTTGGACACCTTCGTAGTAGTGATTTGAATTTCTCCCATGTCCTCACAAAGTGGTTCATTTACATCTTGAGAAAAAGTGGCAATAGCTGACTTTGCACTTATAAATGTTGATGGAGGGAAGAATCTGGCGATGAATTTCTCCTCCAACTCGTCCCAGTGCTTAAACTTTTATTTGGTTGGGACTAAAGCCAAGTTTTAGCTTTACCTGTCAAGGAATAAGGAAAAGCTCTGAGGTAAACAACTTCAACATCTTCGTCTGAGGTTCCTATAGTACTACATAGCCCCATGAAAGTGGATAAGTGCATGTAAGGATCCTCATGGTCTAGTCCAGGAAATGGGTGTGAGCCAATAAGACTGAGTAATGTTGGCTTCAACTCCACAACTTTATTGTTGAAAGGAGTGATGACTATGTTGTTGTAATGCTTGGGACATCTTTGATATGCATAGTCACCAAGAGTTCTCCTTGGTGGTCTATTTCCTTCTCCTCCTTGATCAGCCATATTGTCACGTACAATTGGTTTTTTGGATTAAGGAGAATCAATAGACGAAGTTTCCTCTAGATCAAACAAAGGTTTGCTGTAGAAAACTTACCTCGCATAAAGGAAAAAGAACAAACTACAAGGTTCCGTAAGCACCAAGTTTAACAAAATATAATTAGAAAACAGAAATATATAACAAAAATGGAAAGAAAGAAAAAATTCTACTAAACTGAAAATTATATTTAAACGAACTAAGTAAATGAATCAAATCCCCGGCAACGGCGCCAGAAACTTGTTAGGAACTTTCGACAAGCGTACCATTTTATCGTTGCAAGTTACAAAATTTATAGAAGTTCGTCTCCACAGGGACTTCAGTTTACTTTGGTTAATTTAAATATAGCTCTAATAGTTTAATAGTTTATATACAAAAAATGTACACAACAATTCATTTTGATGTGATAATAGAACATAAAATATAACGAATACGAAAAACTACGGACATAAATGAATTGAGTTTAATTCAGGAAAAGCGTGGGATTGGAATTCATCATTCTTATCCTTTTTGTATCTAATTAATCTTATCATGCATAAATCATTTTCTACTCTTATTGATGCGCACGTATTTTACCCCAAATTGATCCTTCGCATTTTGAGAATCTTAAGAATATTTATTAGATATTGATCCCTCGCATATCAAAATAAATACCCCAGCATTAAGAATTAAAATCGCATGCTTGTGCAATTAAAACGTTAGGCCCTATTCCTAGCAACGTAACGTGATAAGTAATTTCATTCAGTTCAAACACTACGAGTACTTTTCCAGTCAAGCTTAGGGTTTCAATTCATGAGACTATTGATCAAGTAAAATCAAGCATTAAACACAGAATGAAATTACCAACAAGAGATAGAAAAGATTCATGCAATATATAAAATTAAAATAGATACATAGGGATAGAAGATTACTTCCAATCCTCGAGAAGCTTAAGCGGCCATTGGAAGAACCTCCTTAAGGGAAGAGTTGATGAAGGAAATCATCTCCGCTTCACTCCGGCAGGGTTTCCCCTATAACCTTCACCTTTCTCACTCTCCTAAAACTTACCTAAACTGAAACTAGAATTTCCTAAGCCTTAAGCATGAGCCAAGAAGCAAGAGATTGGAGGAAGAATGGTGTCTTTCCTCCCAAATTCGTGGCCTTTATATAGATTTTGGGTGTTGCCTGCTTCACTCGCCCAAGCGAGTGGTTTGTGCTTTGTTTGCTCGCCTGGGCGAGCTTATATTTATCTCATTGGTACTTGAAGCTCGCCTGGGCGAGCCAAATACACATGGTGTGGTCGTTTGGGCGAGTTAATGTCTTAGTGCTGAAGAATGCTTTGGGCTTTGATAGATGTTGGGCCTGAATTTCTTGTTGCACCTCCTATGTTAGCTTTATGATCCATTTGTGCTTGCTTTATGTGATTGGAAGCTCCGAAAATTCTTTTAACCTATCAAAATGCAAAAGAAGATTGGATGAATCTTCGAGAATATGAACATATCCTTCATCCTAAGTACTAGATACAAACTAACTAGATTTAGGGAAAGTTTTATAGATTTTCTTAGTAAAACGAAAGATAAATGCCTTCAATATAACCCTAATTTTACTCAGATATGGCACTTATCAGTTAACATGCTATAAAAAAATTACTTAAGAAACTATTTTACTAGTTTTAATAAATAAGGGACTTTTTAAAAAATTAAAGATCAAATTACAACTTAAAATAAAGATAAAGGACTAACCGAGTAATTTAGCCTATACATAAAAAAGAATGACACAATAAGATACGTAGACAAATAGAAAAATAAATAAGGCAACATTAAGAACTTACAATAGTATTTATATAAATAAGACTGCTAAAAGGCATTCTTTTACCTTTTAGTAGTGATGTACATATTAAGAAATATGATGAAGATCTAAAGTGCAATGGGTAATTTTTAAATTTTCTAAAGTGAACTTATATAAATGGCGCTATAGAAATAATATAATGTCATTCAAGCCATCAATATTGAAAATCATGTTCACATAATGTTGCAATTACATGTTTAGCTCAATTTTTTTTTTTTAAGAAAGAGATATAACTTAGTTAGTTGTAAACTTCTTGATATTGTCTTCAATTTTTATAGATAAACAAGTATATAAAAAAGCTCAATTTTTTATTTATTTTAAAAGCTACTTTAAAAGTTAATCATCAAAATATTTTTTTTACATAACAAAATAAATGATTTAAAAATAAATTAAGTAAAAGATGTTGGGTATCAAATATGGTTGTATAATATCAATGTCATAAATTACGTTGTGGTATTTTTGCAAATAATCGCAACTTTTCAAATATAAACCGTCTTTGAAACGTTTGTTCAATGAAATTTTTTACTAAAACCGTCGTTGAAATAAGATATGCTACATCAGTTTTATTAAAACTGTTGTGATATTGAGTTCTTCTTCTTCTTCTTGTTTTCTCCCACGACCATAAATCCACACTTTCATATTTTGCATGATATTGAGAGCTACGGAGCAGACTAGTGTAATCTTCGCACACGCATCAGCCTCGGTGTGGCCCACGACGCTTTCAACATCTTCTTCAGTGAAATTGGATCAAGCAAGCATGTCCTACACGTCGTCTTTGTAACGCCCTGAAATTTTGATAACTGGAAATAAATGTTTGATGTATTTCTTGTGTTATTTGATTAGTTTAGATTAGTTGAATTATTGTGTAAATTATCCTTGTGCAATTGTTTGGTGTGAATGTTAAGTTATGTGAAGTTTGTTTAAGCTGCGTTGAAATTGTGTGATTTCAAGTTTGACCCAAAAACCTATTTTGGTAACATCACAATTCTAGATTGGTTAACCGTTGGATTGCTTTAAAATTTTAAAGATAGGCTCCTAACCCACATACGTATATTTTTACCGTTGGGATTGGAAAAATAACGTATGAAGCATGAGCTATTAATCACACAAGGATTGGAAAAATTATCCTTGTGGGATTAATTTTTCAAAAATTAGATCAGCTCGCCCAGGCGAGCGAAAATTCGCTTGGGTGAGTAAAGGCAACTAGAAATATGTGAAAAACCGTAGAAGCACAAAAAAACCAACCTCCTTGTCCCCCAAACAGCCACCCAAGTCCCCCACCCTTCTCCTCCACCACCCACAGCCACCGGTGACCGCCATGAGTCGCCATTTCTTGTCGTTGAACCACCACACGAAGAGGAACACTTTAATCGGAGCGAAATCTTCAAAACTCAACTCGAGGATTCCGTAGAGAACGAAGCCTCCAATCCTCCCTTCACGATTTCTTCGAGGTAACCGTGTTTTTTATGCCTTTTCCTAGCTAGTTTGAAGTCTCTCTTGATATCTCTTGTGATTTGGATACCGATATTGGGTGTTTTTACTCTTCCTTTGAAAGACCTTTGAAAATGAGATGTTGTAAAACAGGAATTTGCCTCCAAAAAGGACGCACAAATTGCATGTAAGAGGAACCTCATGAAGGAGCATCAAGAAGCATATGTGGTTGATAGCAAGCCTAACAAGTTTAGCATGAGGTGTATTGCTCATAATGAGGGTTTTCCATGGAAGGTTAGGGTAATTAAACCAGCGTTCGATGAGAAGTGGCTTGTTTCAAGATGGGGTGGCAAACACAATTGCCTGAATGACCATATTTCACAGGATCATAGACAGCTTGATTCTCATGCTATTGAAAATAATGGAATACTCACAATAACCAAGAGGGGGGTGAATTGGTTAAACCTTGGTATTTTAATATTAATTCAAATCAGAGTTTCAGGAATCAATTAGCTCAAAACAGTTCTTGTTGAACAACGAATATGAAACAAAGAATCAATGATCAATTAGAGTATAAGAATTAGAGAAACAATCACATAAGCAATTATACTGGTTTACTTCACAACTGAAGCTACATCCAGTTTCTTCTAATCAACACTAGATTAGAGTTCCACTATTATAAATTTTGTTCTTACAAGCTTATTACAAGATCTCCCTTTTATCAACCCTAGATAAAGAATATAAAACTAAAACCCTATTAGAATTCTAAGGAGCAAGAACTAGAGAACACTACTCTGTTCTTGAATCTAGAGAACCCTTCTCTAGAACCAAGCAAGAAGAACCCACTTACAATAGCAATTACAACAGAAATTCAGAATACAAAATTACAAACAAAGATAAGGAGAAACACAACTTGATGATCCAGAGAATGCAATGCACAAGTATTACCAAACTCACGTTGAATAGCAAGATGAATTAGCACATGTTTTCCTTATCTTTGAAAAAGTTTCTTGCTCAAGATTCACTCAATGACCCATGAATGATTTGAAAGTAGCAAGAAGTAATAGAACTCAAAAAATCACTTTTAGAGAGAATAGAAAGCTTGTGTATCTTAGAATTACAAATGGACAAAGTTATATTCGAGTCAAGCCTTCAATTCTATTTATAACAGAATTTTATAACTAACTATAATCGATTACTAGTGCCAAATAATCGATTAATACGCATATGTAATCGATTAAAATATATCTGTAATTGATTAATCTGTTCATGAAGTTTTCTGGGTTCAAGCAACAAGCAAAATAATCGATTATCCCGAGCTGTAATCGATTAAGCCAGGAAGTACATTTTCACAAAATGAACTGTGTAATCAATTACAAGGTTTGGTAATCGATTAACTCAGCAAACCTTAAAAGCTCTGTTCAATTATATAATCGATTACGAATTATGGTAATCGATTAAACCAGGAAGCCTTAAATCTTAATTTCAACTATATAATCGATTACAAATATTGGTAATGATTAAAACATTTAACATAGTTGTTCTAGTTTCAATCAAAGGCCAAATAATCGATTATCCCTATAGGCAATCGATTAAAATGTCTATAAAGATTTTCCAGATTTCATGAAGAACTAAATAATCGATTATAACACTTAAGTAATTGATTAAAGCAGTAGAAAATCCATTTTTCTAAAAACCTTTTAATTAATTTAAAACCTTAATTGAATTATAAAAAGCTTTGATGTTTTAGAAAAAGTCATTTAAGCTTTTAGATGTATGAATGAATGCATGTATGGATCAATCAGATTGTCTTTCTCTTACATTTGAATTATATCATTAACTTCAAGGCACTCTAAGCATGTTGAAAGCTCAAAACACATTGTTGAATCATTTCCTTGTTAATCTTCATGATGCTCCCCCTATATCCAACAGTTATTGCTTCAGTTGTAGTAGGTATGTATTTTTTAAATTTCCTCTATATGTCTTCAATAATGGTTCTTTAAGGTTGTTCATTTTAATGTGAATGTTACATTTTCATTGTTAAGAATGATTAAGGAGGAACTGTCTGTGTCAATTGCATTGGTTCGAGAAAGGATCACCCATTCATATGGATTTAGAGTTTCATATCATAAGGCCTGGTATGCGAAACAGAAAGCAATGGCAATGATTTATGGGGATTGGGAAGAATCATATGCATTTTTGTCCAGGTGGTGTGGCTACATGCTTCATTTTTCACCAGGTTCTTTTTATGATATTCAAACCAATGATTATTTTGTGGCACATCGACTGGTACGGGGAAAGCGTGTGTTTCATTGCATGTTCTAGACATTCAGACAGTGTTGCGAGACATTTAATTTTTGCAAATCAATGATTTAGATTGATGACACCCATTTGTATGGGAAGTATACAAGAAAATTGTTGATTGCCACGACTCAAGATGGCAATAATGAATGTCTGCCACTAGCATTTGCCATAGTTGAGGGAGAGACCTTGGAAGTCTGGGCATACTTCCTTGCTAATATTCGTTTCCACGTTACGCAAAGGCAAAACATATGTCTCATTTCAGATAGGCACCAGAGCATACTATCTGCTATGATGAATCATCCTGGTTGGCAACCACCTTATGCTCATCACGTGTTTTGCCTTCGTCATATTGCAAGTAATTTTAATCAAAAATTCAGGAATCAACGCTTGAAGAAGACCCTGATGAATTTAGGTATGATTAACAAGTATTTTGAATATATTAAATGGATATATCCATAAGTCGATTAGTGTTAATGGGATGATTGTTTTGCAGGTTATACTCCCTGTATGATTGATTTTGAGGTAACGTTTGCATGATTTCATGATATCAGTCTGGAGGTTGCAGAATGGATTGATAGCATCCCCAAGGAAAGTGGACACGTGCATATGACGTAGAAGGGAGGAGATTTGGCCATATGACAACAAACTTGTCTGAATCAATCAATAGGGTGTTGAAGGGAGCAAGAAACATGCCTATCACTGCTCTGGTGAAGCACACGTACAATAGATTGGTTGAATATTTTGTAAAGAGGGGGGTCAGACGGCTATTTCACAAGTTGATCCTTTAACGCGGCATTGCAAAAATTTGGTTGATGCTATGAGGCATAATCAGTCCGTTACTACAGGCCACCACGTATGCACATATAATCTTGATCAAACACAATTTGAGGTGGAGGAGGGCTGCGAGAGGTCATATTCAGTCAACCTTGGAGAGCATTTTTGTCAATGTGGCAAGTTTAAGGCCTTCAAATACCCATGTAGTCACGCCGCAACTATTGCTTTACATGTTTGTCAGAGTCCTTTTCAGTATGTGGATCCTGGTAAGTAATTTGGTGTAGGCTTACTCATTCCCATGGCAGCCAATTGGTAATGAAGGTGCTATTCCATCGAGTGACGGTCCAGTTATCATACCTGATAGGGAAATGTTGCATGGAAAGGATCGTCCAATGGCCACTAGAATACGTAACGAGATGGACGAAGTCGAAACTAGTCAAAGATGTCCCAAATGCGGAATTTGCAAGCTTGTTGGACATAACCGAAGAGCTTGTCCTGATCGTCGTGTTGTTTCATGGTTTTTTAATGATGTTTGTTAACTAGTTGTATGTTAATGCATTTCATTTTAAGGAATTACAATTTTTTCAAAATATGTTGAGCTTTCTTATTTGTCAATTCGCATAACAAAAATTGTTTTAGAAATGAAAAATACAATAACGCCATCAATTGAAATAACAACAACAATTGAAATAACCACACTTAATAAACACTACTTAATAAAATGCAACTAACAATAATAATTGAAATACGAAAATAACAACACTTATTAGCAATTTCACATATGTTGTGTAGCGGACATGTCTTCTTCCATTTGGGCAACGGGTTTGCTAAAAACAGCTAAGATGTGTATTGGAGAAAAACGTTTCCAGAAGTTGGATTCTGCTAACACCTTCAACACGTATGCATCGGTTATCAACTCTTTTATGTGATATTCGATTGTGTTGTCTGAATAAGCGTAATGGGCTGGCTGTCGAAAAAATAATTTTCTTACCACCTGTGAGTTGTGAATTCCATAAGAGGGAACCCCAATAGGCATAACTTGGTTGATTACATCCTTCAGTGTTTCAATGTTGCATGCTGGAGGAATTTCCAATCTTATGGGATTTGTTCCAGTGAATGAATAACCCACAAAATCGCCTTGTCGTGCTATGTTTCACTTGCCATTGTAATATAGCATTGCAGCATGTGTTGGGACGATGGTGGATTGAAGTAGGTTGAGTATACCATCAGGTGTTCTATTTATGGTACATAATACTTCTATAGGGCCAATGCTCGACATTTGTTCATTGCACATTAATATTATGCAAACATCGTCATTATTGGTGAGTTGAAGAGAATGAAAAAAATATTGCTGACCTGCATGTAGGGATGACTGTCTGTAGTAGATTTCATCAACAAAATGGTCACTGGTTAGCATAAGGGTGTCACACATCCTACTCTTGAGTGTTTGAAAAGAACACTCATTAGGAACCCGCATTGGTATTGGAGTAGGACATTGAAAATAAACACCTGTTTCATTGTGTTTCATCGATCTATTTTGGAAAAATGAATGCTAATTTTGAGTTAGCAATGGTCTGACTGCTTATTTCTCCTAAGAATGCCATAGTATTCAGATTGAATTTCATTTGTGGAGGTATGTTGTGTGGGATTGTCTGCCTTATATAGGGGTCAATGACGCCCAAATGTAGGCGTGACATCCCTTTCTGTCACGCCTAAATTGGACGTCTTCAGTCACGCCTTATTTGTTAGGGGTGTTTAGTCACGCCCTATTTAGGCATGTTTAGTCACACCCTATTTAGGCGTGTTTAGTCCCGCCCTATTTATTGGGCGTGTCCAACCACGCCTTATTAAGGTTGTTAAGTGACGACGTATTTGTTCAGTCACACCAAATGTTGTAATGTCCCAGTGTTTTAATTGTGTGTGTGTGTGTGTGTGTGTTTGTTAACGCGATATTCATATGCATTGGCATACAACAAAGCATAAAAATGTTGTACGTCACTGGTTGTGCTATGTTAAGATAAGAAATATAACCATTACACGAAGATGCTGTTATAAATGTTTGAATATCAAATAAAGTCCATAACAAAAAAAAAAAAAGCAAACACTAACGTAACTAAAAAAATATAAACTATGACTCTGGTGGCCACTGCTGATGACGCGCTTGATGATTGGACAACCTCCGTCTACCACGGAGCTGAGAAGGGCCTGCCTAAGAAGGACCCACATCTGCAAGTGGGTATGGAGTTCCCTGATCTGGCGATGATGGGCAGGGATAATCAGGAGGTGGGGTGCCATATTTTGCATGTCCTAGCCAATCCCCACAATCGGACGGAGTATAATCAACCTGAGCCAACAGATTGTCAATATCATCAGCACTCCACTCCGTAGCAGGAACGTCACTACTTGTCCCACACTCCGCTGATGCCATGACCAAAGTAGTCGCATAATACACATGCTGTGACTGGGAGTCTGCCGGTGGTGGCATGTCACTCTGGCTACTGAACTCCTGATACCCCGTACCACTGCTGAGATGATTGGTAATAGAAAGGCTGACTGCCGTATGTAGGTCCTATCAGTGGAGGCCTAAACCAACCAACAATGCGAGCCCTGGGAACTCCTATGGGCTCAGGAACATGGGGCATGGCTTTCCGGCGACACTCTAGTCCATATCCCTCCTGTCTCCTACGGGGAACATCCATATACACTTGTGGGTCCTGCTGAAGCTGTGATGGGGGTGCATATGGGCCTGGCTCCTTCAAGCAACAACTTTGTCGGAACATGCACATAATGTGACCCACCTCCTCATGCAAGTACTCCATGTTGAATCCCGACCACTCCTGACCGCCACTCGCACAGTACAACATCTCCAGGCCATCAAACTACAAATTACAAAACAAATTCATTAGTCCAGACAATAACGCCATCAAAATGAAAATTATTTTACAAATTAAATTTAAAGAACACTTACACCACGGCCCATCTTAGCAGCCATCTTTGTCACGTATTGTTTCCCATTCTCCCTGAAGCAAACCATGTACTCATGGTTTGGTGACAGGAACCCAGTCAGTTGGGGAGGCAGCTCTATGTGGTGGTCCCTAACCTCCCATCGACGGATAAAGGGTCTCAGCTTACGAACCCAATTATCTTGTGGTTAACCTCACAATGAGAGGTCATGCACACCCTTCAGCTTCCTCGGCCTTCATAGGATTGGTTGATCCCTCCCAAATTGACGCATGCATCTGTCTGGATGGGAATACTCAACTGTGTGAAAGCATATAATTGGCGTAGTAGCCATCCACAACAGTCGCTCGTGCTGAGATGCACCAAGGAAGTGGTAGCCTACATATGGTTGTCAAACCACCTGAATAAAATAATTAAACACACAATTAGGAAAGAAATATGGTGACAAAAAATGCAAAATTATCCAAGTCAAACGACCAAAACTTATATAAGTAATAATACGTACCTCATCCCGAGCAAGGGAATCTAATGCTAGTCGATACCAGAGAAGGTTGTGTGCATGGAACTTGCTTAAAACATTAAACCTAATTTGAAAATAGCTGACATTAGACTACTTATAAGACTCATTAATACATAGTTAATAAAAGAAAATAAGAACACATACCTGTGGCCGTAATGCCACTCCTGGTGAGTAGGCTGAGGTATAGCTGGAGCAATGGGTGGGAATCTGAGCCACGCCTATATCTGGAGAATCACGTGACACCCACCTATGTCACTTCTATCTGCATCTAGACACTCGCACATTTGTCTAAACAAATGTGCAAGGATCACGGAACCCCATCTATACCTACCTATGTCTGTCATGTCTCCTACCAGCAAAGGAACATAGCGACAGCCTATAGTGCTTCTGTCGGATCTGTCGCATAGTAGCAATGCACCAATGATACGCGCAATGTGCGCTTTCGTAAACCACATGACTTCTACCAGATCCCCAGCTACCTCGCCCCAATGCGCATAATGCCTATCAAAGTAAGACAGACGCAGGAATCCTCCTATTACCTCACCCTCCTGAGCAGGATGACCAAAGACCTCCTCGATGACGGTGGCCCACTCGTCTGACGTGGCTCTGGTGATGACATTATTGCCAGTGCCTAAACCTAAGATACCAGCCACGTCTTCCAACGTGATGGTCATCTCTCCCTGTGGCATGTGAAACGTATGTGTATCTGGTCTCCACCTCTCAACTAGAGCACTGATAAGCGCAGGATCGATCTAAAGTCAAGTTTAAAATAATCAATTTGTATGCACACTTATAAACAAAAAATTTTTTAGGAATCACTTTGTATGTACCATTGTTCAATTAAAAATTTTACACCTGAATATGTCGCATGCGTGCGACATGTAGGAATCCAGCCTATCCTAACATCGCCGCAACGATTGCAGGAATATCGTCACAGTCTGGCCCCCCTGCGATTTTACCACATCGCATCTTTAACATTCGACATTTATCCTCATTCCACACAGCCTGTGAAACGTGAGTCCGCTGGGTACGCCTCCGCAAAACCCTCAACTTATACGGGGTAGGCATAACATGGGTCGTCGGATCCCTTCCGTCACCCTCATGATCAGATCCAAACCATGAAGACGTCGAAGATGATGAATCAGCCATCTATGAGACTATCTTAATATAAATAAAACAATATAATAATTAATAATTTAATAACTTCTAATTAAATTTCATTACAAATAAATTACCTAAATAATTTCAAATTATATTTAAAACCTAAACCCTTAAATCCTAAACAATAGACAAGTTATTTCAAATTATATTTAAAACCTAAACCCTAAACTACTTCAACAATTCTTTCTCACTCAAATCAACCCGAGTTCCATAGGATAATGATATCATCTACATATTTAGGGAAATCACCTAAAATCCTAAACCCTAAATCCTAATCCCTAACCTTAACCCTAAACTGAACTAATTAAATTTAATAAAATAATTTTAATTTAACAAGTAAATCCTAAACACTAAACACTAAACCCCAAACACTAAATCCTAAACCGTAAAAATCCTAATCCCTAAACTAAACCCTAATCCCTAACCTTTGAACCCTAAACACTAAGTAAATTTAGTAAAATAATTTTAATTTAACAACTAAACCCTAAACCCTAAATCCTAAACACTAAAATCCTAATCCCTAAACTAAACCCTAATCCTTAACCCTTGAACCCTAAACACTAAGTAAATTTAGTAAAATAATTTTAATTTAACAACTTAACCCTAAACCCTAAAATCCTAAACTAAACCCTATATTCCATAACCCTTCAACCCTAAACTGAACTAAGTAAATTTAGTAAAATAATTGTAATTAACAACTAAACCCTAAATCCTAAAATCCTAAATTAAACCCTAAGCACAAAACCTTATTCCGTAACCCTTCAACCCTAAATTGAACTAAGTAAATTTAGTAAAATAATTGTAATTAATAACTAAATCCTAAATTAAACTAAACCATATATCCTAATACCTAACAGTTATCTACAAAACTAGTTAAATGATATGGCCCTAACAATTTTATAATTCAATAATATAACATATTAAATAATATGCATAATTAATAAATTAATTTACTTGTTTGCAGAGATCGCCTAAAATCCTAAACCCTAAACTAAATCCTAAACGCTAATCCCTAAACCTTAAACTCTAAACACTAACTAAATTTAGTGAAATAATTTTAATTAAACAACTAAACCCTAAACTCCAAACCCTAAAATTCTATACCTCAAACTAAACCCTAAACATAAAACTCTATTCCCTAACCCTTCAACCCTAAATTGAACTAAGTAAATTTATTAAAATAATTGTAATTAACAACTAAACCCTAAACTAAACTATATCCTGGAACCTAATACCTAACAGTTGTCTACAAAACTAATTAAATAATATGGCTTTAACAAATTTATAATTCAATAATATAACATATTAAATAATACTCATAATTAATAAATTAACTTACTTGTTGGCAGAACTTCGCTGCAAAGATAAATCACTCAAAACCTAACAGAGGTGTGCTTTGAAAACTTTTAGAGAGAAAAGTGAAACAGTAAAAGTGGTGAAAAAGTAAAAAAAAAAAAATCCAACTTATATAGGAGGGAGACACACCCATTTTGGGCGTGTGTTGCTGTCCCAGAATTGTAAAATATTTGAATACAACTTCAAATTGGTGATTTTTTTATTAAAAAAGTATTATTTGGATTTTTTGCTAAGATATTTAACCATTGGGGGGAATATTATATTTGGATTGTCTTACACTTATAGCCATATATATATATATATATATATATATATATATATATGTATGTATGTATGTATGTATTTGATTCTAATATTTTTTTGTCACTATAATTTTCCTCCATTATGGTTTTGGTCTTTATACTTTGAAAGTTTGGTTTTTAGTGTCAGCTTTATTTATTTTGTCATATATACTACTGAATTAATTTCCTAAAGGTTTAAAACTTGGTATAATCTACTGCACACCTTTTTGTAAAACAAAATAAACATAAAAAAGTAAACAACATCGATTTCTAGGAAATCATCTTAGAAAGGACACATTCTAATACGGTTTTCGAAAAAAATCATCCTAAGATGGTTTTCTGAAAATCATCTTTAAATCGTCAATTTTTTCAATAATTTTAAAATAAAAAATAACAGATTCGACGATGGTTTCTTAGAAAATTGATGTAGAAATCAGGATTCTGAGATGATTTAAAAATAATTATAGAAAATGTTGACTTTTCACGATAACGAATTCAAAGACGATTCATAACTGTTGTGGAAAGAGTAAAATAACTATTTTTGAATACCTTTTTGTAGTAGTGCATGCAATATTAACTTCAAAAAAATTAAGAAGTAATTTCACATGATAAAATTTTTAAAACATTCTATATTATATATATTCATATATATTTTTCAATGATAGTTTTAGAAAATAAAAAAATATTTAACTGCATTAATTTCTCTTTTAAAAAATTATCCAATGTAATGAAAACTAAAAAAATAAAAATATTTTTTTAATTCTTTAATGTAAATAGTTTAAAAAAATTAGGAGCTCATGATAAATACTTTAAAAAAATAATAACTAAAATAGTTAGAAGAGTATAATATGCAAACTCTAAATATGAAGTATCAACATGCTCAATAAGTTATTGCAAATATCTTCTGTTGAGTTCTTTTTAGAAAAATCATTTGCATTTATAGAGTCAACAAACTGCCTAATTCATACAGTTCTTATATTTCTTTTGGTGTGCAAATAAAAAATTCTCCTTTGGACTTAATTAGTATAGCAATAGTGAATTTACTTTATCTGATTTAATTTATACAAATAAGGTGTTCTTCCATAATAATAACAATAATAAATCATGATAAATTAAATTATTTATTTTGTTATGCGTTTATTCTTTTGTCCCACGATATATATAATTAAACTAGGATCTTCATGCAAACAAAAGTAACCGTTTTACATAGGAACATGAAATTGGAAATGTTCAAGTTTCAAGGCATCATTTATTTGCAAAACATCATATGTAATTTGCATCAAGTTAACATGACTATGCTCAAATCCTATCATATAGAGCTCTTTTGAAGCCTTGAAGTTCATTTACGCCAAATCATCCAAAATGGATTCTATGGTAGCAAAGTCTTCTTCCTGTTGAAGCAAGAAAAAAAAGGAATAGAAATCAATAAATAAATAAACAAATATGTGTCCTAACATGTTTGTAAGTAAAAGAGTAAACTAAGTTATGGTTCAAAGCTAATAGAAAGAAGTTTTTTCACATGTTATTGTAGGTCAAATACATTTAATTTGTAAATAAAACAGTGTTATAAAGTTACTTTATATGTGAATCATATATTCTTAAATTTACATTTTTATGTCTACCACCTTATTCAAATATTAAATTGAGTATGAAATTTATGTTAAATTAGATATGACTATTAAAAGCAACATAACTTTTAAATTAGCGATTCTTAAGGTTTCATCATCTCCTTCTAATCTTTTTCATGTGTTTAAATTGAAGGGTTAACCTAGAGAGGTAGAAGAGGAATATTTTTTCATAGACAAGTAATCAAGATGAAGAAAAAAGTCACATAAATAAATCTTTCAAAATGAATATAAAAAGTTGAAACTTTACATACCAAATTTGTCCCATTAAGGAGTGGGTCAAAAAGTGGAACAGAATCATAGCACTGGTTCGAATTAGCATGGTTATCTGAATTGACCGGTTCTTCATGCTAATATAGAAAGAAAAAAACATCAAATTTATGTGATAAAGAAAAAGAAAATTTACATATATATATATATATATATATATATATATCACTTAAGTTAAAGTTAGTTAGAGAATCTCGCTAATGCTTAATGAATGAATTACTTTAGGAGTTGTATCAATATACTTTCTAAAACTTTTTATTATTCATTAAATTTATTAATAATTGATGATTCTTTCAATAAATTTTAGTCAACAAATAAAAATGTGTTACAAAATATGTTGTTAACATTTTTCATTAAACTTATAGAATTACAAAATATGTTGTTAACATTTTTCATTAAACTTATAGAAATTATAAAGAAATACAAACAATAAAATACAAATGATGGGGGACCAAACCAATATAGAGTACCTATAGGTAGGAAGACCTAAATTATTGCCCCATGATTTGTTGTTTTCTTTTCTTCTTTTTTTGGTTTAATATATTTTTTGTTTTGCCAAAAAAAAAAAAAAAAAACCAAAATACTAAATCTCAAGAACAATAAAATATCTCAATCAATTATGAAAGAAAATTATGAGTACCTGCTTATAATAAAAGGTTAACTTTATTCTGATCATAAAAAATATTGTTATACATCTTTTTTATAAGGAGGAAATATTAACATACATTTGGTTCTTTAATGGAAATAAACGAACTCTCATGTACCAAAAGAATCATATTAACCCCCAATTAGTTGTCAAATAACATAAAAGTTGCTCTAAGTAAACAATATTAGGACTGTTCTATTGCTAAAAATTATCACCAATGATTGAATTTATGTAATAATATTTTGACAATAAATCAATGTTTTAAAAATCTTTCACTAAATATATATGTTCATTCTCTTACCAAAGAACAACTAGTATGTTAATTAATTATTGAAAATCTCATCATATACATATAAAATATATTTTACGATTAATGTAAATCACTATTTTGTTTAAACGGTAACTTTTCTTAAATATAGGGAAGGAGAAAAGGTAAATTGTTTTAAAAAATTTCTTTCATGGTAAAAAACACTTACCAATAATTTGATGTGTTGATACTAATAATCAGCGATCCAAGATAAAGAAAGGAAATTGGAACCTAAATCTTATAGTCCTAGTATTTCTACACTCATGAGAAGATTGTGAATCACAATTCATATTGACATTTGAATGAGAAACTCTATGGCATCCACTAAATTTTAAGGGTTTGGATATTGTTATCGAGAAAATCTTTCCCTCCCTCCTCTTTCTTTGTTTTTCTTTATTAGTGTGCTTATACTCATTTAACTATTGACATAAAAAAAATCAATCATATTCAAATTCTTAAATTTCTCAAAGTATACTACATCAACTCTCTATTTGAATTACTAAAACTAAACGTATAGGGAAGACAAAACTATCATAACAACTAGAGAAGTTATTTTACATACCTGCATGGGGAAGTTGTTAAGAATGTCTTCCATTGAGAAAGAATCATCAATTTCTTTGAAATGGAACCCATCAAATGTTCCTTGAGAAGCAAAATTATAGTCCATAGTTGCAAAAGTTTGATGATATCCTTGATTATAAATCTGGTGTTGTTGTTGAGGTTGAAATAAGTTTCCTCCCATAATATTTGCAACATTGTTAATGTCTTCCATTGATATTGGCAAAGTTTGATCTCTGCTATAAACCTCACCAATAGTAGACCCTACTCCTCCAACCAAACTAGAAGAACTTGGTTCCAACAACCCTACAACATTGTACTTTACAACATTGGAACTTGATGCTTGGCCTAATCTAAGTATTTCTAAAGGGCTACATAGGGGATTTTTCGATGGCTCATTGCACTGCACTAAATTTGAAGCACTTAATACATCATTAGCATTAGGATTTTGTTTGTTATCGTTATACTTGTCAGGGTTACTCAACAAAATGGATAGTTTGGATTTTAAGTGAGATATATATATTTCATTGGACTCTAAATATTTGAAACTTTTACGTTTACGTTGCTTTATTGTTTTTTCCAAATGTTCTCTAATGTGGTTAAACACTAGTGACCAGTGTATTGATGCCTTCTTAGTAAAAGAGACATCATTTTCTTCATTTGCTTTCTTTATTACCGCAACAAATATTCTTTCGACCCGCCTTAAATAATTCCTATATTTCTGCAAAATTCATATAATAATGCTAGAATTACTCACAATACTAAATGCAGAATGAGCATAAGATAACATATAAGATAACAACAATACTTAATAATGAATTCTTCAATTCATTCATGTTCTTTTTATATTGCAAAATATTATAATGAACTTGGCTTGTAGAAATTTTCTAACCAATATGTATGAAATTGCAGTATTTTAACTATGAACTTAATTATAAAAAATACACCATGGGAAAAAGTATTAACAAAAGAATGTTTTATGTTATTATTTTTCGTGAAATAATGCATATAATTTATGTTATTGGTACATATTTAAGTTACTAAAAAAATTTAATAATGTTTAAATTTTCAGACTTACATAGAAAAACTGGAAATCCTAAATTACATGATTAATATGCAATATACATATTACATAAAATGTTGAAATTGTCAAACATCTCATTAGTTAATTATATTTCTGTGATCAACAAAGTAGTATTATTTTGAATAATTTTCCAATTTACTTAACCAAGGAAAACTTATATTTTGAACATACATATAATGTTAACAATACAAAATGATTACTTAATACCAATTGAATTTGGGTGTATGCGTTTATGTAAGTTAATTTAAAATTTTCATTTGAGATCAAAATTAGTAAAAAAAAAAAAAAAAAAAAAAAAAAAAAAAAAAAAAAAAAAAAAAAAAAAAAAAAAAAAAAAAAAAAAAAAAAAAAAAACAAGTATTTTGCAATATATGATGCATTGCATTGAATTGTGCAATTTTATGAGACAAGTTTAGTCAAAGCCAAAAAATCTCCTTCATTGATCGAACATGTATGGGGTAAAGGAAACCTCATACAAACACTCAGTAGTTGACATGAAAGTAACAAACCTGCAGATGACTTGCCACATTTCTCTTATTTAACCCTTCAACATTCATGACTTGAACAATTTTTGTTGGAATTACATCTAATTGAAACAAAAATTAAGAGTAAAGTAAGTAATTAATCAATTTATATGAGTTACATATATAATTCTAGCTAACATTCGAATTCATGAAACAAGGTTTAGAGAACAATTTATGACTCAAATTTTGACAAGGTCAAAGTTTTTGGAGTGTCTATAACAACTACATGAAGACAATTGTGGCTTCATTAGTCACATTTGTTACCAATTTCTCACAATATCATGAAATGTGATAAAGGAAAATAAAACCTTGCAATGAAGTAAATAGAAAACAAAAAATTACAAAACATACTCTTTGGACCAAGAATATTAGTGGCGTCCTCGAATCGACATCGAAGATCTTTTGTCCAAACAAATTTGGTATTCTTAGAGGTAGTAGGTTCATCCTCTTTCATAGTATTCATCGATAAATGTTCCGTTCCATTATTGTTTTTCTCATCCCTATTATCTTCTTTTGAAAATGATGAACAACACAATTCTTTGTGATCCTTAATGACATCTCCAACTACTTTTGTCATATTTGGCATCTTACCTTTCGTTACAACTACTGCAAATTGCCAAATACCTATGAAATCTTCTGCTTTTATTGGTTTGAAGATATAGCGCATTACACCAGACATTAAAGCTTTTTTCTGGATTTCTTCACTGTTGTCAACTGAAATCACTGGATGATTAAGATATTGTTAATAGAAAATATCTATATCAATTATTTATATTTCAAATTGTTAACAAAACTAGAGTTGAGAAAAAAAAAATCATTCAACATATGAGCAAAGACTCCTCAAAATAGTTTTTCATATACATAAATTTCAAAATCCAACCCAAGACTGCCTACTTGAGATACAAGTCCCTTCTATTAAGAGCAACATGTTTAGTAGTTGAAATTTTGATTTATTTTGAACGTAGTAATATTCAAATGATATAATTATGGTTTCAATACAAGCTAGAGAAAATTAAAGAGGGTTGAAAACATATGAAATTAAAAGCTGTATCTTTTTTTAACCTTTTTTATATAAAATATACAATATTACTAGTTAGTAGATAACATTAAAAGTCAAATATTTTAGAATGAATCTTACTTATGACTGGTATTGCAAATTCTTCATCGATGATTTGTTTTAGTTTGAATCCATCAAGATCCGACAAATGAACTTCCATTATAATGACATGAAAATGTCCTTGATTTTTATGAAGTTGATCCAAAGCAAGTGAGGAACTTGTGGTACCTACAACTGAAATACCAAGTAATAAGTAAGGATAATTATAAAGATACATTCTCTTTTTTTAGTGAGAATAATAATTAAAATTTATGAATAGTTATATGCATACACACATTTATCTTTCATCTTATATTGCACATGTTTCTTCTCCTTGGTTCATCCTATCTCTTTTGTAAAAAAGTTCATCCTGTCTTTTTCATCACATTTATCACTCTCTCTCTCTCTCTCTCTATATATATATATATATGTATATATATATATTGTTTTCTTTTTCTTCTCATCTCTCTTTCTTCCACCCTAATCATTTTAAAATGGGGTGGACATCTACCATTTTCCTTTATTATTTTGCAAAAACATAGGTATATATATTTTGCATTACATTGGATCCACTATATAGTCAACTTGTTGCAACATCACATGAAATAATTTGTCCAAATATTGAGATCTCACTGAGAAAGAAGAAACTGCATATGGAGGGAAAACCTTGCACATAAACATCCTTGATCTTAATATTA
Source organism: Glycine tomentella (assembly GCA_007407185.1). Lineage (NCBI taxonomy): Eukaryota > Viridiplantae > Streptophyta > Magnoliopsida > Fabales > Fabaceae > Glycine > Glycine tomentella. Next base: position 100,453 of record PYAF01001523.1, on the reverse strand, counting down.
AAGTTGAACGACATATCAACAGATTCATTATTCAAGATTAATCACAATTCTATACACAACCCGAGTCTATAACTCAAATTCATTTTAATTTGGGTGAATTCTTGCCTATAAAAAATAAGTTGAGTGAACTCTTTCTAATAGCAATTACTTGATGTATTGGTTAGACAAGATGTCTACACCTTGTATTAATCTTGTGGTATTATGGTTATAATAAAATTTTTATCCTTCATTGTGTCAAAAACAAAATTCTTAATCTCGTACTAGATCACTCTAATCCAAAGTTTGGATCAAAGTATAATTTTCATTAATTAAATGCAAATTTTTCATTTACAATTCTTTAATAACTTTTTTAAATTTTGTATGTTAATTCATTTGTATTAACATAGCCGAAGCAAAAGACGAATATATTTAGAGAGAAAGTAATCAACACAAGTCTTTCAATTTCTGAAATAAAAATCCAAAATTGATGCTTGATTGATAATCTTTCTTCTATTGGCAGAGAAAGTAATCAAACAAGTCTTTTCCAATCTTGTTTAGGATATCACCAAACTATTATTTGAAATAAGGAAAACAAAAATATTCAATGAAGTAACTAGAAATAACTTATATCAAAATAAAACTTGCAATTCAATTAATTGAAACTCTTTTCTTTGAAACAAACTATGATGTTAATTGTTCAATATTTTTACAAATATTTTACTTAAGATGAATATATAACGTACCTTCAATATATATTAAACTTAAGATGAATATATAAAGTACAAAAAAAAAAACAACACTTAAATATATGGTACCTTTGTAATTCAAGGTTGTTAGTATTTCCATTGTTGTGTTCAGTGCAATAGCATCTCCATCAATAACCAGAACATTCACAATGAAGGGAGACATATTATTTTTTGAAGGATTGCACATCGTCACTTCACCGGTTGTTTTCTAAAATTTTGGTTGAATGAAAGAGAAGTTAATGAAAGGGCTTTTATATATGAATTTCTTTCATTCTCTTTATGAGAAAAAAAATATTTTTTCAATAAATACAATTAATGTAGTGTCAATTAAAAAAAGTTAAAGAACTGTAAAGTAGTCATACTTTACACCCATGCCCACCGAATACTAAATTTCGTCAATGCAAGATAATATTTGTAACTGATAATTGCATTAAATATAGCTTTTCATATATTAAATATTATTATATAACTATTCTTTAAAACAAATATTAACTAGCGCCCTCAAAGCATTTATTGAGGGATGGAAAAGAAATTGAAAAAAAACTATTTATTATATATAATAATCATAAAAATATTTATTATATATTTATTTTAGGTAATTGGAAGCATTTATTAAGGTTATTAAATATTTGTTATTCAATGCTCTTTGGACACTTGCTACCTAGATTATTTTATTTCTCTATTTATTTAAAGAAATTGTGTTTATATTTATTTATACCAATTAAAAGTTTCAAACAACATTTACTCTTTTATTCAAAACAACACTAATTCTACCTATTTTTAAAATATTTTCATACTTATAAAAAATGAGAGATAACTAATTATGTGTGTCATATTAAAAAGTTAAAAATAATTTAAATATATAAGAAAATAGTACATTACATATGTATTTTGTATGCTATATATCTTTCAGGATGGATAAATAAAAAGAAACTATTCAACGAGACTCTAGTTCAATTCGTTGAGTACAGTGTGTGAATTATTATTAATTGGTACATGTCTTTGATTCGTATAAAAAATAAAATGAAATGGATGAGTAATAAATACCTTAAATTTTTTTAAAATTAAACTTAAAAATTGATGATAGCATTTAATATCATTTATTATTTTCCCCACTTCCTCAATTTTAATTGTCATTTGCAAAATAAAATTGTTTCTATCGTGTTAAATACTCATTTTCGTCCTTGAACCAGTTAGGCGATGATAGTTAAGTCCCTAAAATAGAAAATTTAAAAAAAAAATTCTTGAATTTACAAAAAAGTACGACAAATTAGTCTTATTGCTAGCTTTATCCGTTAACTCAAATAGTTATGCCTACGTGACACTTCCGGTGATGGTGCAATAACTAACGACTGACACATGTTATCTACATAATTGCCAAATGTCATTTACATAACTTTTACATGTCAAAACGTTGAGATTTTATTTGATCTTTAAACTCAGCAACTTGTTGTCATTTTAATCCCTGAATTAACCACTTACTAACATTTTAGTCCATGAACTTAATAGCACTATCATTTTGGTCCTTTAAAGCACTTTTAACTAAGTTTCATATTGCATGGAATTATTAGCATAGACATTACCATATTCTCTCACATCTATTCTTTTTGCAATTTTGTAATTTAAATTATACTATAATATGAAACTAATTTATAAGTGTTAAATCTAGGACATTTGACCCAAAATATATGAGTTATTATCTTATATGAGTGCTAACAAGATTCTACAAGATTCTAAATCCAATATTCTACCTAGATCAAGTTATTATCTTATGTGTTATTTATATGTCTAGAATATTAAATTAATTAATTAATCTATTTTATGGAACAATGTTAATGACAAAAAGATAGTTAAAAAAACTAAACCCATTATAATGATTGAGTATAAGAGGACATGAACAATAAAAGTGTTAGAACCATGTTCTTACATACCATTCAATAGTTTTCATATCATTGTTCAATGATTAAGACAATGAATATTATGAGACACTACCCATTATAAGTTAAAAATATACGATCTACAAAATTGAACGTAAAATATAGTTCACTCATTATATATCAATGGAGAAGGCAGTTATGGCAGTCATGTTGGAGCATATAATATATATGACCTACAAAATTGATTATGAAAAATAGTTCACCCATTATATTACTCATATTGGAGTATAGAAAATGAAAGAAAATAATAAAAGGTGAAAAAAAATATCTAATTTGTCTGGTCGAATAAAATGATTCATTCTCTATTTGTTTTTAATTTCCTCTTATATTAAATAAATATACTAACTTTTAAAATTAAATTATTTATTAGTATCTATATATTTACTTAATACAAATTTTTAGTTTGATTCTTTTGAAAAAATAATTTAATTTTCACATGTTTATTTATTTTCAATTCAATTATATTGTTGTTTGTGAGTGTTATGATGTTATTTGTCATAATTTTAACATAATAAAATATTATAAATAAATTAATAGTAATTTCAAATACAATATAATTTTTTTGATTTTTATACTTGCACTATAAACAATGTCATTTATTATCACTATGCTAATAATTTATATTTTGTATAACACTTAATTAAAAATTCAAAAGTGCTTTCAAGACCAAAATGATAGTATGTGTCAAGTTCAGCAACCAAAATGTCAGTAAATGATTAAATGCAGATAATAAAATGACAGCAAATTCTTAATTTTAAAGATCGGATAAAAAAGTAAATTTTTTAAAACATAGCGGTCACATAAATAACACGTGACAATCATGTATATGACTTATGACAATAGTAAGTTGTTACATCATCATCATGTGTCATTTAGGTACAACTGTTGGAGTTAACGGAAAAACTAAATGTAAAATTAATTTGTCACACTTTTTAAAAATTCAAAGATAAAATTTTAATTTTTTATCTTTTAAAGAAATAATTGTCAACGCCTAACAAACTTAATAATGAAAGTAAATTATCCTTTTATTAGTTAATAATCATTTCAAGAATTTGAGATAATATTAATAAATATTTGCCCAATTATATTTATATTTTAAATAGTTCTTAGATTATTTTACACATTTATCATAAATAATAGAAAAATATTAATAGTGACAATTAATTAAGAGTTTTTATTTTCTTTTTTGTTCTTAAATATTTTTAAAAAATTAGTTCCTAATTTTTTTATTTTTAGTTCATAAACTTTTTTCCTGACTTTTAGTTCTTTTAAAATGCTAATACTAAAACGTGAAAATAAACAGAGTTAAACTATTAAAAAAATTAGGGACTAAAATAAAAAAAAATATAATTTAAGAAATAAAAATATAATAAACCATTAATTAATAATACCAATACATAAATAGGAAGGAATAATTAACGACACATTAGAAGGATAATAACAAATTTCAAACAAATTGTTCTGTTCTTGAGAACAAGAATGTCTAGCTAGATAACTAGTGGGTTGGTTTTGGATCAATAATTCTCTCTGAGGTATCTATAGAAGAAATGTCCCTGAACTAAGCAGATCACTGTGCACTTTGATACTGAGACGACGTTTAGCCAATGGTTGTGAGGTGTGTGCACAGTGTCAACATATAATAGAGTCGAGAGAGAATGAATATACCTGTGAGCGTACCTCTTATTTATAAGGTGTTACCTTTAGGTTAATTGCTATTACCTCTTGATTAGATAAGATATAATCTCTTGAGTAGATAAGATATAATCTCTTGATTAGATAAGATATAATCCCTGATTGTTGGGATTAGGATATTTGTTTATCTCCTTTGACAATTAAGAATTCTTAGATGTACTGGTATTAGCAATAGTAAGTGCATAAAGTCGATTTGCTTTATAAAAAGAGTATATCAATGAACTTCTATGAAATGGTTTTGAAAATAAAGGGAATACTCACAATAACCAAGAGGGGGGATGAATTGGTTAAACCTTGGTATTTTAAAATAAATTCAAATCAGAGTTTAAGGATCTTTATCACTTTCAAAACCAAGAAATCTTTTTACTCAATCAAATAGCTCAGCCTCTTGGAATCAATTTGCTTAAAACAGAACTTGTTGAACAATTGATATGAAACAAAGAATCAATGAACAATGAGAGTATTAGAGATAGAGAAACAACACATAAGCAATTTATACTGGTTCACTTCACAACTGAAGCTACATCCAGTTTCTTCTAATCAACACCAAATTAGAGTTCCACTATTATAAATCTTGTTCTTACAAGCTTATTACAAGATCTCCCCTTTATCAGCCCTAGATAAAGAATAGAAAACTAAAACCTTATTAGAATTCTAAGGAGCAAGAACCAGAGAACACTACTCTGTTCTTTAACTAGAGAACCCTTCTCTAGAACCAAGCAAGAAGAACCCACTTACAATAAAAATTACAACAGAAATTCAAATATGATTTTACACACAAAGATTAAGGAGAAATACAACCTGATGATCCAGAGAATGTCATGCACATGAGTTTCTAAATCAGGTTGAATAGCAAAAACGAAATCAGAACATGTTTTTCCTTATCTTTGAAAAGTTTCTTGCTCAAGATTCATTCAAAGACCCATGAATGATTTGAAGGTAGCAAGAAGCAATAGAACACAGAGAATCACTTTGAGAGAATATGGAAAGCTTGTGTATACTCAGAAATACGAATGATCAAAAGTTCTTTTACAAGCCAAGCCTCCAATTCTATTTATAACAAACTCTGTAACTAACAATAATCGATTACACGTGCCAGATAATCGATTAAAACACATATGTAATTGATTAAATTATCCATGTAATCGATTAATCTGTTCAAGAAGGTTTCTAGGTTTCAGCAACGAGCAAATTAATTGATTATCCTGAGTTGTAATCGATTAAACCAGAAAGTTCAGTTTCACAAAATGAACTGTGTAATCGATTACTAATTTTGGTAATCGATTAAGTCAGCAGACTTATATTTTCAAAATGAACTATGTAATCGATTACAAATGATGGTAATCGATTAAAGCAGCAAACCTTAAAACTTTGTTCAACTATATAATCGATTACAAATGTTGGTAATCGATTAAACCAGGAAGCCTTTAAAACTGATTTCACTATGTAATCGATTTTGAATGATGGTAATTGATTAAAACATTCAACACAGCAGTTCCAGTTTTAATCAAAGGCCAAATAATCGATTAATCCGATAGGTAATCGATTAAATTGTTTATAAAGATTTTCCAGATTTAACGAAGAACAAAATAATCGATTATACCATCAAGGTAATCGATTAAACCAGTGAAAATAATATTTTTCCAAAAACCTTTCAATCAGATTAAAACCTTAACCAAATTATAAAAGCTTTGTCATATTTTATGAAAACCATTTAAGTTCATGAATGAATGAGTGAATGCAATGCATGGATCATCAGATTAGCCTTTCTCTTACACATAATACAATTAAACAACTTCAAGGCATCCAAGCATGTTGAAACAGTCCTGAATCAAATCCTTTTTAATCTTCATGATGCTCCCCCTATATCCAACAGGTTTCACGGGATCTCAATCATTTTATTCGAAGTTTTCTTTGTTACTATATATATATATATATATATTATGTTTTCGATATTTGTATTTGTGCGAATCTCCTTCTTTTTGCCATTAAACTTCCCAATCCACGTTGTTGAGATCTCCCCAATTATTGTTGAGATTATGAGCTAATGGACCCTTAATGTAATGAGACACCTTATTAGGCCCATATGTTGGGTCCGTAATAGTTGCCCCCAGCCCGATTTTCGAGGCTTCTAGGCAGCCAAGGTGTATTAGTTAACACAATCCCGTCTTCCAGCTCTGACGGGTTCTGATTTGCGCATACCATTTCCCCCAATCGATTTGTTGATTTGCTTCTTTTCTTGATGTTGATTGATTTGACCATCCCTAGCAGGGATGTCTGATCCCGATTTTTCGTATATTCTGGGTTGTTTCTTTATTGCAATTGTGACTGTCCGTATCCGAGTACTGCATATAGTCCTGATCGCCTAGGATTTGGACAGCCACAAGGGTTGAATTGCCCACAAAAATTAAAGCCGGGTTGGATGCTGACCATGAATTATTATTCCTTCTTGTGATTGTCAAACATCCAGGTTTCGGGGTTTATCTGTTTTAACGACAAATTTCTCCTATAACCTGGATTATTATGAGAAAAGGCACACACCTTTTGATTTTTGATAAATGAACTCAAAACACTTTAAGAGTTCTCTTCAATGAAATCAGACATAATTCCGAAATTGATTTTAACATGTGAACTCAAACACTTTTAGAGTTCTATTCAATGACTTGCCAAAGTCATAAATATTTTACGCAGAGTCTGCTTGAATATTCATCTGGTATTAAAACCCTTGTATTATATTATGCGAAGGTTTTATCTAAATCTCCACATTACATTCCAGCTCATACTACTGGAATTCAATCCGGACCAAGGGCAATCTGTCACATGTTCAAACTCAGTTTTTAACCAAGACCTCAAACATTTCAACCTGATCAGGGTTAGCATGAAGGTTCACCTCCTTAGCCCAGAATACAACTTATTAGCTGAAGGTTTTAACCAGTTCAGGTTTTACCCTTAAGCAATCACTTCTTGAGTTTTTAACCCTTTCTTAGGCTTTACCCTCAAGATCTCTTACAACTTGATTTCATTAGCTGAAGGTTTTAACCAGTTTAGGTTTTACCCTTAAGCAATCACTTCTTGAGTTTTTAACCCTTTCTTGGGCTTTACCCTTAAGATCTCTTACAACCTGATTTCATTAGTTGAAGGTTTTAACTAGTTTAGGTTTTACCCTTAAGAAATCACTTCTTGAGTTTTTAACCCTTTCTTAGATTTTACTCTCAAGATCTCTTACAACTTCAGCTTTTAACCCGATTCGAACTCCCTTACTCTTCAAACTCAGCTTCTTTTTTGATGACTTTACATGTAAGTCTGGCTTTGTTCGCCATAGCTTTGATTAACAACCCCACTTCATTCGCCCAGAGTGTCAGTCTTTATTTAACATACTATTTATATCCCGGAGGACCAGTGCAACATTTATCATATGCAAAAATGCAACAAATTAGGATCAAGCTTCATAACTTCCACATGCATATACATGGATAACATATATAAGATAACTTGAGATATAATTCACTTATCTCATCATCATGTTTCACTTGAATGGGGCCCATCATCCAATTTAGCGACGTGGATGAAATCTCAACTGGAATCATTGCCTCGCAACTGTATGTCCGGATTGACTTCTATTTCTACAACATTCCTCGGTTCTCATTATGAGCCGGGTTCTCCATGCTCCAATATCTGAAGCATTGCTCTATAAGCTAGGAAAACCTTCTCAATGTGAGAAGTAAAAACCACAGGACCGATCTCGAAGTCCACCCAAATTCTTCACTATCAATAAAATGAAATTACAAAAGGGTTCCAGCAACCATTACAATCAACAAACAACTTCAACAAAAGTTGTACCAAAATATCACAAGAGGTAAGCATACAAAATAGGCTTTTGTACGAAATTAATTCCTACCACCAGAAATAACAAATAACAAGTCCCAGTGTTCAAATTGACATATTGCAAGATATGAACACACTGACCAGATTTGAGGACAATCCAACGGTTGAGCAAAGAGATAATCATATTTCAATATCACTGCCCGAATCAAGACAGAACAGAGCAGGAATTCTGATAACCTCTGTTTGCAGTTGAAACACTCTCTCTTGAAAACACTTCAATGAATGATACGAATGGTCAGAATGTATAAAAATATTTTATTAACCTTTCCTCAAAGTTTTAATTCGATCCAACGGTTAGTATGAGAGAAATATCCCTCGGAATACTGTTGCCTACTTCAGAAAATGGATTTAGAACTAGTTCGATTTAGGAATTTCCAATGATTCTACAAGCCTCTATATAAGAAACCAACCGTTAGATGTGAACAATGTTGAGTCGCAAACTTTCTGTAAAATTTTCAGCAAGATCTAATGGTTAAACAAGGACATCTAGAAGATTGAAGGAAGACAATTTTTGTCCTTCTCAACATGAGAATTTAGATGCTCTCTTTCTCCTCTCCTTTTTCTCTCTCCATTTGAATTCGGTTCAGGTTGTGAGCATCTATTTGATGGGGTGGACTACTCGTGTAGCTGGAGTGGAGGCTGCATCTGAAACCTCTTCACTTACATGGACAGCGTCATAATCCACCGGTTGTGGTGGTATCGTGTTCTTGTCTGGAGGGGGCAGTGGATTCAACTCCTCCAAAACAGGATTTGAAGGTAAGTTTTTCCTTACACTCGCGTCAAAGGTGGATGAGTAGTCTGATTGTTACTTCTCGTGTTTACCATCGGGAATGTGGGATTTGAAATTTAACTTCCCGTCAGACGGCGCCAATTGTTCTGTTCTTGAGAACAAGAATGTCCAGCTGGATAGCTAGTGGGTTGATTTTGGTTCAACAACTCTCTTTGAGGTATCTATAGAAGAAATACCCCTGAACTAAGCAGATCACTGTGCACTTTGATACTGAGACGACATTTAGCCAATGGTTGTGAGGTGTGTGCACAATATCAACATATAATAGAATCAAGAAGGAATGAATATACCTGTGAGCGTATCTCTTATTTATAAGGGTGTTACCTCTAGGTTAATTGCTACCACCTCTTAATTAAATAAGATATAATCTCTTGAGTAGATAAGATATAACATCTTGATTAGATAAGATATAATTCCTGATTGGAATTAGGATATCTATTTATCTCCTTTGATAGCTGTTATACACGTTGTTGAGATATCTCCAATTATCATTGAGATTTTGAGCTAATATGGGACACCTTATTAGACTCATATATTAGGTTCAGAACACAAATTAATAAAATATCTATCATATTGCTTAATATGTATATTCTTACCAAAATGGGCAATAAAAACGAAATGAACAAAGCAATAATTTTAATTTTTTTAACGTGAACGTATCTAAAAATGGTGCTATTCAAATGATGTCATTCAAGCATTTAGTTTTTTTTTATCCGTCTTTATATTTAACTAGTGTTCCAATCCGGCGTTGCTAGGGTATTTATGTCTTCGAAATATCGAGTTGATATTAAAAAAAATTTGAATTTGAGTATTGATTCTTCATTCTAGCTTGAAACTGCAATTTAAATCTAAACACTACAAAATATTGGTTACACCTCAAATTCATACACACTATAATTAAGTTTTTTTTTTTTTTTTTATATACAGAAATATACATTATAGGTTATGATTAGCTAAAATATTTCCTTTTTTTCACTAAGGATTTGTTTTTCAAAATCTACCAATACGTTAATTTTATAATTAGTACACAATTTAGCATGTTTTTACATTTCAAGTTGCTAAATGTGAAAAGAAAATAAGAATTTAAAGGTTTAGATAAAAAAAAAAACAATTTTGGGTAGTAATTATAATATTTTGATGAAATCATATTACTTTGTTCCTTTTAATTAAAATGAACATTCAAATAAACTTAATTTAAACAACTTAATCTAGTGCACTAGGTAGAACTGATCATGAGTTCAAGTTTCTTTTAAAGTTTGGTTATTTATTATAAATAGAAAAATGTGATTGGAAAAAGAAATCCTATTAACAATGGTTAATCAAGATAGATATAAAGATGAATTATTAACAAAACTTATGCTACTCCACAAAATCATCTATCATTGTTTGTCATCTTTTGATGTTTATTACATATTAAATATCTTAATAAATTACTTTTTTGTAAAATAATAATTATTATTATTTAAGTTAAAATATGAGGACAAATCCACGTGATAATAAAGTTGTGTCTTTGTGATTTGTTAGTTATGTGTTCGAATATGAAAATAATTTCTTTGTATATGTAAGGTTAAGACTGCAAATATGCTATTGAATGATTTAAAATTAATTATATTTTTGGTATTTTCTATTATTGTTTAAAAATATATGAATTTCAACTTCTAGGAAAATTAAATTAAATTTCAAAGAACAGCATATTTTATATCTTAAAAAGCACTTTTTATTCAGTAAAAATAACACTTTTTTTTAGAAGGAAAAAAAAAAACACATTTTATATACAATATATCTGGTAATTAAAGTCATTTGTTTTTCTAAGAGCCCAGTTGGTTTTATTTATTACAAATCAAATATTTTAAACCTTTTCCCCTCTTCACTTATGAAATTGTAATAGGTAAAAGTTAATCTTTCCTATCCCCGCAAAAAAATGATATTTTTGTCTTTTATTTAAAATATTGGAAAATTTACGTGATACATGCCACTATTAAAGCTGAAAGTTAAATATTTTAAATTAGAGTTAAATTAAGTACTTTAAAGTTTAATAGAACAATAATCTTAATATATATACCTCTGAAGTCAATCTTTCCATCTAAACTTCCCTATTAATCTCATTCACGTTTTACCGTTACAATTTTCTCTCTCAACCGTTGAAGTATCCATTTCTCGTTTATCCTTTCATTTTTTCCTTTTGGTAATTCCCTCACAAACATTTAATGCATGAACTCCTACTATTCTTTGAAAAACCATCTTCAACAAGCATGACTGATACAAAATTTAGTTGACACGTTCAATTTTAATATTAACTCTCTAACTATTCTACCACTCAAATGTTCTTGATTCTTTTGTCTCTTACCCCCTATTTCTCACTCTCTCTCTCTCTCTCTCTCTCTATATATATATATATATATATACAATATATATATATATTATATATATATATATATATATATATATATATATATAACTTATAAGATTCTTTCTAACATTTATAGTGTGTTCATTTTCATACGCAAAATTTTCTCATATTTATTCAAGGTACAATTTTTCTGCTTTATTTGATATATTGCATTTTTTTTAACCCGATTATCTTTTTGTTTCCTATCCAAGCAGATTAATATGATACAATAATGTGTGGCTGGCTTTGTCTTTTTCATAAACCAAACTATTAGAAATAGTTTATATTATATGTTAAATATGAAACACATGGAAATTCAAGTACCCGCATTAATTAACCATCCTATATTATATACCTTTTTAAATTAAATTATGAATATAAACAAATTAAATTCCTACTCCATTAAGAAAAACTAAAAGTAGATTGGAATGCTACAACTTTCTCATTTAGCTTAGATCTACCCTTCTTTCACATTTTAAGTCATGCATTAGTTAAAACACACATGTTTTGATTTAAAATAATTAGTATTAATTATTCAAATTTTGAACAAAGACAAAATTGCAGCCTGCATATAGGATCACTAGAGGAGTCTTGTTGCATCTATTGACTTCATGATTTTCTGAAAATCCTTAAGCAATATAGGCAGTATCAAATTCTTGGCTAAAAACGATTTTGTTTAGTAGGACATAATAACATAAGTTGGTGTTAATCTATAACTATTAATAAAGATAATTATCTTATTTAATATATATATATATATATATATATATATTCCTAAGTTATCCTTTTAATACATATAATTATTTTTATTTCCATCATGATTTACATGTTCCTTTCGTTATTTTACCCCCTTAACAAGAAACAAAAAATCAGTAATCACCCATTAATCACTTTTCATTATTTGATTTATATCCAGTATCTACAAATATAAGATTTTTATCAGCAACTTCTGATTCTGATGTCGAAGTTCTCTCTGTATCGTCCATGGCTGGCTGTGCAGCTTTTTTTTTTTGTATTACTGTTTTCTTTGCCTTTTCTCTCTCCTTCCATTTATCTCATTTACATGTTATAAGTTTTTTTTTAATTTTTTTTTATCTTTGTGGCTTTAGAAAAAAGAAATTATGAGAATATATAATTTTTTAATATTTCAAGATGGTGAAAAGATGTATGATGTTGTGCTAACAAAAGACTCTGATTTAAAGAGAGAAATTAGAAGATACAAGATAAGTAAAAAATCTCTAATATTTTATAGACTTTTTAACTGTCTTCTTCTACTTTGTTTTTATTTACTTATTTCATTGGTTATTCTTAAGTGTTTTCATAGGTAAAGAAGAAAAAAATCTAATATTTTTTTCTTATCTCATTCATATGCTATAAGTATTTTTTAATTACTTTTTTATTATCTTTGTACCTTTAGAGAACAAAAGTCATGAGAGTATATAATTTTTTAATATTCCAAGAAGTAAAAAAAAGTATGGTGCTATCTTGGC
>PYAF01001523.1:50761-66394 GCA_007407185.1 Glycine tomentella | reverse complement strand
GTGTATTGCGTGTACAACAACTGACAGATGTGCAAAATAGAGAAACCAAATAAACCACCATTCAGTACAAAAATATTGGAAGTTTAGGAAAGAAACTCTTTTATTTAGGGAAACTACGATGATATCAATCATAAATAAATGTGAAAGATGTAAACAGAGTTGGATGATACCATGACATAATCAATTCCAGCACCCATTTTGGTTTCTTTATCTGGGCGGTGCTCAAAGACATTCTCAAGTACAAAAAGTTGATATTCAGCAGCCAGTGGGTCCCCATCATTGTACCTTCAACAGGCATTTAATAAAAAAAAGTAAGATAAAAACGCTCCAGGTTATGATACAAAATTCATAGAAGCAGAAGAAAACATACAGAAAGCACCCAAGGCTAGGACAGAAAGTACAGCCAAAGGGAACAGTAGATTTGATTAATAACACAAGCTTTTATCAGGAGCAAAAATCAAAGTAATAATAGCTATATTGCTAATGCTATCTTCTTAAAACCAAAAAAATAACTAATAGAAAAATTGTGGTGGAAGGAGAAAAACTGTTGAACAGAAACAAATGTTCCTAAAATGGAAGGAATGACACCTTCTGCTTTCAAAGTATGCTACTTGCAATTTAGTGTATAGGTAAAACAAAGGTGACAATAAAATGTCCAAGCTTAACTTCAGCATAGATATTGTAGTATAACTGGAAAGGAAAATAGACATGATTTCTTCTAACCAAGTCATTATATTAGATAGTATTTACTGCCATGAGTAACTTACCCCTGTTGTTGCATGATTCGTCTGATAGACTGCATAATGGGTTCAATATCCTTCAGAACATCCTACTCCTCAGATGAGTAAATGTCCAATCTCTGTCCAGGTGCTGTAGGCGGGGGATTCCTATTTTTCCAGTCGCCAGCTTTTGAACCCCGACCTTGCGAACCTTCAAATTGATTTTTCTTAAACGAGTCTCTACCTTTTCCCCACTGAAAAAGTTTCTCATTTTCTGAATCAGCTGAAGCAATATGTGATTCCCATCCCTGTGAACTTGTTTGATTTGACTGATTATGGGAATCCCATGCTTCACTTTCATCAGATTTGGGTTTTCCCCAAGAGGTATTGCTGACTTTTTATTCAGCTTTCAAATTGCCAGAGTTCCAAGCATCCTCTTGGGGCTTTTCTGACCCACCATCTATTGTTTCAGCTTTATTTCTCACCCATGCAGGCCCAGAATTTTCTTTTTGGGAATCATTCAATTTACCCGAGCCCCATGAGTCATTCTGCACATTTTCAGTTCCACCACCTTGTATTTCAGACTTGTTCTTTCCCCAGCTGGACCATTCACTAGATTTGGTTTTTGCCAGGTCTGTTCTGTTGGCACCCCAAGCACTAGATTTTGTCTTTCCTGTTACCAGAGCCCCAACAATCTTGCAAATTGTCTTCTTGGGTAGCATCTTTCTTCTTTCCCCAGCCCGACCATTCATTAGATTTTGTCTGATCTGCTGCATTTGCATCCCAAGCACCAAGCCTGGAATTGTCTTCGTCGGTAACATCAGCCTTCCACTTAGACATGGTAAAAGGTAAAAAATACAATTAGAATGACTCCCGAAAGAATAGTATTTTAGACATGGTCTCCTTTAATGGAGGGAATGATCATTCTTCATTTGATGGAATGCACATTCCCATTTTAAGGGGGCTACCAATCATTCTTTCCTGTCATTTTTTTAGTTCATTTTTATTCCATACAATTAGTCTCCAATTAATTTGCATAATCACTTTTCTTGAAATTGGTATGTACTACATACATACTAAGTTATGAATATCTGTCTTGTTGACTAATTGTGTACTTTTGTCTGGTCAGGTTTATCAGAATGGAGGTTTGCAAATTGGTAAGCTTGCTGCTTTATTTTACTAGTTATATACTATTTAATTTTTCTTCTGAAAGAAAATATGCATAAAATGTGTGTACTGTGCTTTTTCATTTATGGCACAATTTGCATCATTTGCATCAATTGTGTACTGTACATTTTCATTTACTAGTTTGTATTAATTGCTCAGGTTTGGCTAGAACCTTTAGTCAAATATGATAATTGAAAATGTTTGTAGTATACTCATCTCAGAACTGATCAAATATACTGGTTAGGTTGAAGATCTTATTCGCAAGTCAAAAAGTTTAGAGGCTGAACTTGAGAGAACATCAAAGCAATGGAAGGAAGTGACTGCAGTAGCTGCAGATGAAGCTGGAAAGTGTAAATCAGCAAAACAGGTCATAATGTCCTTGACTGCACAGGTTGGGTATTCTATCAGCAGGATTTTCTTTTTCTCCTCTTCTGCATTAGTAAGCATGTTTTAAGATTAACTCTAAGACCTACAACCTTCTGTGTGATAGAATATTATATTGTGGAACAGTCTGTGATGTCATTACTGACTTGGCAACTACTGTTCCAAGTTTCATATGGGTGAGGTTGATTGTTTGCAATCATGTTTGGAAATTGAAAGTATGAGCCGAGCAATATGTATAATATTTAAGTTTACTTCTAATGCTTGTCCTCCAAAGTAAAACTCACATATGTGGTATAAGAGGTTGATGATTCCATTATTTTTTTGATATATAATTACTGATGTGTGGGATTTTGTGTGTCTGAATGTACGATTCAGCTGGAAATTTATGTCATTCTTGTTGTTAATCGATGATGACTTTGTTATTGCGTCCACTGCAATTAATGTCATTGTTGTTGTTAATGGTTAGGGATTTTGGTGAAGCTGTCAGAAAAGCACCGGACATTCTACCACAACAAATTTATAATATGCAGTTTTTGTTGGAAGCAATAGATGATGTACACACAAGTCATGTGGACCTTGCAGTTGCAAGCAAGGCCCTCATCAACATATTGAATGTGAAAGCACCAGCCTCTGTGACAAGCTATGCAGTTCACAAACGTGTTGAGGTTTGCCCACGTATATATGTAACCATAGTGTAGATTATGCATATATATGCACACATTTGTTTCACGGATTATTACATGAATTTAATGTTCAGTAAAGCTTGTAAAAATACCTCACTGACATAATTTTATGTTTTACGACATAAGTTTACATCCTTGCAAAGTGAAAGCTGATTTCAATAAAATTCGTGATGATACATAAACTATAATGCTTCTAATTAGTAAAATGTCAAAGTTATGTGTGAATCGAAGTTTTGGCATTAATGAAACTCGTATGTGATTTGTCAATCTTCATATTATAGCAACTTTAGCAAAACTATACCGGAGAAATGAATATGAAAGAAAAATCAGAAAAATAACCGACCTAAATAATTTTTAATAATTTTTTTAAAAAAATAATTGTGTTTCAAAGTCGGTTTTCATATAAAACCGTTCTTATATGGGAGATTCCAAGTCGGTTATTTAAAATAACCGACCTTAATTATTCACGAAAAGCCATTTAAAGTCAGTTATTTTAAACAACTGACTTTGTAAAGAACCTTTTAAAGTCGGTTATTTAAAATAACCGACCTTAAATATTCACGAAAAGCCATTTTTAAAGTCAGTTATTTTAAACAACTGACTTTGTAAAGAACCTTTTAAAGTCGGTTATTTAAAATAACCGACCTTAAATATTCACAAAAAGCCATTTTTAAAGTCAGTTATTTTAAATAACTGACTTTGTATATGACCTTTTGAAGTCGGTTATTTAAAATAACCGACCTTAAATATTCACGAAAAGCCATTTTAAAGTCAGTTATTTTAAATAATTGACTTTGTATATGACCTTTTAAAGTCGGTTATTTAAAATAACCGACCTTGAATATTCAGTAAAAGGCATTTTTAAAGTCGGTTATTCTAAATAACTGACTTTGTAAATAACCTTTTAAAGTCGGTTATTTGAAATAACCGACCTTGAATATTCACGAAAATCCATTTCAAAGTCAAATGTTTGAAATAACTGACTTTGTAAATGGCTTTTCGTGAATATTTAAGGTCGGTTATTTTAAATAACCGACTTTGAAGAGTCACATACAAAGTCGGTTATTTAAAATAACCGTCGTTGATATATATAAATTATTTTAAATTTAATTGTAAATAAAAAAACTTTCGAAGACGGTTTTTCATAACCGACGTTGTATAGCCTACTATTCTACGACGTGTATCTACAAAGTCGGTTATAAAACCAACTTTAATTGGTTAAAATAACCGACCTTAAATGTGATGTTTGTAGTAGTGTTGGTTAATTTAATTGATATCAATAAATTTTTCCTAAATTTATATCTTTTTCCAAAACTACTCATGTCATTAATACTCTTTCTCTCTTCTTTTCTTTGGTATCAACTATTCTCTCTTATAATTAGTTGTACATTGGTACAATTAATTAAAAGTATTTTAATCTAAAAATAACTAATGCAAGGAATAACATGAATTGGTCTTACTAAAGCATTTTCAACCCGAAAAATCACCTAAATTTCTCTTCTATTTTTTAATAATATATCACACTTTTCTATGATATCAATCACTTATTTTACTTTAAAGAATTCACTCAAATTTTTATTCCAACCAAAAAATACACTAAAATTTCTCAAATGGACAACATACACAATTAAATAAATGTTATACCATGGACCCACCAAATAGAAGAGCACCGAGTGCTATGAAGAGAAATCTGAAAAAGCTATGTAGAGAAATTTGAAAAAGCAATGGAACCTCTATCCAATGTTATAAAAACCGGTCCGGTCATTGACTCGGTCAAGATAGTGGGTCAATGATCTAACTGGTAGGCCAGTAATTGGCCCGATTTGATCGGGTTTGATCCGGTTTAACCCGGTCTATATTAAAAAATTCAAAATTATATATAAGTATATAAATATAACTAACATTATTTGATTAAAAAAAGTTCATTCATACTTCAAAATCCAAAATAACAATTGACGTATTAAAGTTGATAATACAAGTCCACAAATATTAATTTAAGAACACAATTACTCAAGTCCATTAAAAAGTTTTGAAATGAAAACACAAATAGGATCAACATGACAACATCCATAATTTATATCCAAAGAGCCAATGTAGGGTCAAGTTCAGGTAATCCTTCTTCATCAAAAGAATGAGACTCTTCACCAATATTTCTTTCATTTGGATTAACATCTTCCATGGTGTTGTCTAGTGGTTGTGGCACATCATCATCCTCATCTTCATCCAAATTTAATTTATTTATGACAACATCGTTTTAGATTCAAATTAGCAATTAACATAAATACATAAGTGTTACCTAATAAATATTGATGTTATTATGAAACATACCAATATCATCTGACGTTGATTGGATGGACATGCTTGCAAGATCATTACGTAAAGCCTCTACCTCTTCACGAGTTAAAAATGGCGGTGACTCTTCCAACACCCAATTAGAATGGTCATTAAGGGTTTCCAAATTGATTGGGTCATAATTTTGTTGTCTTAGTCGATTCGTAAATTGATCAAAATGCTCATATATCAACAATAAAAGAAATCAACCAAAATAGGTAAACAATCAAAGCATAACGAATATAATAATACATTTGTTGTAACCTCAAGTTATAACAAACATAAACAAGGTCATTAAGCTTTTGATGTTTTAGCATCTTCCTTATTTTGAATGGATGTGCTCAAATACACTCCAACTTCTTTCACAACCCGAAGCAATACAAGTTTGGTTTAAAACATGAATAGCCAAGTTTTGCAATTCTGGAGCACTACATCCATAACAAACCCACCATTGATCTAGAATAAAACATATAAAGAAATAAATCAAATATAATGAATATATTACAAGTTGCTAAAATAAAACAAATCAATAATGTTATCAGAGTATCAAACACTAAATTTACCTGACATGATTGTATTTCATTCATGAATTGCAGCTCATCTTGCAAAATCTCCTTCAGAAATTTTTTTATATATCCTCATGCCTTCATTTAACTTATCTTGCAACTCAAGATTTCCATGTGTATACCTATCAATGAGTTCCGTAATGCCAAATTATGTGTTCCTATGCTTTTCAAATTCTTCAGCATTGAATCTACAAGCTGGATTTAACCAATAACCAGCTACATGTAGATCTTTGCGAAGCTGTGAATCCCAACGCTTATCAGGGACCTCCAAATAAGGCTCCACTTTCATCTTACTTCTCTTAAACCTCTTAATCATCTCCTCTCTTGCCTTATACATAGTCTGGTAAAAAAAAAAAACCATGGCAGGCTTATCTTCACAATATCAACACACTGTTTCCAAAAACCAAAGTCCAAGATTTATTCCACAAATTTTTTAGCCTTGGAGTCTTTGACATAAGTTAAGCTTGTTCATTCCCTAGATGTCACCATAACCCTTAATGCATCCTTCTGGGCCAATATTCTTTGCAAGACAATGAAATTAGTTGCAAACCAAGTTGGAGCTGGACGAAGTATATCTCTTTCACCTGTATGTTGTCTCATCAAGAATAATTCATAACAATGATTATATATGTACTTAGTAATTTTTGAGGCATGTGAAACAATCTCACTTGCTTCCTCAAATTAACCAATATAATTTAGGAAACTCTTTTTCCAATAACCTACCAGCAACAACATAATTTGCAGCATTATCGGTGACAATGTGAACAACATTTTCTGCTCCAACAATAACACCATCTCCTTGAAAAGCTTAAACAACATTTTAACAAATTTAGAAGCATAGGAAGCATCAATAGACCTTAAGAAAACAATTCCTTTAAGACAATAAACAAGAAAATTAACGAGAGTTCTCCTAGAGTGATCAGTCCACCCATCAACCATTAGAGTACATCCAGTTTCCTTCCAAACTTCTTTGTAACTTCCAACAAGCTTCCTCACTTCATCAACCCACACATTTAACAAAAGACCACAAATTCTATAAAAAAAAAAAAAAAATTGGGGCTTTATACCCTGGAATCATGCTAACAATAACATCAATCATAGGTTGATAATATGCTGAGCTAACTGCATTAAATGACACTGAAACATCTATTATCCATTTTGCAATGACTTTGTCACACTTTTCTACAATTTACGTATTATGCAAGACAGTCTTCAAGCTAGGTTGAGCTCCAGGAGTTGTTCTAGGCATGAAATAATTATCTACATGAAGAGTGTTCTTCCCCTTTTAAGACTTGGAAGAAAGTGATTTTGGAGTTTCTCTTAATTCCTCTACTATTCTCACAAGGTCTTCATCCATGTCAAATGTATTACTTTCATTAGATTGTTCTTGCACTTTTCTTTTCTTTTTTTTTTTTTTTAAACTGTTCAAGTAGTTGCTTCATTTGATGTTGGACATCAGCAGGAACCTTCTCGCAAGCCTCTACTTGGCCCTTTTGTCCAGCCAAGTGAGCCTTAATATTAATACCGCATCCCTTAACTCGTTTATCACAATAAATACACATTATTGTCACTTTTGAACCACACTCATCAATTTGTTTACAATGTCCCCAAACTGGATCATTTTCCCTCTAACATTCGAGAAGTATTTGGAGTGGATGCTTCTTGAGATGATGGAGCTTCATTAGATGACATCTTTAAGTCTAATTGCAAAAATTAACTTCATTAGTTAGTGATCATATCAACATATATGGTATTCAAAGAAAAAACTAACTTGACTTATGTAAGTTCAAGTTTTAATAAATTGAATAAGTTCAAAAATAAGAGATTACAAAACAAAATAAAAAAATAAGTTATGCTAATAACATTATTAGTAGCATACCAAAATTTTCAAATACTCAATGGCATTGTTTTATTAATTTTTTCTTTCTTATGGCATTGGTTTATACTTATCTCTGTTTTTACGAGTAACTATTTTGTGCTTCTTTTAAAAATAGTTTCAACAACATTCATTTACTAAGTTATACAAGGGAGCCATGATAGAAAAACATAATTTTCTTAGTGTTGCCTTGAGATTTGATTTGAACTTGAACCCTTTAAAGTGAGTTCACACTTGAGACATGAAGAATGTTGCACAAGAGTGACAAGACAAGGGTCCACTAAGTGTTTTATAAGATTGCATGATAAAACCAAAGACAAAAAAAAAACAGAATGATAATATTTTAATATTTAGCAATTAACTGACCTAATGGACCAATATACAATTTTTATATTGAATATCTTGTGATGAAGAACATAGGATGGTTGGATGGGGTTTATTATACATTTATACTTGTTACTTCAGAATGAATCCATCAAATTTCTTGAAAGCAAAAAAAACATTAAATAAATGGAAGAAAATTGAAATGGTTAACCAAATGGTCCTACTCCTATCAATAGAAACATTAAATAAATGGAAGAGAATTGAAATAGTTAACAAAATGGTCATGCTTCTATCAATAGGTTGATTGATTAGTCACACATTGTGTGCTACTGAAAATTAGTTTAATGATGCTCTAAATTAGTTATGTTTTCCATTTTTGATTAAGATTATGAGCACTTAAAAAAATATACCGGTAATTTTTTTAGTGTTGATGTTATATTTTGACATACAACACGTGTACACTTTGCAGAATAATTGTTAACTGCTAATTTCTTTGTTTCTATTCAACTCTTCTTTGAGTTCTTTCAGTAAACGGAGAAGACAAAGGAATAAAATCAAAAATATCAGGCCTAAGAATCAGCATACATTACAAAAATGCACTATATATAGACAACCTTTATTGATGCAGGAATAGTAATTACTAATTAGAACAGAAGAACAAAATAATAAAAAATTGGTGGAGAAATACAAACCATGAAGAAGAAACGTGAAGTGAAGTGAAGAAGAAGAACAAAAGCATGAAGTGGTGACTGGTGAAGTATGAAGCGACAGTGTCGTGGTTCATTGGTGCCTGGTGGCGCAATGGCAGTGAAAGTGTGAACCGTGAAGCATTGAACTGATTAAAGTGAAGAAGAATAACAAACACATGAAGTTTTAAATTAGGAATAAATCAAAACGGCGCCATTTTTGAGAAAATATTTTTTTTCACGAAACGTAGTCCGGGTTTTATAAATAGGTTGGGTCACCGGGTCGACGAAAAATCGGTCAGGTCTGACCGGGTCATCCCGAGCCAGATGCACAAACAATCCAATAATCAAATCAACCCAGTTATGTCATCGGGTACCGGTTCGACCAACCGGTTCGGATCGATTTTCATGACACTGCCTCTACCAGTTTCTCTCCAACTGTAGCTTTTTGTTTCTTTAAAGTCTTTTTCTTCTCACGGCAGCAGAGAAACTCATGTTGGAGTTACTCTAATGAAAGACATTACTTTTAACTTTAATCTTATAAATAAGAATGAAGGATCTGTCAAAAAAATGTGTTAATTCATTTGGCCTTTTTTATCTTATTTACAAAATTACGTAATTAGTATAAGATTTACTCAATTGATGTACGTGAATAATGAAATTGTCCAATTTATAGGAAAAGTAGATATGCATCTTCTCAATTTAATAATTTTTTTTATAAGTTTGGTTAAGAAAAAAGTTACGTTGATACTAGTTATTTAGCCCCATGTAGTTAATCAACTTTTTTTTCCAACCCATTTTTTTGGCCCCAAGTATTTGTTCATGTAATTAAAAAAACTATAAATTAGCAAACATTGTGACCTTTGTCAATTTTAATTTTAAATATTAATTATAATAATCAAGACACAAATTGTAATCAATAGATTAAATTATAAAATAAAAACTCACAGGACACAAAAATGTGAAAAATCCCTCAATACAAGGGTTAAAATCTTGGGTCACCAAGACCAAAGAAACAACTCTACTATTATGAAAAAATAATGCAAGAGAATTTTCAAGTACAGAAGCATTGTCTACAAAAGATCAAAATTGTTTGGGGTTTTTGACAAAAATTAATCACCGCTTTTGGCGGAGGTTAATTCGTACTAATACCATGGTTAGAAAAAATATCAAAATTAAGCCGAGCATAAAACTTATAAAATGACAAACATACAAAATGAAAAAAAAAAAAAAAACAAATCATAACATGTAGTGTGATAGGTGTTCTCCCTCACCAAACCTTTGGTTCAAGCAATTGATTTCACACATGATCTTGCCATCTACCTTGCTTGACAGTGAAGGAAATAACGCTAACTTAGAAATCATCACAGTCAAAACTATTAGAAACAGAAAGAGAATAATGTACTTGCCCGTAACAAGGTTGAAATCAAATGGACGCAGAGTGATGGTGTTGGAGGATTTCATCTATCCTCATAACTCTTTATAGGTTTACTTTTGAAGATGGATCAAGTTACTAAAAAGGAGAATAAAATTATCATGTGTGAGTATAAGGTGGAAATAAGCTTTACTTCAAATGAAATGCAACAGGAAAAATTTATTGAGGAGAAATGATTAAGTTTCTTGTAAGTAAATTTTTTAGTTGCTTATTGTTTATGACCTACTTATTTTCACCTTTTTTATGATGAGCTCATTCAAAAAAAACATATCAAGCTTCAAAAACCAAGAAAGAAATATGAGGATAGATGAAAACAAACATTGTAACACGAGAAAAGCTATAAATGACATTCAACACCCAAAAAAACAATATTAGCTCTAAAAGTTTTCAAAATCAAATTTTTTGTATGTCATGCTCAACATGACCACAATGTGGTGTTTAGCCATCACAAGTAGGTCTTGGTGTAAGTGTCGAGGAAGACGAGAATGGAATAAGAGATAATAGCTCATTAAGTTACATGAAATGGTGTACGTGATAATTAAAGATAGGGAACAAGTCAATACTTGGTCAAAGTGCAGACACCCATACCACTTTTCAGGTCATCAATATCATTTTTATCACTTAATAGATTATCAATTTTGAATCCATTCTTATCTCCCTTAAAAAATCTTGCATATTTGTATGGCCTATTTTAACCTTATTTATAACGAGCTGATTCAAAAAACTAGATCAAGATTCAAAAAATGAGAAAGATCTAGGTATAAGGGTATATGAAAACAATATTGTAACGGGAGAAGGACCCTAAATGACATTCAATGCCTAAAAAAATCAATTTTAGCTTTAAGTTTCCAAAATCAAATTTTTGGCCAATCATGCTCAATATGTGACATTTAGCTATCACAAGTTGGCTTTGGTGTAAGTGTCAAGGATGATGAGAATAAAATCAAAGATAATAACTCATTAAGTTGCACGAAATGGTATAAGTGACAATTAAAGATAGGGAAAAAGTAAGCATTTGGTCAAAGTGCAAACATCCATACCATTTTTCATGTCATTGACATTATTTTTATCACTTAATAATTATCAATCTTGAATTCATTCTTATTTCCCTTAACACTTACAAAACATCAATTTGTGATGTCTAAATGGCACACAATGAACACGTAAAACATGACAGACAAAATTGTTTTTGGACTCTTATAGAGCTACAACTGATTTTTTAGGTGTTCTATCCCTAGGAATTTCCTCATATTACAGTGTTGTTTCCAAGTATCCTCATAGCTCTTGCTAGGTTTCTAAAGCTTGACTTAGTTATTGAACAAGTTGATCATTGGGTCCACAAAATACACGTGGTGAGTGACATGGCGTTCTGGTACGCACGTTAACCCCCATGTCAACCCTGGCATAGGACCACAGATGCCTCGCCCTTAGTAGGCAGGCTACTCAGCCGAATAGGCTATCTCTGATACCTCTTTATTTGAATATTAATGATAATGTTGCAACCTCTTTATCAACGGCAAATACTCAATTATCTATAAGATATGTGATGACTCTGATGTCTGGCGTGGATGGCGCGGTCAGCGCCAGGTTTCTTAAGTAGAAAACCCTGTCTGGGATGTGGCGCGGGTAGCGCCGGCTTGGCGCGAGTAGCGCCATAGCTTCGGGTGGTTGACGCTAGTGGCACCAAGGTGACGCGGTCAGCGTCACAAGTCCTCTAGAAACCCAGTTTTCTCTGGAAGTTCACGCGGTCAGCGCCATTGGTGGCGTGAGTCGCGCCATAAGTGCCCTGGAAAACCATTTTCCTCTGGAATCCAGCGCGGGTAGCGCCAGAGGCGGCGCGAGTCGCGCCGGAAGTGCTCTGGAAAGTCAGTTTTCTCTGAAAATCGGCACGGACAGCGCCAGGGGTGGCGCGGCTGGCGCCACAGGTTTTGAAAGGTGTGGCGCGATCCGCGCGGGACGTTTGACAGAGTTGGTATAAAAGGATCAAGTCGCGATTTTTGAAGGAAAACCTTGCTTCTTCTTCCTTGGGACGTCCTGCAGCCATTGTTGAAGCTCCAAGCTTCATTCTTGCACCCTAGTTCACCAAAACAAGTCCCTTAAACATCATTCTTGATGGAAAACACCTAGTGAGCTTGAATCTTTCATCCATTTCTCTTGAAAACCCCCAAATTAGAGAATCCCTTTCTCAAGGGAAGTTCTTGAAGCTTGAGTTCGGCGAGGAACGGCGACGATTCGTGGGTACCCAAGCTAGGGGGAGTTGTCCTTGGGCATTCCTTGTCGTCATTGAGGTAAGAAACTAAAGTTTCACCGTTTAATTTGTGGATTGGGGTTTTGGGTGAATAGTGACCCACTTGTGATAGAGCTAGAATTAGCCTTGGGTCCTTTAGATATATGTGATTAGAATGTGTTGAGGATGAAAGAGTAGCTCTCAATTGTTAGTTTGGTGAACTTTGATTATGGGCTCTAGGTGAGGCATGTTGTTGATATACTGAGTTGCTTAGTTTTGTTGGACATGCTAGAGCCTTGGTATGTGTTTTGTTGTGCCTTAGAGGCCATGAGAACGGCGCTTTGTGTGTGATATGGACCGTTCGAGCCCTGTGTGAATTCTGAGGAATTGGGCTGTTGTGAGCTTCAAGCTCTTTGTGCTTTGGCTAGGCCAAGCGAGACCATTGAGGGTTTGAGAATCACTTATGAAGTGATCGAGTGCGTGTTATGCAAACGGATTATGGCCTTTCGTTCTAACGGCTTAGGACCGTTACTGAAACCTTATATGTTTGATCCTATGTAGGACGTGAGACTGATAATTTCAGTGGTGGTGATAACGAGGCCGGGAGAGCCGGTGCGTTGCTTAGAGCAGGTAAGCTCTTGGTTCTTGAATGTGTGCCCTTTGCTGTGTTCTACCATTCACCAAGTGGGGTGATGGTTTTGTTGTGGGCAAATGCATGTATATAGAAATTGTATATTGATGTGGTTGATTAATGAATTGTGCTCTGTACCCTGTGATGGGAATCGATGTGTATTGATCTTATTAATGTGAATTATTGATGAATTGTACTCTGAACCTTGTGATGGTGATTAATGAATTGTACTCTGAACCCTGTGATGGGAAACTGATGTGTAGATTGGACCCAATGATTGGGGGAATTGATATGCATGGTTGTGAACTGTTGATGTATAACATGCCGTTTGAATATGAGATTTGATTGTGAATTCTATGAATGAATTGCATCCTATGGTAGTAGGATAGATGACTTGAGACTGAGTAAGACCTGCTGTGAGATGTTCCTGTGATATAGATGTAGCCTCCCGAATGGAGATGTTCCTATATCCACAGAGGTAGCCTCCTCAGGCAACTGGGTTAATATAGGTTATGAGATGTGCCTGTGATATATAGACGTAGCCTCTTGAATAGAGATGTTCCTATATACACAGATGTAGCCTCATTAGATGGAGATGTGCCTGTGATATATAGATGTAGCCTCTTAACTGAGATGTTCCTATATACACAGATGAAGCCTCCGATGGAGATGTGCCTGTTATATAGATGTAGCCTCTTGACTGAGATGTTCTTATATTTCAGATGAAGCCTCCAATAGATATGTTGAGATTCAGGCATGAGATGTTCCTAGTATATAGATGTAGCCTCCCTGAGCGGAGATGTTCATATATACATAGATGTAGCCTCTGCCGAGTTAAGTGATGTATATCACCTGTGTATTGACGGGTTGAGATGAAATGATAGTAATGATGTTGAGTGAAGGGTGATGAGACCCCTGCCTGTTAAGATGAATGATTGAGAATTGTTTTGATGTTGAATCTGATTATGATTGATTGAAATGTACTATTTCTATGTATGTGCCAGATAGTGAACCAGGGGAAGGAAATACCTTCAAGGGCCCTGAGTTTACTGGGATTTTATATCTCACCCCTTGTATGGGGCTTATGTTTTACAGGTGAATCCTCAGGAGGAGCAGATAGATCCCAAGGCAAGAAGCCTTTGCAGGGATAGTTGATGTTTATAAACCTTAGGCTTAGATGACATGAGCGTGTGGCTCTGATGTTTTGTATTCGCCTTTGGTTTAATTTTGTTGTACCCTGAGGGGAGATTTATGTACAGTTTTGTACTTACACAGAAAACTTATGTATAATCACCATATTATAATGTACAGTGTGTATGATGATGACATTTGATGATGCCCTTTTATTATATATGCTTCCAAACTACTTAATCTCTGATGAGTCATGTATGATAATTGTTGCTTATGCGTGGTAATGACCCTGGTGAGCGTAAGGGCGTTACAAGATACACATTATCTATAAGCTACAATTATCTACTAACTATTATCTATAAGCTAGTAATTATCTATAAGGGTTGTTACACCAGTGTAACAACCCCTATAAATAAGGACTCACAACTTTTACTCCACTCTATAAGTACCAGGTTTTATCTCATTCTCCCCTAACTCATACTTACTTGAGCGTCGGATTTCTTTGTCTTGTAAGTCCCTCCCCCCCCCCCTCTTGTCCTCCTAACAAAGGGTCTTCATCATCCAATGTACGAGATCGTGTAGCATACCTTGGCCACGTCCACCCTGACGTGGGAAAACTCCAGATTTTGGCATCCACTGTAGGGCTGCGGCAAAACTTACCCTGTGGCCTCTTTTTTCCAATTATGGTTAGGATGCGGTATAGCATCAAACGCGAGACCCCTCTTGAAAGCCACAATCTTCTCTTGACAACCTTGACAGACACAGACACTCTCCAGCAACTCCAGACATGTATTGTGTAACGCCCGGCCACTTGTAGGATCAACGACTGTCCCTACATACCAACACAAGACTTTTCAGTGTGCTTTGTCCACACTCACACACTTCCTGAGAAACTTCCCAAGAGGTCACCCATCCCAAGATTACTCCAAGTCAAGCACGCTTAACTGTGGAGTTCTTATGTTATGGGCTACCGTAAAGTAGATGCACCTTGTTGGTATAGGTAGTACCTATTAAATCCTTTAAGTTATCCTCAACTGTATAGTCCCATACCTGTACAGCCTTTGGATCCCTCTTGTTCGGGTGTGTATTCGATTCATTCATGTACCCCTCCCGCTGGAAGCCTGCCAAGAGCCGCTCCTTGTCCGTGTCTCACTGCACCAGCGATCACTCCCCGCCCTCGTCAGCGCCCGGGATGTTACATGCCCACCAGCTTCCGCCTGGTTCGTCCTCGAACCACACCGTACTGGTAGAGAGGCCTTGCTCTGATACCACTCGTAATGCCCGGCCACTTGCAGGATCAACGACTGTCCCTACATACCAACACAAGACTTTTCAGTGTGCTTTGTCCTCACTCACACACTTCCTGAGAAACTTCCCAGGAGGTCACCCATCCCAAGATTACTCCAAGTCAAGCACGCTTAACTGTGGAGTTCTTATGTTATGGGCTACCGAAAAGTAGATGCACCTTGTTGG
>PYAF01001523.1:37300-50661 GCA_007407185.1 Glycine tomentella | reverse complement strand
TTTTAAGTTATCCTCAACTGTATAGTCCCATACCTGTACAGCCTCTGGATCCCTCTTGTTCGGGTGTGTATTCGATTCATTCATGTACCCCTCCCGCTGGAAGCCTGCCAGGAGCCGCTCCTTGTTCGTGTCTCACTGCACCGGCGATCACTCCCCGCCCTCGTCAGCGCCCGGGATGTTACATATTGCATAGATGAAGCAACGCCATGCGGAGGAACTCCAAAAGCTGAAGGTTGACCATGACTAACTTGAGGCTCGTGTGAGACGCCCCCCAGGGAGACGACCACTCTGCCCACACAATGCATGAACGTATTCAAGAGGAATCCCCTGACACACCATTAACACCTAAGACGATCCTAATCTCTCCCACATATATCGCCATGAAGGGCAAATGACTCGTCGACACCCTTTTGCCGACCATATCATGGAGGTCGACCTGCCTTTAGGTTGGAAATCGCTCAACCTAGAGCTCTATGATGGAACCACCAATCCAGATGAACATCTGGACGCATTCTTCACCCAGGCGAATCTTTACACCAATGACGATGCAATCCTGTGTTGTGTTTTCCCAACTCCCTCAAAGGGGCAACATTGACATGGTACGAGGGACTCTTTCCAAGGTCTATTGACAGCTTCGATACTCTTGTCAAGCACTTCAATTCTCAATACGTAACCAATCAGTCACACTGCATGACTTCTGCTGTGTTGGCCAGTCTGCAACAAATAGATGATGAATCCCTCTGAAAGTTCATGAATCGGTTTGGACGAATTGTGTAACACCCCAAATTTTATAATGATCTAAGCATTTGTTGAACATGTTTTATATATATTATTAATCAGTAGAATTTTCTTATCTTTAGAATATACAATTTTAGGAGAAATTTGATTGTTTCCCGGGCAGCGTTGTTACACGTTGTATAAGTTAGAAATTTCAAACTGAAGCAGAATAAGGTGAGACAAGACTCATATGATAGAGAATAATTTGTAGAGTTAGAAACTATACAGCTGTGACAGAAAAACCTTAGAATAGAATTTCTATGAATTTTATACAGTAATAACTTTGAAATTTTATTCAGGAGAATTCAGGCAGCAGAAAAATATGGGAAAATGATAAGTAGAATATGTGGAATTTTCTCTTAATTGTAGGATGTACAAACTTATCTAATAAAATGGTTTAGTAATTTTGATGGTTAGAAGTAGAACGGACCAATCAGAATTAAGATAAAGCAGTCTTGTACGTAAAGCCTGTGTAGCACTATGTATAGACTGTTTGTGAGCTATTTGTACTGTAACTGAAGTTAGTTTCTAGAAATCTCTAGAGTTCTATTATTTAATCTTATCCTTTAGGCAGAAGAGTTCGAATTGAACTTTACTTCCTCCTATGAATGCCATGTGTGAAGACAAATTGGAATTGAATTCTTCCTCTTTATGAAATATGACATATGGACACAAGGAGAACCACACAATTTTCTCCTCTTTAAAGAAAACCAAAACATGGTGTAGAAGGAGGAGGGGAAGATAAAAATCTTTCCCCTTGGCCATGGTACCCACGTGAAGAGAGGAAAGGAGGGGGATAAGGTGGTTTTATCCTATTCAAAATTGATGAGTCATGATGAGTAAAAAAATATCTTAAGGTTCATGAATTAAAATGATAAGGTGCAATCATAAAAGCTTAAGAAATATCTATCCACTTGTAAGCCACCATTAATGAAGGGATAAGAAGTCATCATAACCTTGAAAGATATTTGTACAAGATTGCATGAAAGGAAGAAAAATCTTCTCTCCTTTCCCTTGATAATCACGTGAAAGAGGGAGTAGGTAGGGAGGATATTTCATGACTTACATACATGATTTAAGGACAAGTGGAAGACACCTGGAAGAAAAATATCATGACTTATGAGATTTTTGTATAAAGTGGAAAGATATTTAGAAGAGTAATTATGAGTTTAGTTAAGATGTAATGGAATGAGAAGAAACTAAGTTATAATAGAACTAGATGAGAGTAACTAGCTAGAAAGGGCAATTATGTCTTTAAATATTTTATTATTTTCCAAACCCTATATAAAGGGAGGAGGGCCTTAAATGGAAGTCACTTTCAAGACTCCATTTCTACAACAACTCACATGAATCTCTCCCTCCCATCTATTTCATTTCACTTTCATCATTTCCTTTTCAAGACATAAATTAAGTAAGAAGAGGCCCCACTTCCCTTGGAAATCACGTGTAGAAGGCTAGCACTTTTAGGAAAGTTTGTCAAGCTTTATAAGGAGTTGTCAGGTATGTATAAGGAAGTTTTATGATAAGGATAGTTTAAGTGTTACTTGTGTTTGAATAAGTGTTTGAAGTTCTGTGAAGTATGGCTTGTATCTGAATAATTGTTGGATTTAAGTTATAGTTATATGATTGAGTGTCTGAATGAAGTTTTATACTTGCTGAGTGTTCTATGAATCTCTGTACATGAATGATATGTTGAGTTTCCGTACATGAGTAATAAGCTGAGTTTTGTACATGATTTATGTTGAATTTCTAAGTAAATTATGTGAGACAGTGATTGGAAACTGATGTTGAAAATAAATCTGAGTTTTGTAAAATGAATGAGATATGCATAAGTGAATCAGTCTCATGTGTCTCATAAGAGTTGCCTCAGAGTGGAGGTGTGCCTCAGAGAGGAAGTGTGTCAGATAGCTGCAGGAACTGAGTCCGTGCGTTCAGACAGAAGGATCTGAGCTGGGGGGGTGACTCTAGCGGTGAGGACTCATGCCACCCATGATGATCACATGAAGTGTGGGTGAGAACCTGTGCAACACTGGGAGACCCTAACTGATCGGAGAAGTTCTGTGGGGTTATATTGACAATTGGTACCACATGTTCATGATGTTGAGAGTTTGGGAGAATCATGCATCATATAAAATTAGAACTGAAATTAGAGGATGTTGTTATAAATAACTGCACACTGAATATAACTTGTTGCTTAAATTATGTTTATCATAAACTTACCCTATGTTTTGTGTCTGTGGTTGACACCTGCTATGACCTAGATTTTATTCGAACGAGCAAATGAACAACAAAGAGAGAGACTGCCTAGCTGTCTACAAGAAAAAGATTTTGTTTAAAGATATGTTGTTTGAAGATATATTCTTTTGTTACAGAATGTTCTAGTTATTTGTATTATGTAATAAAACCAGTGCCAGTTTCTACTCTTATTATATGTTACTTCAGGTTTATAAATATTAATCAGTGATGAAATTTTATTGGAGTATCAGTTATTGGCAAAATTTTATTATATTCAATTGGGTGCTCTTAAGTAAGTTGAAAAGAATTTTCATTAAAAATCAATAATAACAAGACTGTAAGTTGAGGTGTAACAAATTGTTGTTCAGATCCAAAATCTCAACCCAGAGGTAGCACTACACTCCACGCTACTAGCCTTATGGCCTAGTAAGTTCGCAAACAGGTTATTCAAAAAACCTCATAGTAGCATGGACGAATTGTTCGAATGAGCCAAAGGCTACATCCAAATTAAAGAGATATCAAGGTTCAGAAACGAGGCTCGACAAGCCAAAAAAAAGTGCGACGTGAGAAAAGGAGGTACCAAGAATGACTCACATAAGTCGCACAAACGGCACAAGCCGGACAAGCGCCAGCCTTTTCCAAAGGGATCCAAGTATGAGAGTTACACATCCCTGACGACCAATCACACCACTATTCTTGAGGAGGCTTTCAATGCGGAGGTACCCATAAAACTACCTCCGACACTTCCTCCAGGGCTGGGGTTAGACAAAACTAAATACTACAAATACCATCGCAATTATGATCACAATATAGAAAATTTTTGGGCTCTAAAAGACAAAATAGAAGAGCTCATACAGGCTGGGTATCTAACCTAGTTCGTAAAGAAGCCTAACAATCCATCCATCAAGAGTGAGACCCAAAGAACACCACGAGAACCAGCATAGAAATCACGATGCCAACAGAAGAAAGAACAAAGCAGAAGATAGAGAGAGACAAAGGCACCACCAGCAAAGACGCAAGCATCAACCTCAGCAAGAATATGAAAACGAGTTTGTCCAACAAATCTAAGGTATGATCAACACCATTGCGGGCAGATTTTCCTATGGAAGGCTTACAGTCTGTCCCGAAAGTGGCACTCCACGCCATACGAGACATCAACATCAAATGTGTTGACATATCATTACCACGAAGTCTCCCTCCCATCACTTTCACCGATAGAGACTTCAAGGGCATCAACCCTATCAACTAGGACGACCCCATGGTTGTATCCATCATAATCGCCAATTTCAGGGTGTCTAAGGTCCTCATTGACCAAGGCAGCTCCACGAAGTCTCATCTAATACTGTCAATCCTCACTCTGGACCTTTCCTCAGATTTGCAGGAGAAAGAGTAGAAACCAGAGGCTATGTAGACCTCATGACCACCTTCAGTCAAGGCCAGCTCTCAAGGAGCTTCACAGTCAAATATTTAATTTTTAATGCAGATACCTCGTGCTTTGCTTTGATTGGTAGGAAAACATTGAACGAACTTGGAGCCATCGTCTCCATGCAACATCTCAAGATGAAATTCCAAACCTTGACGAGGGAGATAGTGACTTTAAAGGGGGACCAAAAGTAGGCATGACAGTGCTATACTGAAAGCTTGAAAGTGGCACCATATGCTCCCACCAGGGATCCCAGCAGGCCTCACCCCACAGCGGGTGGTAGCAGTCAAGTCATGAGTGTGGACGAAGGATTTCCAATAAGAACCTGGTCGTTTACGAAGCAAGTCAAGATGGCATATTCGATATGGATTTGCGCGACGACAACGTTGACAAAGGCCCAAAGCCTATTGAAGAACTTGTTAAGTCGTAGCTCGGACTCAAACCCTGGCAGTGTACACAACTCAGCAAGGACCTTACCAACCCAAGCACAGATACATAGTTGATCTTACACTGGAACGCAAACCTGTTCATTTGACAGCCATCTGACATGTCGGGCATCCACCTCAACATCATATGCCACAAGCTGGCCATCTGTCCCCAAGCCAAACTAGTGTCACAGAAGAAGAGGAATATGGGAGAAGAGTGGCGTAAGGCAGTCAGAGAGAAGGTGGACAAGCTACTCTAAGCCAATTTTATCAGAGAAATCAGGTACTCTACCTGGTGGTTTTGTTACGTATCAGGGGTAATTTTTTTTTAACTATTATTTGGGGGTAGTCTTCAAATTAATTAATTACTAAAAAGGGATAAGTCGTAACACCTGTTACGACTTCTGAATTAGAAGTCGTAACTCCTGTTATCACTTTTATTTTTTTTAATTTTTTAAACTGAAGTCGTAAAAGATTTTACGACCTCAGTGCAATTATTTTAAAAATTTACGACTTCAAAGTCGTAAAAAGTTTTTTTTTTACAATTTTAAACAAAGTCAAAAATAAATTTATGACTTTGAAATCGTAAATATATTTACCACTTAAAAGTCGTAAATATATTTACCACTTCCTAAGTTTAGTTTTTTTATTTTTATTTTTTATTTTTACCGTAAAGTTTTTTTTATATTATTATAAGTTTATAACTGTTGGATGTTTACGACTTCCACAGTTTCTTTTTTTTGTTAAATTTTCTTTTTTTAAAATTCTTAAGTTTTTTATTTTTTTAAATTGTAAATAAATTTTTAATTTAATCATTTGATAAGTAATTTTTTTATTTTGTTTAATATTTTCATAATTATGGTATATTTATTTTTAATATATTTTTTCATTTAATCATTTTTAATTTTGGTATATTAAAAATATATTAAAATATTTATTTTAAATGATTAAATTATGAAATGATTAATATTGGTATAATAAAAATATATTAAAATATATATTTTAAAATGATTAATTATTTTAAATGATTAATTTTGGTATATTTATTTTAATACATATTTTCATTTAATAATTTAATTATTTTTTCATAATTTTGGTATATATTTTTCAATGAAAAATATATTAAAAATAAATATACCAAATTATGAAAATATTAAAAAACTAAAAATATTACTTATTAAATAATTAAATTAAAAATTTATTTACAATTTTTAATAAAAATTAAAAAACTTAAAAATTTCAAATAGGCATTAAAGCACATACAATTTTAAATAGTATTTTGCCAACGGTTTTGTTTCTGTTAGGTAAATTACATTGCATGATCGACAGTACATGCATAGTCTTGTAAAATAAAACAAGAATAGGCACAGCACGAGGAAAAAAAAAAGGCAAAATACAAGGCTAGATTTAATGTTAAGAGTTGGTCGATAATGAGGACATATCCAAAAAACAAAAGGAAAGAATATATAAACGCATGTCTAGCTGAGCCAGAATCAACTTTTATTTTAAAATATATACCAATATTATGAAAAAATAATTAAATAATTAAATGATTAAATGAAAAAAATATATTAAAAATAAGTATACCAAAAGTAATCATTTAAAAATATATTTTTATTATACCAATATTAATCATTTCATAATTTTATCATTTAAACATAAATATTTTAATATATTTTTATTATTCCAAAATTAAAAATAATTAAATAAAAAATATATTAAAAATAAATATACCATAATTCTGAAAATATTAAAAAAATAAAAAATTACTTATTAGACAATTAAATTCAAAATTTATTTACAATTCTTTTAAAAAAATTTAAAAAACTTAAGAATTTTAAAAAAAGAAAACTTAACAAAAAAATGAAAACTGTGGAAGTCGTAAACATAATTACGACTTTTAACAGTTATAAACTTATAATAACATTAAAAAAACTTTACGACAAAAAAAAATAAACTTAAGAAATCGTAAATATATTTACGACTTTTAAGTCGTAAATATATTTAAATTTATTGTCGACTTTGTTTAAAATTGTAAAAAAAAAAAAAAAATTTTACGACTTTGAAGTCATAAATTTTGAAAAAAAAAATTACATTGAAGGTCCGTTTAAAAAAATAAAAATAATAAAAGTGATAACAGGAGTTACAACTTCTAATTCAAAAGTCATAACATCTATTACGACTTACCCCTTTTTAGTAATTAATTTAAAAACTATCCCCAATAGTAATTAAAAAAAAATACCCCTTATACGTAACAAAGCCCTACCTGGCTCGCTAATGTCGTCATGGTAAAAAAAACCAACGAAAAATGGCGAATGTGAACTGACTACACCGATCTCAACAGGACGTGTCCCAAGGATGCATACCCCTTGCCCAGCATCGACAGGCTAGTTGATAACACATCTGGGTTCCAAGTGCTGAGTTTCCTGGATGCATATTTAGGATACAATTAGATCAGAATGCACAACCCAGATGAAAAGAAAACGACATTCATTATTGAGGATGCTAACTTATGCTAAAGGGTCATGCCCTTTGGCCTGAAAAATGCAAGCCCACATACCAAAGACTGATTGACCGGATCTTCAAACAACAGATCGGACGAAATGTTGAAGTATACGTGGATGACATGGTCGTCAAGTCTCAGAGCATAGCCCAGCACGTGGCAGACCTAGAAGAGGTGTTCAGAGAAATTCACAAATATGACATGCGCCTCAACCCAAAAAAATTCACTTTCGGGGTCGACGGAGGCAAGTTTAGGGATTTCATGATCACAAATCAGGGAACAAAATCAAAACCCAGCAAATCGACAACCATAGTAAAGATGCACAACCCTACCAATGTTGAGGAAGTCCAAAAACTGAATGATAGACTAGGGGTCTCTGTCCAGGTTCATCCTAAAACTCGTTAAAAAAGAGAAGCCATTCTACAAGCTACTCAGCAAAAATGATCCTTTCCTATGGGACAAAGCCTGCGAGCAGGCTTTCTTGGCCTTCAAGAAAACTATTATCACGTTGTCAGTCCTGCGTCGACCCAGACCAGGAGCACCCTTTCTCCTATACCTCTTTGTAGCTGACAAGGCTGTCAGCTTAGCCCTCATAAAAGAGGAAAGGGAACACCAATTTCCCATCTATTACACTAGTCGCATCCTCCATGATGCTAAGAAGCTGTACCAAATAATAGAAAAGGTAGCGCTGACACTCATTACCTCGGCCCATCGTCTCAGGCCATACTTTCAAAGTCACCAAGTGGTAGTCAAGACGAACTACCCCATCAAACAAGTGTTGTGAAAGCCTGAACTGGCAGGGAGGATGGTAGCATGATCTGTAGAACTGTGAGAGTTTTATCTTCAGTACGAACCTCGTGGCCCATGAAGATATAGTTCATGACAGACTTTCTAGCAGAGTTTGCTGGTAGCGACCAAACCACCCAGACTAATGAAACCTCTACGTGGACTAAGTGTCAACCATAAAAGAAGTGGGGAAAACATTATCCTCGAAGGGCCTGACAATGTCACTTTAGAGCAAGCTCTCGAGCTCAAATTCAAAGCCTCAAACAATCAAGCCAAATATGTTGCACTTATAGTAAGCTTGAAGCTAGCAAAAGAAGTCGGGCCAAAAAGTTAAGATACTACACTGACTCACAACTTGTCCAAGGACAAGTTGTCAACAGATATCAAATAAAGGAGACAATACTACTCCAGTACTATCACACTGCAAAAACTCTCATTGATGACTTTTAGTTCTTGGAGATGACCACATACCCAGGGAGAGCAACACTAGAGCAGACCTGCTCTCCAAGCTGACCAACACCAAAAAGTGGAGGCATCTCAAGACCATCTTCCAGGAGACACTTCAAACTCCCACCATAAACACCAAGGAGGTCATGGCAAGAGAAGAAGAGGAACTAGAATGGATGACCCCCCTACGAGAATTTTCTAATTCAAGGGGCATTGCCACCAGATGAAAATGAAGTCCAACGCCTGAAATGGAAGATCATCTACTATGTCATCCTTGATGGCGAGCTATTCAAAAGAGGGTTGACAACACCCTTGCTCAAATGCCTGAATAGTCAGCAAACAAACTATGTCATGCAAGAGCTTCATGAAAAGATTTGCGGCCTCCACACTGAGGGACGCTTCCTTGCAACCAAAGTGGTGTGTGCTGGATACTATTGGCTGACACTCAAGGCCGACACCCTCAACTTCACTAGGAGGTGAAGACGGTGCCATGAGTTTGCAGACATTCCACACACTCCTCCTGGCAATCTCCATAGTTTAAGCTCTCCTTGGCCTTTTACCATATGGGGAATGAACATACTGGGACCACTACCAAAAGTCCCAGGAGCAGTCAAATTCCTACTAGTCGCCATCGACTATTTTACCAAATGGATCGAGACAAAGACATTACGAGAAATCTCAGCCAACGAAGTAGAAAAATTCACCTACAAACACCTCATATGCATATATGACCTTAATTCAAAGCTTAAGCTTATGAATACTTCTTGACAATGCTAGGTGTCGAACATCCCTAGACCAGCGGTCAGGCGGAGGTAGTAAATAGAGTTATCCTCAGGGTCCTACGCACAAGACTTGACAAGTCCAAGGGTCTATGGAAGGAGGAAATCCCTAGATACTTTGGGCATATCACTGTTCACCCCAGACAATAACTATCGAGACTCATTTTCAACTTTCATAGGCACAGACATCATGATCCCCGTCGAAGTCGGGGAACCATCGACAAGGAAATTTTTCTTCCAGGAACAACTGAACGAAGAAAACATAAGGGTTGAACTAACGTCATACCCAAGCTCCACCTTTGGTGAGTCTTGCCTCTCCAAAAGATTGTTAAACCCAAGGTCTGCCCTTGGTAAGTCTCGCTTCTCTGAAGGCTTTCCAAACACAAGGTCAGCCATTGATGAGCCTCAAAAATACCAAGGACGGACGCGTCGCTGGTCAATTCTCCAAAGGCTCGTCAAATCTAAGGTCCATCCTTGGTGAGCCTCGACAAAACCTAGGACGGACTTGTCGTTGGTCGATTCTCCAAAGGCTCATCAAACCCAAGGTCCGCCCTTGGTGAGTGTCTTTTCTCCAAAGGCTTGTCAAATCCATGGTCCACCCTTGATGAGCCTCTCCAAAACCCAGGACGAACACGTCCATGGTCCAAAGCTCATTAAATCCATGGTCCGTCCTCAGTGAGCCTCCCCGATGCCAAGTTTCACATTCATTCAAGGTATGCAAGGTTTACCCTTGATAAGATTTTCTATTCCTAAATTTTATCTTTGCAGGAATACAAGAAATCCAAGGTCCACCCTTGGTAAGCACTCCTACAAAAACCAACGGTACACCCTTGGTAAGCCCACTTCTTTGGAACTATGATAAGCATAGTCAAGGGTCCTAGTTCCACCGGGCAAAAGGAGGCAAGACCTTTAACCAAGTGAAAAACTAACTCCTCACAACCATCTGGGGAGAAGCTCCGCAAAGTGAAAGGAAGTGTCACCAAATGATTGACAAGACCTTTAACCAGGCAATGGAGCATTGTATAGACAAAAGGCAACAACATGCAAAGACATACGACAAAGCAAATTTCATCAACAAAGGAAAGAAGAAAGTTGAAGTGGAGGTGATCAAAAATCAAACGTCCACTCTATTTAAGTAGAGGTGCAACTCTTCAGTAACTGGCGGGAGCTGAAATGACGCCCTAAAAGTTTGCACCATGGTGCAGCCTCACCCACCCACGTAACGCATCTCCAGTACGTGCTCACTCCACAAGTGACACGTATGCAAGAGTAACGCGTGTGCGCTACACTCGGCTACAGCAAAAGACAAACAAAACACTTATCTTTAATGAGTTCTCCAACGGTCAGAAAATGACAGAATTGTCCAATACAAACATTCCACTCACCTGACACGTATGAATTTAACTGCAAAACAAAAAACATGTCCTCCCTGGATAACTTAATAGCAGCAGCTCAGACAACACTTGTCCAGGCTGGGGGGCTTGACAAGATCGACAAACCTGCAAATCTTACACCTGTCGAGGTTACCAACATCGACACTGAACAACATTTGTCCATGCTTTGGGCTCGAGAAACTCGCAACTCTCCTGCTTGTCAAGGCTAATACCCTCAATATCGAACAATCTCCCTTGACACTAGACAATCTCTTTCGCCCGCAAGCTGGCTCAAAGCTTGGGGGTCTTATGTATTATCCAGGGTCCACAAAATACACGTGGCAAGTTACGTGGTGTTCTAGTATGCACGTCAGACCTCCATGTCAGCCCTGGCACAGGAACACAGATGCCTCACCCTTAGCAGTCGGGCTACTTGGTCGAACAGGTTATCTCTAATACCTCATTATTTGAATATTAACGATAATGTTACAACTTCTTTATCAAGTGGCAGGTACTCAATTATCTATAAGATACACATTTTTATAAGCTACAATTATCTACAAGAGTTGTTAAACCACTGTAATAGCCCCTACAAATAAGGACCCGCAGCTCTTACTCCACTCTATAAGTACCAGGTTCTATCTCACCATTTATATATCTAATTCTCACCTAATTCATATTCTTACTTGAGCGTCAGAGTCCTTTGTTTTGTAGGTTCCTCCTCTTGTCCTCCTAACAAAGGATACTTATTGTATGATGTATGAGATCGTGAAGCTTACCTTTGCCACATCTACCCTAACATGGGATAGCTCTTGATTTTTGTAAATACAATATCAAACAAAAGAAATCACTGATTAAGGAGAAACTTAGTCATTTGTCCTCAATAAATTTCTCCTATTGCATGTCATTAATGTCCTACTCATTTCATTCTTGTACGTGATAAGTTCTTTCTCTTTTAAATTACAATAACCCTCATAGGAAAGATCCAAAAAAAAAAAAAACAACCTTAACTCCACATTTTTCAATATCACACAAGATTAAAAAAAAAGGCATTATGCAAAAATATGCACTTTTAAGCACCAAATCACATGAAAAACACATCTTAATCACAATGTACTTGACCAACATAAATTTTACAAAGCAATCACGGAGCGCTTGGAAGCAATATATCATTCCTAAGTTGAAACAAACACAATACCAATATCTTAAGCAAGCCACATATTAACAACACCAATTAAGTCTTAAAATAGGTAAAACATAGACATAACCAACATCAAAATAGATCCAAATATCCAATCACATGGAATTTCAACAATAGAAAAATCAATCACGCATGGAAGAAATCAGAGTGAAGGAGTAACTTAAAAAAATCACTTACTATTATAATCGAGCACGACGAGGACGAGCAACACAAAACGCCAACGCCAACGCCGGTACGTGGCCAAGGTGAAATTTTAATTAACCTTAAGGAAATTTTAAATATATGAATGTTACAGTCTATTACTAAAATTAAGCAATCAATCAGTGCCGTCGGGAACCTAGAAAGTATATAGCAATTTTTGAAGATTCGATGTTGCGATGAACCTAAGATGTTATGGGCACAAATTAGAACTAAAATACTAACTAGTATAATTATTAAACAAAAAAAATGTTATTTCATATTGTGTAACAACTTGTGATATTCATGCAATTTGTAGAACTTCAAATTATCACCATGAACTTTAAAAT
This sequence comes from Glycine tomentella, assembly GCA_007407185.1. Lineage (NCBI taxonomy): Eukaryota > Viridiplantae > Streptophyta > Magnoliopsida > Fabales > Fabaceae > Glycine > Glycine tomentella. Next base: position 38,185 of record PYAF01001523.1, on the reverse strand, counting down.
CTCCCAATTAGTACCTATACTAAAGAAATTAATAATGATACCAATAAGCATTCTGTTCATTTGCCAATAAATCACTAATATGAAAGGATGGCATGATAAAGTCTAAGCCCACCATCCAGAAGAAATCTTGATATTTCACTAATATATTCTTTAAATAATAATTCTTATTTTCACAGGTGCAAAAATTATTAAAAATGTATATATGATTTCTTGGGGAGAAAGACGTAAAAAAATTAAGGATACTTTAATATTCTCAATTTTTTTTACATCTTTCTCCTCAAAAAATTAAATAATTATTTTTTATAATTTAGGACACCCTATTGCATTTAGCTTCTGTAAAAATTAGTCCATGAAAATCAAACTGAAACATTAGTATTTTATGCATACCTTGAAAACTTACACATTTTGTTCATTATTTTTTCTTTATTGTAGGAGTATCACCATCAACATTTTTTATGCCACTACCACCAATTTGTTCCAACAAAAGAACTCTTTGACACATCCATAGAGGTTGATGACTATTTTTTATCCAACCTCTTAGTGTTCAAAGTTGCAAAGATAATCATCCATCATTGTTAATGTATCAAGGAGTTCTTCGTTCTTGATCTTCACTTGTAAAACCAGTTATTTATGTTGATCAACTCTGATGTTATCTTCCAACTTCCAATCAAATGATTCATTCGTTGCCATCACTTGTGGGAAAAGGATCCTCGCTTTCTTCATGCGCTTCAGCAACAAAGGTATTGCTTTCATGGCTCAGAATAGACATTTTTCTACAATGAAATAGATCTTGCATTGGCAAATTTTGTAGCAATTAAAATGATGTTTTGTGTATGTACTTTTGAAGGAAGAATGATAAGAGGGGGGGGGGGGGGGGGGGGGGGG
>PYAF01001523.1:0-37200 GCA_007407185.1 Glycine tomentella | reverse complement strand
ATTGACTATGAGGATACTAGTAGTATACAACAAATATGTAATAGAAAAAACAGAGATAGAAATAGTAAGTGTAAAAAGAATCCTTGATAAAAAAAAAAAAAAAAATGTTGCTCGTTGTAGCTTTCCTGAAGATAATAAGAAAAAAAGTACATATATATAGTTTACTAAACCATGACTTCTAGTTATAGTACAATAACAAAAAAAGGAATCAAACCACAAAAGTTTCACGTCAATTATATTCTTTTCTTGGCAGTTTGAAAGAGAACCAAATAAATTATTTTCTCCCATGAAAAGCTACCGTGTTATATCCTTCTTTTACAAGTGAATCCATTTCTTGGTAGTTTGGAAGGAACCAAAATTCAATTTGCTAATTTTGTGATTACTTGTAATCAAAAGTGAATTACTCAAAACAGCCTTGTCTTTGCTGGGTCCACTAATTCTAGCCTGTACAATTGTTTTTTTCTCTTACTCTATTAATTTCGGGGATAAGCTTGGGTTGATATATGGATTCGCCAATCCGTATGATCCATACAGATTGAGCATGACACATACAGGTCTCGAACATGTGACCTTTACATTATTAACGTGACGTTTTAACCAACTGAACTAATAGTTCAATTATGTTAAAAAAAAATTAATATTGTTACATATAACATTTTTAATGTATATTTAATTTAATAATTCCAGAAACTGATATATTAGAGCATAGGAGAAGAAACTTTTGACACCAGGGTAAACTTTTAAATCTGAATAAAAAGCTACACAAAGGAAAATAGATTCAATACTCATGTAATCGATTTGAGAGTGCACGATTCCAAATAATTACAACATTTTGCACACAAAATTGGAAATTATAACAGCGTACTAAAATGAAGGTAATGTACAAGCAGCAATCGAAGGAAAATTTTACATAAAAACTCTGAGGTCACTATAATTTTATTGAACTACTAATCTCTGTAAGTGATCCAGGAAGACATCAAAGCTAACATCGTCCGTAAAGATAATATCCCCTCCGGGATTATAAGATTCAGTGTTATAAGTAGCAGAAGGGTTTAACTTTGCCAGTAGAAATCGAGCCTGCACATGATTAACATGGACATCAGTACAGGAACACCTTACATTAGAAAGAAAACATATGGAGAAAGTCACACTAAAAAAATACTAATATCCATAAAGCCGGTTCAAAGCGTATGGACATCACTTTAATTACAGCTATATTCCAATCCAAGCACACCAAGGAACAAAATGATTGAATTATTCTGAACATGTATAAACAATTTGCTTAGGGAGGGCATTCAATAAGAAACTGATAGGTGAATTATCCTTTTTTTTTTTTTTCCCTTGCATTGGATCTTAAGGAAACCATTAACCACATACACCGATTACAGAAACCATTGCATCAAAAGTTCTTCCTCACCCATAAATTTTAATGCATTTTTCACACATTCTGACAATATTATAATGAATTGCAGCTTTATTCATTTGCTTTACAGCTTTAGTAACTGATGTATAAACCCTTCCTAGCTGCACATAGAGGTCCAATGATTGACAAGCTTGCTTAACCTTAAGATAATTTTAATATGTACGTAACAGTCTATTATTCAAAGCAATCAATCCATGCCATGTAGAACCTAGAAAGTACATAGCAAATTTTGAAATGCATATATTTACACTGGGCAGAAAATTCATAATATATCCTTTAAATTATAGTTCTTATTTTTACAGCTGCATAAATAATAAAAAAAAAATTATGATTTTCAGGGAGAAAGACGAAAAATTGAGGATACTTGGAGTTCTTAGTTGGTGTACATGTACAGAATTGCTGAGTGAAATACAAAACGAGAGGAAAATGAAAAGAAAAAATAGAGAAAAATAATTCTGAAAATGAAAAGGGTCATTAGTTAGTGGCAAAGTAAAAAAAACCAGTAGGAAGCAGGCCAACTCTATTGTATCACCAGATGATCAATGGCAAGAAGGAATAGAAAGTAACCTGAGAGCCATGCTGATCACAAACAACCAGGCGAGGTACAGGAAATCTCTCCTTTATTATTAAATCCGCATCATCATGAGGGGCTCGTAGCAATTGAGCAAATGCCTGCAAAATTTAGCGACTTAATCAAATATATTGTCAATGTGAAGGTAAGAACATTGGTGACACAGTGCAGTTCTAGACATTATGACCTCAAGAAAACACTGATAGAAGCTTACAAAGAACTGGGAAAGGTGTCCAAAGACCAATTGCAATTATCAAGTTGGTTTGACACAGGCCATAGCATGGATTTCCCACTCAAGAGTTAAGACATTAATGATAAAAGCTCAAAAAATAAAATAAGGCACAAGTAGTATAAAAGTGATGCCCAACTGCAGTCGCCATGGAGCTGCCAGATTTATTAAAACTTTGCAGTGCTGCATACATAACCCTATAACTGAAAAATATAAACTTAGCAGCAAGCCCAAGCACCTTACTGAATTTAATCTTAAACCAATATGATTAACTAAAGCCCATAATCAATAACTTGTCCGGAACACTGAAATTAACATAAATACTTCAACCATTTCACCTATGATTAATCTTACACTTTCTTGGTGATATTTTGTCCCTATAAGTTGGATATTGTAATTCTCCAACAAAAACCTCAGAAAAAAACTAAATAGAATAACTATTCTCAGATTAGCTATAGCATTTCAAAAGAATACCTGATGTTCTGGTTCATTATGATATCCAGCCTTACGCCACTGAGCAATGGTTGAGCCATGAAAAATTACAACAGTGAAAAATGAATCCAAAAGCAGGATCTTATCAGCCGCAATGGCTGCAACATCAAGAAGAGCTGGTTCAGGACCAGCATGGAATGAATAAGAAATCAACGAAGGCTGAACCATGACAACAGAATTCGCAACATTTTCACGGTTTAGTATCATTCTAAAGTAAGCAGTCTCATCTGGGCTGTTGTTAAAGACCTGTGATAAATATAATTAAGGAAAATAAGTAAACATTAAAGTACAAAATATCACTGTGGCAAATATCACAAACTTATAAAGATCCAACAATAAAAAACACATACCTGAACAAACTGAGACCGTCTTAAATGAAACATAAATTGAGGGAATATTGACAACCTAGGAGACAAACTGAAAGAAGATGGAGTGTCTTTTTGAAATTCCCCAAACCGGGAACACAAATTTATCAATGCCTTGTCCAACCATCTGATAGGATCAAATTCAGCCTGATACCAGAATCACATCATTACAAAACGTAACAACAACATTAAAAGAGAACAAAACCACATCAAGCAGATCAGTGAGAAAAAGATAAGCAGGTGCCCAGTTCTCACCACTATGGGTGTGCGTGTGTCATGTGTATCAAGTGGCAAAGAATACTTCTGAGACTCTTGATTCTTCATGTCAATGTACTTTTCAACTATAGTTCTTGTAAAATGGGTTTCAATTCACTACAGTTCCTCATTCTTTTTCATGGAAGGAGGAAAAGAAAAGGAAACCCCCATGCCACTTTTCATGCGGTAATGTAGTTTTTAGCTGGATAAACTCAATGTTGTTTGATTTTTTTTTCCAATTGCAGAATTTGATTTTAAGATATCAAATAACAATAATTTCGAAAAACCTCCATACATATTTTTTCTGCATGTGATATCTATAACATGCAGTAATTAATTATAATGCATTTTTAGTTCTGTAAATTAATTTACAACCTCGTGGTGGGGACCCATTTATTCAAGGAGAAGGAATTTTCAAACTTGAACATGATTTTCCTGGTTTGTGAAACCAACCACAGTCACTGCTATGAGAAACCAAGTGATAAGATCAATTCCTATCCAAGAGGGACACAGTATTATTGAACTAAACTGAAAGTGTTCGCAGGGGAAAATAAGAGCATATGTCCCAGCTATGGAGGAAATACCCTAGCCCAATATGTATATGCATGACAGAAAACAAAATATGTGCACCCCCTGAATGTGATATCTATAACAAGCAGTAATTACTTATAACGCATTTTTAGTTTTGTAAATTGATTTTACACACATGGTAGGGATCCACTTATTCAAGGAGAAGGCACTATCAAACTTGAAAGTGATTTTCCTGGTTTGTGCAACCAACCACAGTAACTGCTGTGAGAGACCAAGTGATAAGATCAATTCCAATCCAAGAGGGAGACAATATTATTGAACTAAACTGAAAGTGTTCGCGGAGGAAAATAAGAGCATAAGCTCCCAGATGTAGAAGTAGAACCCACAATGGGGCATCAGCAAACCTAGGAGAGAAAACAAACCAACAGCCCGAAAAGTGCAGACAAGTGTGGTACAAGACCCCAAACGGACAAAGTGAACACAGATCAGGGATTATAGCAAGCAGAGCCAAGTCTGGCAGCATTAGGAAAGGCCAGAAAAAAAATGACCCACTCAAACACACATGGCTGGCAACTATGAAGCACCGATACCGATATGGTGTTCCCGATACACGATGTTGATATGTTACTTCAAATATACTAATATTTCGATACGTTGATATGTTACTTCAAATATACTAATATTTCGATACGTTCCCGATACATCTTAGTATTCAATAATATTTTATATAAAGTGTACTTCATATTAATGTTGATAACACAAGTAAAGTGTATTACTAAAAAAAAGTGTAAATAACAACTAATTAAATTAAAACACAAGTTCAGTTTGTAATAAAAAATAGCTAGAGGAGTACATTAAGCAATAAAGGGGGTGCAGGAAGCAAATCAGGCCCAAAAGAAAAACCCAATCCCTATACATATATAAGCATCTTTTCTTCATTCTTCCCCAATGTGAATCTTGCCGTTGCGCCGTGCTTGCTGCGCCTCATCTTGCTTGCGTGCGTGTGCCTTTGTGCTTGCTGCGCCTCATATTCTCCATTTCCGCTTCCAGTTCAGTGTTTCACACTTCCCCTTCTTCTTATTGTCTTTCTTATACAGGTTTGTTCACAGTGCTTCCTCTTCCTCTTCCTCCTCGTTATCGGAGGTGAGGCCAGCGCGGCGAGCAGTGTGGCGAACGACGGAGGACGAGCAGCAACGGTCGACAGCGAATCAACGGCGGAAGAGGAACAAGATACGTTGAAATGAAGTATCCCAACGTATCCATATCGGACGTGTGTCCAATACGTTGAAATTTTTTTTTCCCGCGTATCCGTGCTTCATAGGCTGGCAATGCATTGAGGAGGAAGTCACAGCCTAGATGCACATATAAGCACCTCACAGCTCAAATGGCCATGAAACTCCCAGGGACAACAATGTTGATCCTAGTGGTGGTGTCCAGAAAACTCATCAAAAAAGAAGTCAGAGCAAAGACGTCTGAACTGGAGACAAAAAAGCAGCTGGAATGAGGCACATGGACAGCAAAGAAGAATGAGACCAGAAACCAGAGAAGGAACACAGTTTTCAGAAGGGAAAAAAATCACCAATGGACAGCGGTGGGTCCACTCATGGAATAGGGTCATCTCTAGTCCAACTCTAGACACCATGCAGAAAGAGACGAAAAACAAGAGAACATTCCATGTGTCTTTTTCTTGGTGAATGAAAGGGGTAAAGCCCAAACAACGAACTAAAAGCCACGACAGAACACGGTTGAGGATACATATGCTAAAATAGCATAAGACAAGAAGGAAGGTACAAATTCAAAAATTTTAACCCTCAAGCAAATACCAAAAGTTAGCTAACAAATCAGCAACTTGGTTTCCTTCTCTCCAAGTATGAGACCAAATAAAAATACCTCCAAGCCTCCTAAAAGCATCAATCTTCTGAACCAGAGCATAACAGCATGAGAAGCAGGACAGCCAAACCTTAAAAGGTTAATATTGATAACAGGTACCCTTATTACCTATTTACTATAATTAGATAGGGCTCATAATATCACCAATTAAAATATTTACATAATCTCTAACACCTATGAACATATGATTTATCAAAAATTTAGTATGCATGGTCAAGATAATATCTCGTAATTCAACAATAAGGTATCTTACATTTTTTTCTATAAAAAATTATAAAACAAAGTAAATGTTGACGACTTCAGCAATAAGTGGATCCATTCCACACACACACAAGCACAGCAGGTTGATACATTTATTCAAATATAACAAAAGTGAAGAAAACATCCAGCACTAACCTCTGTTTCCATTTTGAAAGAAACTTGGCGTGCCATGACTATAGCAGCTGATTCTTGGTCAAATCCAGCAATCAAGTCCTACATTTTAGACAAGTAATGTAGAAACAGTGAAAATTTTCAGAAAATACCAAACAATGAATAACAAATGATAATTTTTTTTAACACCGAGAAAGGAAAAGAAATCATCCCATGAAACATCAAACCAACCATAAGCACTGATTAATATTATCACACAAAAGACTTTGAAGCAGTGTTAGCAAAATCGCAAGTCAGATCGTAAAATCATACGATTTTACGATCCTCGCGGCATAGGGCGATCCGGATCGGGGCTAAGATCGCTGGCGAGTGAAATCGCAGTGGGATCGCGAGGTTGATCGTGGGATCTTCGATCCCCAACGATCCGACTTGAGCGCTGAAAATTAACAACCCTAAGTTTTGAGATTTTCGAAACTCGAAAACGCTACCTCAGCCGCGAGCTCCGACTTGATCGTTTCACGACGACTGCCCCTGCTGCGCCGCGAGCTCCGCTTCTGCCCGGCGACCTCAGCTGCTGCCGCGATCTTCCCTCTGCTGCGCGACGCTGCGACCTCCCCCTCCTGCGCGACCCAGGTTCGTTCCACTGTTCCAGTTCTCTTCTCCCTTCTCCCTTCTCCCCCTCCTGAGCGACACAGGCTCGTGGTCCCTATTCTCCCTTCTCCCTTTCTTTGTCTCGGGCTTGTACAATAATGGAAGATGCTACTCATATCGAACTAAACTCATTTGGGTCTAATTTGCTTTCTGTACCCACTTTTTTTCTTTATGCAGTTTCATATTATATTTTTGAAATGGGCTTTTAAGTTTTAATTTAGGTAGTTGCTATTTACAGTCTTTCCGTACCCACTTTTTTCTTTCTACAGTTTCATAGTAGGATCTTGATCCGATTTTACGATCCTCGATTTACGATCTTCCATTCCCCTTCCCGATCCTAGGTAAAATCTCGATTTTCACAACCTTGCTTTGAAGGCCCCACATTGACTAGGTATATGGCCAAAGTACTCTACAAATGGCTTGAGCAATACCCCCCCACCTCATCTCGAGCTAGCTTTTAGAGTTAAATTCAGTTAACTTGGAATTGGACATGGTATCAAAATTTATCCAGCCTTGATAATGGACCACCTGCAAATATCTAATCCAACAAACTTCATGCTCCAAAAATTCAATCCCAGCAGCAAAGGGTGTGTTAAGATCCCACGTCATCTTAGCATACGGCCATAGTAATCCTTAAAATGACTTGGGTAATCCTCACCCCTTTTGGGGGTTAAATTAAGCTCAACTCATTCTCAATTATAAAGACAAAATAAAAACTGAACAAATAAAATTTACAATAATTTTTCTATAAGAAATAAGAATATCAAGCCTCATAAAACTTTCACACCCATCAGATGATCAGCCATCTCAAGCCTTGCACACCTCTGAGGCACTGAAGCTAGCTGAAAGCCCATCTTCCCTTAAAGGTTCCCCAATTAGAGTTTGCAGTATTATATAAGCATTTATTCTGCAATCTCAATACAAATAAGCAAGCAACCTGTACCAAACGCTTTCCATTTTTTGGATAAGATTCTTAGCAGATAGAGGTCCTGGATCATCATACCTCAACATTGACCTCAGCTTCCCAAATACTGTAACTCCATTGCTTCTACGACCTATCATTAATTGAGAAATTTCCATGTCCTCCCATAAAAACAACTCACAATTGTTACCGATACAAGTCATATTATGCTACTATTAGAATTTGGGTAACTCAACCCTACAAAAACTAGCTTGTAAGGTGAGGATTGTCAAAGTCATACCTCTAGTTGATGTGAGATCTCATCACAGTCACACCCCCTCACACCCCCTCACACTTAGGACTGGAGATGCAGGTGGCCCAATAAAAGAGTTCTTAACAGAACTGAAGAAGATAAAAGATAAAGTGTAAAAGAGAGTGAAAACTAGCTATAAGGAAAAGACTGCCCAAGCCTTATAAGGACTACACTTGCCATACCTCTAATCAATGTGGGATCTCAATAGCTATCATCACCTACATGGAATCTTCTCTCATTTTTTTCCATGAATATGGGAAGCCAATGGATACTAAATTGTACAGTCAGAGTCATTTTGACAATGAGGTGAAAATAACCACCTGCTCACATGGTATGAGGTCAGGATCATGCAGTAGGGGAATCATAAGAAAAGAAGACAAAAAGCAAGGCATGGGATTAGTGAAAAACTAGGAAGAACAGGTCACTTGGATTGCCTGGACTTTATGTTTATGTATTTTCGTTTATTCATGAGAATTCTAATGGACCCCATTGATCTGATATGACCTTCAGTCCTAGCAGACATCTGTTCAGAAAAGGAGATACATAACTCTATTTCTGTGTGGTGTCTGAATCTAATCCAGTTTCTATTACAATATAACCCACACTTTTCGCACCACTATAGGATTGATAACAACAACAATCCAACTTATTGGCTATTGCCACATGATGTCCCTACTTCCTAAGAACTCTGCTCCAGTTAAATATTCCTAACCATCCACTACAAAAATGACTAGAAAACAGGAAATCATGATGAGTCCATTTACAAACACAAAAGGAACAAATGACAAATACTTCAGCTAAAAGGCGTAAATCAGTCCATTTGCATATCATACAAGGAAGTAACCTACTTTAAGAAAAGAATTCCAAAATACCAACCCATTCACCAGTTCTCTTAACTTCCCTTCAAGTCCAACATCTAGATTTTGAACTTACCAATCAGCTCAACTGATTTGTCCAAAACAACCAATGAGCTTCCAACCAACAAGAAGCTAGGCAAGGGAAGAAACATAGTGGTAGAAAAAGTAAACAAAGGAAAAGGCTCTGTTTTGAATCTTAATATTTATATGTAATGAAAAATGTACAGCGCATCATTCCCAGACTACTTTTATCACTTTTGCAATTTGAAAACTCCAACCAAATTGTTTTAGCAGTGAATGCAGATCAAAAGAATCAGGTAATCAAAAGGATGAAGATGAAATCTTACCTGTATACTTTCTGGTCCAGCAACCCATCTACGTGAAAGGGTCGTAACCCGTAATCTCATTTGCCCACTGTTATTCTGGTAACTGAAGCAAAACATCTGTGATGAGTGAGAAATATTTAATGTACATTACCATAACAGACAAAAGATTACTCAAAGCAGGATTAAGATGGCTTTCATACTAAGTCAAGAATTGGAAGTAAAATTGATTGCTTGTGGACTGGATTGTTGCATCAGGAGTTTCCTTCCTCACAACGTCAAAAAATAGACACAATGATGTGGATTTGTCAAGGCCACACATTTTCCATGCACTTGTACCCCCTTGACCAATAGCAACATCTGAGCATAATGGGCCTTTCTGCAAATACAAAGAAGCAGATAAGCATCTATGTTGTGGGGATAAGAAGCAGAAAAAGGCGAGTTCTTCTAGACATACCTTTTCAAGAGATGCACAAGGGCCAATAATACCTTGGACTTTCAAGTCCTTAGAGCAGTTTATCTCAAATATTCCACTGCGAAAAGAAGTTAAATGAGAAATAAAAGTCAATATATAAAGGGAAACATGACAATCAGGAGCATCTATACCAACTGTTAAAAGAGATTAAAATGTCTTATAGACTTAAGGGAGAGTATTAAACTTAAGGGAAAGTATTAAAAGATACATGGATTGATAGTTTTATAGTTAGATTGCTTGGGGGCTAGTACTAGTGCTTGACCTAAGTACAAAAGTATTAGTACAAATAAGAGTTTTAAGTAATTATATTTTATTATATCACCAATAATATATTCAATGTTAATACAGTTAGCAGTCTTTTTTCTCTGTTAGGATGTATAATGAGAGTGAATAAGGACAGCTGTTAGTCAGTTAGTCCATTAGTTAGTTAGTTGGACTCGTCAGTTGGTTGGTTAGAAGAAATTGGTTATAAATAGGAAAAATCAGATTGGGAGAGGGCAATCAATGAATTTGATAGATTGTGTAAATGAAAGGAGAGATCCTTTGTGAAGGGGAAACCCTTGGGGAGAATTTTATTTTCCATTTTCTATTCTTCTCTTCTATAGAGTTCTGTTCTTTTGGTTCTCTCTCTAGTTTCCATCTTGTTTTCTATGGATTTCTATCAATATCTCTTTTACTTCCTCCCTAACCCGAAAACTTGTCATTTGAACAAGAATCAACTTGTTTTTCAATTTTGCACAATTATACACTGGTACAGTAATCACACAAATGTAACTATAGTACTATTTAGCATTTAACTAACATAGTAGCTCAACTAGCAATAATAAATTTATTATCCTTACTACACCAACTCAGGAAGATTAATATATCAGATAAAAAAAAATGAAAATCTTTATGACTTACTTTGAAGATAGACCCAAATCATAATCACCCGATTGGAAAACATGCTTTAGTGAATCCTTGAACACTGAATGGCCAAAACTTTCAGCAAGTACAACAAGGCCTCCGGTTCTTTCAACAGCAGTTTTAAGTTCAGCAACTCCAACCTGGAGGATAAAGTATACAGCAGGAAATTAATATTTTTTAATATATGAAAATTATACAAAGTAAAACAACCACAAGCAGAGATTTCTTAAACCGATGGCTCAATGGTAGGATTGCCTCAAAATATCAAACACCACTTAAACTTCATTTTAAAAACAATGATTGAAACAATTCTTTTCCATAAAATTAAAATTTAACAAATAAAAATCGAAGAGAAGATTACAGGCAAGAAAGATCAGGAATCTCCCTAAAAACGAAGAAAACGGGAAGAAAAAATCAACTTGGCCAAAAGAAAATATGTTTGCACAAAAAAACAAAATCATAATCATTCTAATCATAATCCTCCTAATATGTTTGGGAAGAAGTAAATTACAAGTTAAACCACCATTACAAACTCTTGATTACACTGGATGTACTTGGAAGTTGGACTGTCATTTAAATATTCTATGCTTGACAAAAACTTAACAGTGAAAGGTTCTTTAGGTGGAAAACAGAGATAAACATGGTCAACTTATAAACATGCAAAATGCTGTGTACCAACTAGAAAAAGGTCAGTTGATAAAAGTGAAAACGTTACCTGATCAAGAGCACAAGCAAAAAGATCTAGTACATGACCTTGATGCACAAGCTGCTTCGAAAGTCCATCATAGAATTTCACACATTTATGGTAATGTGGCACAGAATCTTTATCCAGATCCTTGTGAGAGCGAATTGGTTCAGAAAGTTGTTTGGATACAATCTGCAATATACAATAGTTCATATAGATAGAATCAGCTTAATGCCATCAACCAATCAAGTGAGATGGAAATCATTCTTGCCCATGATATCAAGAGAAGGAAAAAAAAACTGAGCATGATCCTACAACTCATATGAAAGTAAATGCTAATTCATACAATTATGTTTTATTTTATATGTGTAGGCGCATTAAATATACAGCAGCTAGTTCGGACTATGTAGCACCAACATGAGTCAGACACAGACACTTGTATGAAACGCATATGAAACATGTCAGTCACTTGGTCATAGAGATTAGAGACTATAATACAATATCATGATTCATGAACCAACTATAACAAAAGCTTAAGCTGTTAAGTGAAGGTGCATTAATAGTTTCATTCGTTCATAACGTCTTTGGCAATAAATATAACATTACCCATAGGTGGATTTAGCATGCAGGTAATTTCAGACCAGAAAGTTACATATCTCTATATCAAATACCTACTCCCTAGAATTCAAGATCTGATTTGGTATGTAAACTAAGCATCCATTTGGATTTTATTTTGGCCAACAAAGCAAAATTAATGGCTCCTGTTGTCTATAGCACAAGATGTGAGACTAGTTTTAATTGTAGCGGAAATTTTCTGTTGTGACCAAACTTCATTTCACCACCTCAACAAAATGGACACCAAGTAGTTTTTTTTTTTTTTTTTTTTTTTTTTTGGTCAGCTGGACACCAAGTAGTTAAATACATTCCCAAGGAATTTAAAACATAGAGATTCATTGTACTTGACAGTGAATGACAACATAGCAAATGCATCCAAAACTACTAAAATATTTGTATTTAGATTAAGAGAAATTAATAAAGAGGATGGGGGGAAATTACAATAGAGGGTGTGATATACTCCAAAAGAAACCAAAAAAGGACAAAAAGGAAAAAACCCACACAAGAAACCTCAGTTCAGAATACTCCAAAATTATAAGAACTGAAATGGAGCTACAGCTGCCATCATAAAATAAAACTAGATAACTTCGTCAAATAAGAACTTCCAAATGTAAAGGAAAATTTTAAACTATAAAGCCCAAAACAACTTTCCCTTACCCTCAACACAAAAGTCAAATTCAAAACTTCAATAAAATCCTATTTAAGAGTTCATTTCCTATACACCCCTCAACAATTCACTGTAATGACTAATCTTTGTAGTTCCTTCTCTGCTTCCTTCATCATATTCTAGCTCTAAGGAAATAAAAACACCGCAACAACCTTACCAACAAATTAACCAGTCTTTACCCCCAACGAGTCAAGAAAATATCATCCATCACAGAATTAACTTGCAATGCCTACTGGCATATTGGACATAACCTTTTCCCCCACGATCTTTTCACTTTGACTGAAAGATGTCACATTTTGAGCATATGGATATGGACAAGAGAGAATTCCTTCTATAATACAGACATGAATAGAAGGATCTATGTCTAACGTATAATCTTGTCCTTATGGAATCTGGGAAGCCAAAACTAAAGTATAATTATTAACCTTTACCTCGGCATTTTTTTTCTTAAAAGGCTCCTTCACTCCCAGCCTAAACACTCCATGGATCACTCCTTTGCTCATCATAGTTTTACCCAGATAAAACCACAACACTAACTAATTATAGAACTCATATATTGCCACATATATATAACTACAACATTAAATAGCGCATTGCCAAGCTCACACAAAACTACACAAGTTTAATGAGTAGCTCTTACAGGAGCAGGTCCTTCAGTAGCCGGTCCTCCAATAAATGCCATTATTCTCGCAGCAGAGCCAGGGACACATGCCCCCAACAAACTCGCCGCGATACTCAGTGCTGTGCTGGTGCACCGAGCAGCACGCTGATCCACCGGCACCGCCCAAGGATCCTTCTGCAGCTCCTCCAATACCTGCCAACCAAACCACACAAATTAACATGAAATAGACTCCAAATTCATTTCATTCCACTACAAGAGACACTCAATACACAAATTAACAGCAATACACTCCAAATTCATTTCATTCCACCACAAGTGACACACACGACAAACATTAACAAATTGACAGTAGAGTGCACACGCACAAACTTACACCAAATACAGTCCAAATTCATTTCATTCCACCACAAGCACTACTGAACTGAGAGTGGAGTGCATGCACACAAATTAACCCGAATACAGTTATAGACACTAAATTCATTTCATTCCACAAGAGACACTCAACAAATACCAGGGTTTTAAAAACGGTCTAGGACCACAATTTTGACCACATTATCCTCAAGGTTTTTAGAGTCTCTAAAACCACATCACAACTGCAATTGCGGCCACATCAGGTGCATTTGTTCGCAATTTCCCACAACATCAAGCACCACAACAAAACAGCAACCGCAATTTAAAACCTTGTCAAAAACAGTGCAAATTCATTTCATTCCACTACAACAGTCACTCAACAAACATAACTGAATTGAAAGTGAAATGTAAGTGCACACGAACAAATCAACACCAAACACATAGATTCCTCCAAATCCATTCCATTCCAGTGCTACACACACTCAACAAACATTACTAAATTGAGAGCAGCACACACAAATCACCACCAAACACACACCAAAAACCAACAACCATTACCGAATTGAGAGTGAACTCGCACTCCGACGCCGGCACGAGGAACCTCGAAATACTTTCCGGGGAGAGCCCGTCCCTCGCGCCAGCCACCACGCCGACCGCCGGGCGCGGCTTCTTCGCAAAAAAACTCATCTGCTCGAGCAGCTGGTCCTTCGTCAAATCCTTAGATCCCTTGAAAACATAAGTCTTCGGCACCGCACCAAACCCTAATTCGTGAACATGAACAAACGTCCCAAACGTAATGAGTCCAACGAGCGAGTTCTCGGGCAAAAGCTCAACCGCCTGCGCGAGCGCGGAGCGCAGGAACCCGATCTCCTCTTCGATGACGCACGTGTCGACGACGAAGAGGAAAACAGGGGGTACGGAGGGGATATTATTAGTGGGGCCCACGGCGGCGTCGGAGTTGTACTCGATGGTGGTGTACTGCGGGAAGAGTTCGGCGGGGAGGGAGTCGTCGGAGATGGAGGCGTAGTGAGGGGGGAAGTGGTTGCGCTGGAAGCAGAAGGGGCAGATCCAGATCTTGGCGGCGAAGTCGACGATGCAGAAGGGGTTGAGGACGGAGCGGCACGTGCGGCACCGGAGAGGTGAGTAGTTGAGGACCGGCATCGAGGGAAAGTGCTTTATCGGAGTGTAGACGGCGGAGACGGGGACGACGGCGTTTTGGGCTTCCTGCTTCGTGCAGGGGATCACGTTCCACGGCATTCGAACGCCGTCTTGGGATTCGAGATCCAGAAATTCGGCCATGGTGAAAACGAAGGTTTCGATCTGCTGCAATGGAATGTGCAGTTCTTCTGCTTCTTAGCGAAGGTTTGATCAAACTGTGGAGTGGAAAAGCATGCGTTCTCAAGGGTGAATTTGATTGGTTAGTTGATGCATAGATTGTACTACCACAACAACTAACAAGAGATTTTGGATGAGCTTCATATTTAGTTTATTATTAGCCTAAATAGTTATTTTAGGATATGAATGTATAAAGTGTTAATAAATTCTTAAAATTTAAATTTTAGTTCTTAAAGTGTAAATGTGTGATAAATTCATGATTCAATTTATGTTTATTCATTATAGTTAATGAAAGAATTTATGTGACACATAGGAAGGAAAATATCACAAAAATAATTATCAACATGATTACTGAATAAATTTTGGACAAAAATATCAGTAAATTACATGTTGGACGAAAATGTCATTAAGTTATCATTAGATAAAAATGTTATTAATTTTCTATTGAACCTAAATGTCAGTAAGTTACCATTAGACTAAAATGTTAATAAGTTATCATTGGACTAAAATGTCATTATTTTTTTTTTACCAAAATGTTAGTATGTTTTCATTTGATCAAAATGTCATTAACTAACTATTTGACCAAAATGTCAATAATTTTTCATTAAATCAAATGTCAGTAATTTTTTTGTTGAACAAAAATGTGAGTACATTTCTATTAGACTAATTTGTCATATCCTAAATTTCGTTTCACTTAAAGGTAAAATATAATTTAAGGATACATTTTTCCTCCTTTTTTATCATTGCAAGCATAATATTTACATTATAATGATCACTTAAAATAGTAGGGAAACAAACATAAGTTAAAATAAATATAATGGATATTGTAAAAGAAATTTATAAAAAATGGTTATTTACCCTTATTATTATTTTTAAAAATAATAAAATTTAAATTTTCATCTTTCACAGACGAATTTGTTAGTTTTCTACACATTCAAGGACGAAAATAATTATTTACCCTTATTATTATTAAAAAATTAAAAGTTTTTATATCATTTTTTGTATTTTTTTTAAAGAGAAAAATGATTATATATGGATATTGTAAAAAAAATTTATATTGACATTCAATCAGAATCTATTATTAAAAGTTATATTAACAATAAAGAATGATGGTGTAAAAATATTTCATATTATCAGTGCATGCATGACTATTAATCTCTTTTCTTAATAATAATCAAAGATTGAAAAAAAAGTGTATATTTATGGATGATGGTTCAAAAAGTACTCTTGAGTTCTTTTGTTTTGTTTTTGAACTCAAATGATACTCATATTATTTGATGAAGAATCAAAGTATCAATGGCGTGATTAAAAACATGATGACTAGCATACAATGTAGACATCCTTGACAAACAATAAGCCACTTGATTTGTTTGTCTTTGAATAAAACTAACATAACAATGTTGAATTGAAATGAGCTTTGTCTGCATTCATCAAGAATAGAGTCAAACTCTAGAATATTTGTTGATTGTTGCATAAGTCCATCAACCACCATTTTGCAATTTGATTCAATGACCACATTTTGCAAATGTAAGTCACCAATCCATGAGAGAGCAATAAAGCCATAACCTCTGCTTCATGAAAGGGAGAAGAACCATGCCGACTTAAAGATTTTACTATAAAAAAAAATCCTTGACTGTTTCAAATACATATATAGTTGTCAAATCTACCTTGTTCAACACATATAGATGCATTGATATTGCATTTGAGGACATCATCTAGTGGTTTGGTCCAATAGTGAAGATGTTGAGTATTTGGAGTATTGTTGTTGGTATTTGCAATCCAATCACATTGTCTAGCATGAACCAACTATCAATCTCTCAAATAGTTAAAAGTGTATCTGACTTGAATATTTTGTGGCTTATGAGAATCATCTCATATTCTTTTGTTCGTCACCTCCATAAACACCAGAAAATAGATGACAGTCAAGATGTATATTGCTCTGGAATGTGTTCCAATAAATCCAAGAAAGCTTCAATGAAAGCTTCAACATTATCTAAAATAGAACATGTTTCCCATAAACCTGGAATCTGCCAAACTTGACGTGCAAGATCACAACCAAGGAAAATGTGCCACTCGATCTCAAGATCAACATTACAAAATGAACACATGGATAGGCATTGAACCTATTTAGATAAAAGATGTTGACAGGTTGGGAGGCACCCTCTTGTCATCATCCAAAGAAAACTTTTCATCTTTTGGGGAATCTTAAGGTTCCAAATGAGCATCCATTTACTAGGTACTTTGAAAGCATCATTCTAGATGAGTGAATTCATCATGAAAATAGTAGGTTGACTTAATTGTGTATGTGTAATGCTTGGTCAATTTCCAAGTAATGTGATCTTTATTATCATGGTTATATATAGGAAGCCTCATGGTCTCCAAAACATCACTAGAGTTAAATGTATCATCAAGCAAATCAATATGTCCAAAATTTGTGATTGGGTCCATCAAATCACATACCTTAAATTGATCGAGTCCATTTAAAAGGATGCTTGTGATAAAAGAATTTCCAGTTGTGCACAACAATGGATCTTTTGACACGCGGATATTGCTTATCTCCCCTAAATTCCAACTTTAATCATCAATCGTAAAGCCTGGATGTTATGCCAAACATAATTAGGATTTTGGCTCAATTGAGCATCCATAAAATCTCAATGAAAGAAATATTTGGCTATGAAAATGTGATAAACAATAACATCAAGGTTAGATTAGAATCTCCAACCTTGCTTCCCTAACATAGCTAAATTGAAGCCATATAAGTGACAAAAACCCATACCACCAAATTCTTTCCACATTGTAAGATTTTCCCAACTTAGCCAGATGGTTCCTCTACCATAGCTTTTGTATGATCCCCACCAAAATGAATTTAGCATCCTCTTGATTTTATCACTCAAAAATGTAGGGAGAATGCCACTCACATGTCAAGCTAGTGATGTTAAAGAAGTGCTTATTGGGAGGCAACCAACTCTTTATCCTTTCTCTCTTTTAGTTTTGTTTTAATTTTGTCGTTATTTTTTTATTTCTTCTTGTTCTCTATTATTTTTTGTGTTGCTTTATGTGATTTCAGGTTCCCCTCCATAAAATGAAGATATTATAAAAGTTTTCTTAAAAAACAACATGGCGAGGGCATAATGTTCATCACAGTCGTAACCATTGTCACAAAAAAATTCCTCTACAATCCAACAAAGATCATGAGGGTTCATGAATTCATTCACGACCATGACAAGCTTTATTCAGAAAAGGCCCTTCAAAGTCTAGCACAAATCATGGGGGCAAGATTGCATTCACGGTCGAGATGAGTGTTACAACATCCCTGATTGTCAACTTCTCAGTGACTCTCACACTACAACACTTCACACTATGGTACTTCACTCAACTCCTTATTGGTCAGAACTCTCCACCAGTCAGAACCCTCTGTAGGTACAGTACCATACATGAGACTTTTCAACGTACTTTGTCCTCACTCACAAGCTCCCTGAGAAACTTTTCAGAAGATCATTCATCTCATAATTGCTCCAAGTTAAGCACATTTAAATGTGGAATCCTTAAATGATGAATTATCGAAAAGTAGATGCATGTTGTTGCTATAGGTAGTACCAATTAATTCTTTTAAGTCATCTTCAATTGTACAGTCCTATACCTGCACAACCTCTGGATCACTCTCATTTCAGTGTGATTCATTTGAGGTGTTACATGCCCACCAACTTTCGCCTGATTTGTCCTCAAATCACACCATACTAAGAGAGAGGTCTACTACGATACCATGTGCAACACCCCTGATAATTGATATCTCGATGACTCACACTCTATGACACTTCACACTGTGACATTCACTCAACTTCATGTTGGTTAGAATCCTTCACTTGTTAAAACCCTTCGAAGGTAACCTTTTTTTAGACCTCAAAAATCTATTTTGGCAGCTTCCAAGATCAATGAATATCCCTACAAACCAACACGATACTTTTCAACATGCTTTGTCCTCACTCACGTTCTCTAAGAATCTTCCTAGAAGGTCACCCATCCCATAATTGCTCCAAGTCAAGGACACTAACTTGGAGTTTTTAAGTGACATGCTCTCAAAAAGTAAATGTATCTTGTTGGTATAGGTAGTACCAATTAATTCCTTTAAGTCATCTTCAATTGTATAGTCTCATACCTACACAACCTCTGGATATGTCTCATTTCGGTGTGATTCCTTTGGGTGCTACAAGCATCATTTTAGAAATTCCCTTCAACATCCAACACAGATCATGGGGCATGATTTCATTCATGGTCATGACAAGAGTCTATTATGGCCACTTTGAATTTCAAAAAAGGTCACCCCTTAAGCATGATGGCCATGAAAAAAAAGCTAAAAAAAAGGGTGTGAATAATAAAGTTTGGGGTATAGAAAGAAAATGAAGAAAAATAAATTCTCCAACCCTCAAAATTTTCTTCCTTTCTTCTCTTCTCCAATGCTACAAAACCATATCTTCTCATTCTTCTTTTCCATTTTGAAGCCACCAACAACATGGCCACCATCGCACTTCCCAACTCCACCACTGAACCATCATATCCTTCACAATGCCATCATCAATGCGCATTGTCATCGTTGATACTACCCATATGAGTTTTCCCTACCCCCTCTTAAGATTGTGGCCCACCTTAATTGGCCAATGAGAGTTGGGGACCAACACTTTCTTGGCCAAGGGGCCGAGATAATGGATCTATGATGAAGAGGAGGACATTGACTTGTCCTCTTAAGGTTAATTTTTCTTTATTTGTTTTTACTATTTTTTGTTGTTGTATATTTTTAGAATAATTATGAATTATTGGCTTGTAATGGTTTCTTGCTTGTTTTGTTGAGGCATGAGTAAAAGTGTTTTTGGTTCAATATATTATTGTGGTTGCACTCCTAAAAGTTTTGCATATGTTTCTAATTGTGGTTAATGTGTGTGACAATCTTGCATGAAGGCCTTTGTTTCCTTAATGAGACCTAGCCTGATGAGGAATTATTGTTATATATGATGAGTGGCACCATTGATTTTGGTGCATACAATTTTGTTTGATTTTCTTAGTCTAAATTGCATGCATGTTGCTTGATTGAAAGATGATCAAGGCCTGGTATCTTAATTTTAGCCAGTGACCAAAATGCTTTGCCCTAAACAATAAAATCCTTTGCATCCTTTTTTAGCTAAACAGTGGATTTTTTTCCTAATGTATGTGCCTTTACCTTGAAAAGAAAGACAATGTGTTCCTAATCCTAGGAATACAAGAGCAATTTGAGAGCTAAGGTCTAACATTATGTTTGTGGTGTCTTACCAAACACCTAAAAATGTTGTGAAGAAGGGTGTCCTAAGGAAATCATAGTGTCGCAGTTGGTTACAAATGTTGGATATAGGGGAAACAACAAGAAGAATGAAGCTTTTGATTTGAAAGAATATTTTGAGCTTTTCACATGCCTTGAAGATTGTAATTCAAAATAAAGTGTATGAGAGGCCAATCTGTTGATCCTTGCATTGCATTCACATAATCATTTACATACTTAGATGTTTTCATCAAAGTATCAAAGTTATTTCGAAAAGGAACTAAATGGGTAATTTTTTTGGTACCATAGACAGTAATCGATTTCAAAATAATGCATTGCTGTTTTAATCGATTACCATAGATAGTAATCGATTACACAAGCTATCTTGAAAATCATGTTTCACTAATTTTATCGATTACCATACATTGCAATCGATTACACAAGCTTGTTTCTTAAGGAACCTTCACTGCCTTAATCGATTACCAAACATTATAATCAATTACACATGAGGCTTCAAATATAAAACTTCACTTGTTTAATCAATTACAGCTCAGTTTAATCGATTATTTTGTTCGTTGTTAAACCCAGAATTCAGCCTTGAACACTTTAATCGATTAAGTGATAATCTAATCGATTACATGAATCATTTTAATCGATTATTTGATGTGTGTAATCGATTACTGTGTGTTACAAAAAGCTGTTATAAATATGAGTGAAGCTTGTCTTGAAACATAACTTGAATACTTCAAAATTTCTAAATACACACAAGCCTTCTCAAAGTTTTAAAGTGATTTTATGGGTTAACTAAAGTCTTGTCCCACTCTTTAATCTTCATGGGTTTTGAATGATTTCTTGGGTAAGAATTCTCAAAGAAGATTTTGGAAAGCATGTTCTGAAATCTTTTTTCTCATTCAACTCTGATTGGTAAATCACATGCATTCATATTCATTGGATCATCAAGTTGTTTCTCTCCATAATCTTTGATTGTAATTTTGTTTTTTCAATTTTTGTTATTTGATGCTATTATAACGAGTTTTTTGAAGCTTGTTCTAGAATAGAGTTCTCTAGGGAAGAACAGAGTAGTGTTCTCTGGTTCTTGATCTTTAGAAATCTAATAGGATTTTAGATTTCTATTCTTTATCTAGTGTTGATAAAGTGTGTATGATTAAAGCTTGTAAGAACTGAATTTTATAATAGTGGAACTCTAATCTAGTGTTGATTAGAAGAAACTGGATGTAGCTTCTCTTGAGAAATGAACCAGTATAAATTGCTTGTGTTGATTTTCTTTATCTCTATCTTTACAAGTCATCTTATTCATTTGTTCTTGGTGTTATTATCATTACTCAACAAGTTCTGTTTTTGAGCTATTGATTTCTTGTGCTGAGTAATTTGATTGATTAAAAACATTCTTAGTTTAAAAGTGATTAAGATCCTTTGACTCTGATTTTATAAATAATTTTAAAAGATCAAGTTTAAACCAATTCACCACCCATCTTGGTTATTGTGGGTATTCCTATTGTTTTCAACAAAAAAAAAGTCTCACCTTTGTCCCACAATGAGTAAAAAAAGAAATAATTGAACAAGTGAGACCTAGGTGAAAGAAAATAAGTGGGTTGAGTTAATGAGAAAATTTGGGGCATAACTTTTTCTAATTGTTGGGATTGAATTGAGATTCCACTTTCTTTTTGGTCTCATATTCTCTACGCTTTTAAATCCCAAGAAAAACCAATTTTGTTAATTAGCCCAACTACGTTACAAGCCAATAAATCCCTTAGTGATCCTTCCTTGCATGTGTGTTGATTGTGAAATTTTGAGAAATGAAAAGTAAAATCAATATGTGTGGTTTCAATGTGCTGCTTGATAGCTACACTTACCCATGTTGTGTGATTGAGTGATACACTTTGTGAGGACCAAGGAACATTGGTGGTTCTTTGCTTTCTTTGTCATCCATATTAATCTCTTGATGAATGGTCACTTGAATCTTCTATGTGAGCACCACATTATGTTTAGACTGTGTTGATTTGAAATTTGTTTTGATGTCATTCTTGATGATGATGAATTGAAAATTTATTACAAGCCATATATTTTTGTTTTTAATGCTTCTTAGGATTGTTTTGTTACTCGAGGACGAGCAAAATTCTAAGTTTAGGGTGTTGATAATTATCATTTCTACCTATATTTTGTAGTATTATAGAGACAATTATGTGATATCCCTTATGCTTTTGAGCTTTGCTTGTAGGAATTCTTAGTCAAGTTTGAATAAAAACTTATTTTATTTAGGATTTGTGTTTATATCTTTTATGTTTGATCTTTGGGTTGTTTGCTTATGTTTTGTAGGAACTTTGTTTAAGCCTTGACCAAGTATAGGAGAGTCCTCAATTAGCTACATTAGGAGACTTTTGGAAGCCTTAAAGTTGTGAAGAAAAGAGTGACTCATGCTAAAGGAATAAGAAAAGATCATGGGCCCATGATTAAAAGCTAAAAAAATTGATTTTAACAATCAGAAAAGTTCATAGGGGACATGAACCTGGTCATGCCCATGACTGTGACTTACGAAATTTTTATTTCAATTTTTCATTTTTGTTATATTTTGGGCTTAAACTTTATTTATCCCAAAGGTTTAAATAAGATTTTTTTCCCTAGTCCAGTGTTCCACACTTTTGAGATAGAAAGATACTCAAGATGTGGAGACGGATTTGGATGCGTTTGGATTCATCCTCCATTGTTCCTCCATCAAATGCTTCTCCCTCATGGTTATAAGTAGGTAACTCTTCTCTTTCATTGGGATTTAATGTAATTGGTCATACTTTCATGTAATTCCTACATTGTTTCTATTTAATAAAGCATAATTATTGTTCTTCTTTCATTCTTAATGCTTGTGTTTGGCATGATCAACCTATTTACATGATCCTATGATTCCAATTGTATTTGGGAAATTCCTTTGGTTTGTGAACTAAAGAAGACAACTATGTTTCTTTATGCCTAGGGATAGGATAAAGAAGATAAGTTATCAATAGGGCAAACAAAATGGACAGGTTGGTCTGGGTTGGCTCAGCCCATCGGGCCATACATTGAAAATGGGTCGGCCCAAGCCCGACCTATATTATTTCAGGGCTGGAATTTCTTAGGCCCAACTCAATCCTATGTCAGCCTATTTGGGCCAATTTAGAAATTAATAAAAAAAGTTAAAAAATTGATTTTATGTATAAAAAAATATATAAAAAAATTTCAAAGGAAAAAAATTATTTATTATGCATTTATTCCGTTTAACAAATATTGCCAAAACCATTTAAATTATGTTTAATGAATACTCAAATTAATAATATTGCTTTGGGATTGTCAGTTCTTGTGGATACTTAATTTTATGTTTAATGAATATGTTTTTTCTTTAAAAAAATATAAATTGTAATTTAAAATTATAAACTATATTAATAAGTTATTATATTTTATTTAATATTTATTATATATGATTAATCAGGTCAGCCAGTAGCCTATCGGGCTAGCCTTAACACGAGTCCATTTGGCCCCTCGGGCTAAATGGGTTGAGCCAAAAAAGGCTTGTTTCTATTCAAACTTACTTTTTTTAAGTCCAACATGGCTCTAACTGCGGGTCGGTCGGCCCACCAGGCTAGGTCCATTTTGTTAGCCCTAGTTATTAATGAACTCCTTTTCTTAATGCAAATCATTTGTTATGCTAATTCGAGGGATTGATAGTATAATCAAGGGATTTAGGTCATTTCGCTTAAGAATTTAAGGTTAGGGTAAAACTGTTGGTTGATGATAACATAAGCTTAATTGGATAGGAATACATAGTGATTACTTGTTAGGAAGTCCAATGAAGTTAAACACTAGTGATTTCTCTCATTGAATTCATCTCAATTTTCTACACATGCCAAATGCTTGATAAACTTCCTTAACCACTTTTCTCTTATTTTTCTCTTTTAATTTCTATGCAATTATCATTTAATTTGGTTCTTGATTCTTTAATATTCGTAGTCTAAAAGTTTTACTATCAATTACTCAATTGTAACACAAGTCCCTATGGAGACAATACTTTACTTATCACTTTTTTACTTGAGCGATTTGATACTCTTGTCAAATCCCAATACACAACAATTGTTTTACTCTTCAAACATGGCCACAACACCATGTTTGTCCAATCTTGGACGACAATCATCCAATCTTTGATAACGCTGATTCTAAAATCAACAACTACCCTTTAATATTATCCTACACTTAGATCATTGTTAAGAAGTCATATTCAAGGTTGATGTGTCTAGTTTTATGGTCTTCATTGAACCTAATTTTGACATTAATGAACAACCATATAAGGTATTGAACCTATTCTCAACATTGATGATGAGGTTGACGTGGATGTTGATGAAGAACTTGTATAGAGTGAAGTGAGTCCATTGTTAATGCTTTGTCATACTTTTTGAAGCCCTCATTCTCCAAAAGATGGTTTGCATCGTACTAGTATTCTTACATTGACATGCATGATAGTGGATTCGAGGACAAATCTTTTTGATGAGGAAGAGAATGATGTAGGAGCGTAGTGCTCACTTAAATAACAACAAAAGATTTATCTTTGATATGCACACTATTCAACCCTTTTTTAGTGTGTTTGTGGTTATTTCAGTTGGTATAAAAGCTTAGCCGTAAGGGTTGAGTATCTAACAATACTAAGGAAAATATCTAGAATATCAAAGATAGGGAAAATGGATTCTCCACCAACAAACCAACACTATTCAGAGGTATAAAATATGATTACTGAAGGAGCATATAATAGCTCACTTTGAATCCATTCATATAGATCTATGGGATGTGGTGGAAAATGGAGATCATATTCCATATGAAGATCAATTGAATGAGATTCCTAGAAGCCAATGGATGGAGGAGTAAACACTTTGATTCCTACTCAACTCCAACGCTCAGAATTTGATGATGTATGCTCTATCCGAAGAAGAATACACCAAGGTACACAACTTCAGGAGTGCCAAACAAATGTGGGACACTCTGTTTGTAATATACGAATGAACATCTCAGGAAAAGAGGAACAAACTTAGTCTCCTTACTCGTAAGTATGAACTCCTCTCTATGGAAGAAGACGAAGACATACAATGTATGTCCGAATGCTTTCAAACTATTCTCAATGAACTAAGATCCTTAGTTAGAACTTATGATAATGATGATCATATTGATTTTTTTTGAGAAGTTTGTCTAGGAAGTGGAGATTGCAGGTAACAGGGCTAATAGCCTTAAATATTGATTCTCTGTCCCTTAAGGAACTAGTTGGTACCCTTATGGTTCATGACAAGAACTTCAGCAGGACGAAGGACCCAAAAGAGAAAAGTCTTTGGCTCTCAGTAGTCTTAAGAACAAGAAGGAATCATTATTCAGAGAACAAGTCTTGAAAATTTCGTCCAAAGCCCTTAAGGTCAATGATTCATCTGATGATGAATTTGAGGAAGATTCCGATGATGAGCTCGCCTTCATTTCACGAAATATCCATGAAATGTGGTGAAACAAAGGTAGCTCCAAGTAGAAAACTGCTCAAGAAGAATGCCCAAAGAAAAGAAAAATAAAGAGAGGCAAAATGAATTTGTATAAGATAAAATACATGTACTTCCCTTTTTCGGCTATTACAGACTTTTTGCTCAATGTCGATCATGCTAAAAAGATGTATGAGTTTCTTACAAGCTAGACGTGTGAGATAATCAAAACACAGTGTATAACACTAATTACCATAATGAGTGGACGCCTTTTGGTTTTAATGCGTTGGACGCTGAATAAATAATAAATAGAGCAATTTCTCTTGGAATATGAACGATACAAAATATTGTTAAGTCCTTTAGCATTTGATCTTGTCTACTTGTCAAAAACTTATTAGAAAATCAATAATTTATACTTATTATTCTTCATCAAAATCCAAGATAGATGAGAAGAATGGTGGTCCAAACCTAACAATCTCACCTTTTTTGATGATGACAAATAGTATAAATTCGATTTATATCAGAGTTTGAAGAGATTAAAATGAATGCAATGCACTGAAACTCCCTTTGAGTTCAACATGGCAAAAAATGAAGACTCCAATGCATCCCACGACATACCTTGGACTAGACGAGGAATCAACAAAGGTGGACGAGACTCAATACATAACAATGATTGGCTCTTTGCTCTATCTCACTACGTCCAGGCTCAATATTATATTTAGTGTTTGTCTATGTGCAAGATTTCAAAAAGAACCAACAAAAGTTCATTTAACTGCAGTTAAGCGCATTTTTAGATATCTTATTGGAACTTCTGATCTTGGTCTTCTATTTAAAAAGACGAGAAAGTTTTAAACTCATTAGCTTTTATGATGCTAATTATGTTGGTGATAACGTTGAAAGGAAAAGCACAAGTGGAAGCTATCACTTTATTGGTGGAAACTTAATGACATGGATATGCAAGAAACAGGGCTTAATTGCACTGTCCACTACTGAAGTTGAGTATATGTCAGTAGCAAGCTATTGTGCACACTACTATGAACAAAGAATCAGCTTGAAGACTACAACATTTACGAGAGTGAAATTCCCATTTATTCTAACAACAGAGTTGCTATAAGTCTTTCCAAAAATCCAACATTGTATTCTAGAGCTAAACATATAGAATTTAAGCATCATTTCATAATAGTGTTCAAAATGGGACAGTGGATTTACAATTTGTACCTACTGATGATTTGTTTGCTAACATTTTCACAAAACCCTTAACTAAAGAAATGCTGATTTTGTTAATAAATTGCCTTGGAATAATATCTGTTAATGAATGAATTAACTTCTATATGTTGCCCACCATTGCGTCGAAAGACCTATTGTCCAATGAGCATTAACACACATTCACATAGTGTTTCTATAAAAGAACATTGTAACGCTTTTTGATGAGTCAGTTTTTGGGTGGCAAGTTTAATGATTGCTTTTAAAAGGCCCATTATAAAACCTTAAAATATTGAAGACTCTTGGCATTACTCTCAACTATGAAACACTTCATTTTCCTCTCTGAAATCTAAACCCTAACTTTCAAACTATTTGCAATGGCCATCTCAAACTCCTATACCACCAAGATCATTCCAAGCCTAGAAATCACTACCATACACACAGACAATGAACCATCCACCCATGTTGAACACTTTTTTGACAAATAGGAACTTGAAAAGTGGGTCTGAAGCTCAATGAGACACTTTTTTTTTTTTTTTTCTGTGGTGCTAGGATTTTCTTTAATGAGCCGTAAATAATATACCCAAAACTCATCAAAACCTTTTGGAGGAATGCTGAGTTTGTCATAAAAAAGGTGATAATATCCAATGTTCTGGGAATCAAGGTGGTACTGTTCAGTGACACAATTGCCAAGGCAACAGGGTGCCTTCTTGAAGGAAGCACATATCAAGAGGGATGGGAGAAGAATTACGATTCTCATGTTATAAGGGCGCTATACAGGGAAAACGCTAAGAAAGCAAGAGACCAGAAGTCGATCGTGTACAACCTCATGTGTGAGAAGGTCGAGCTTTGGGCCAACATTGTTAACAAGAGTGTTCTCAGCAAGGGAGGCTAAAAAATAACTTTGTCAGATCTTCACCAGTTTGTCCTCTTTCACTTAATGGAGAATTTGCCCTTTGATCTGCCTCATACCATCTACATCAACATCTTAAGAAACTTATATGGCTGAGGTGGTCTAAACGACATCTATTATGCTGCTCTCACCAACAAGTTGCTCTGGGATCCAGATGTGTATCACGTCTTCAACAAAGTGGACGATGACTCTAAGCACACCCTAGTAATCAAGGGTTCAATTTTTATAAACAATAAAAGTTTAGCAAAACTAACCTAAAATCTATGAAGGTTGCTTTAGAAGTTTTGATGATTTTTACGGAAATAACGAAAGATTACTGAAGCTAATAAAACGATTTTAATTAACTAAAGAAAAGCGTAGGATTTGATTTCATCATTCATACCTCGGTATCCAATTAATATTACCAGGTATAAATCATTTTCTATTATTATTGATGCACACATTAATTAACCTCGAATCGATTCCTCGCAATCGAGTTCTAAGGATATTTACCGAATATCGATCCCTCGCATATGAAGTAAATAACCCAGCATTACAATCATAATCGCGTGCTATTTGCAATCTAAACATTATGCTCTATTTCTAGCAACGTAACATAAAGAGTAAAATTATTCAGCTCAAATCCTAAGAGTACTTTCCAGTTAAACTAAGAATCCAATTTCATGAAACTAGTGATCAAGTAGAATCAAGCATTAAGAACGGAATAAAATTACCAATCATAAATAGAAAAGACTTATGCATAAATAAATATTAAAAGAGATACTTAAAAGTAGAAGATGTACAATCCACAAGAGAAACTAACCAAGCATGGAGAGAACCTCCTTAAGAGAAGAATTGATGAAGGGCCCCATCACCGCTTCTTTCCGGCAGAGTCTCCACACTAAATCTCACTTCTCTCACTTTCCTAACCTACCTAATACTAATATTTAAGAGCCTAAGGCTCAAAACAAGCTAAGAAGCAATGGAGCAGGAAGAATGGAAGCGAAAAAGGATCCATTTGGCCTTGGGGGGTGCTTGGGTATTTATAGGGGCTGGCCTGGTCGAGTTTGGTCGCCCAAGCGACCAATTTCTTCATGTTTTACTCGCTTGGGGGAGTAAAAGCCCAACTTGCACGTCCACTTGGCCTTCAAGTGGCCCAATTGATATTGTTGCTCGCCCAAGCGAGCAAAATACACTATATTAACTCGCTTGGGCGAGTTAAAGGTACCTCCAGAAGCTTCTTTGGGCCTGATTTGCTTTCTACACCTCTCAAGTTTGCTTTTTGATCCATTTTTGCTTGCTTTTCTTATTCGAAAGTCTCGGAAATCACAAAATCTATCAAAATACAAGGCATGATTGGATTAATCTTCCAAAATATAAAAACTACATTCATACAAGTAATAAATATAATTTAACTAGGTTTAGGGCAAGTTTATAAGCAAAGTTTTTGAAATCAAAAGATAAGTGCCTATATTTGAAACTTGAATTTAATTGAATTAGGGCACTTATGAGCTCCTTAGGTGGACTTGGACGCCATAAACAAAATAAAGCAGAAGAGTGTTGTTAAAGCTATCACCAATGAAGATCAAGGTCTGAACTACTTTGGAATTTCCAAAAATATACAAATATAATGGTTGAACAACAAAATAAAAAGAAAAAAAGGATGCAATCTCAAAGAGAAGAAGAAGAGGAGGAACTACTTGCAAGGGAGCATAGAATGAAGAAAAAACATGAGTAGTCTACTACATCTAGCATCTGAAACATCAGTCCGACAAAGGCTGAAGTACCTAAGTGAGACCAATGAAAAGGATGAAGGTTTTGCACAGATAGCCCTCCAAAAGTGGAAAACTATAGCCCTGACTACTCCTACCCCAAAAAGAGCCAAGATTGTCTAACCAGCTCGGGAACCAAAAGAGTCTGTCATTCCTTTTGCAATACCCAAATGCATCAAGACAAGCGCTACTAAAGCTAATTCCAAGATTGGTGAGAAGGAGTGGGTAGTCTCTTTCACTGGGAACAAAGAAGTTCCAGCTTCATCATCCTCAGATAGTGAGTCCATTGACGATACTCATATCTCTCCTCTCGTTAAATGACAAGTTCCCTCTACGCAACCATGTTCACCTACATTTCCCATTCATCTTGAGATGTTTAGAAGAGTTGCTTAAAAGGAACCCTTGACAAATGCTTAGAGGTTTCCTCTAGCATGTATTAATGGTAATCCTATATATAAACTCATTTTTTTAAGGCTTTTCCAACAAATGACATAGCTCATCTACCACTTCCACAATAGACTCATCCAATGAAGCCAAATGTTATCAAGATGAAACCACATTGGCTTGCACCCGACACCCAACAATGAGTTTGTCCATGAATAGAGGTAGCACCAACAAAAGCTTGGTGTAACCTTTAAAATTGCAAGGACAAGAAGAGTACACAAAATAGTATCCCTAGGGATCTATTTAAGAAGCACAGAAGGGACCTTTCGCAAAAAGTGAAACCTCCAAGAGAGCGAATTTCAGTAAAAGATGCGTCTCTGGATGCCATTCACAAAGCTTTTACCAATGCATCCAACAAATCTTCACCTATCTCAAGAAGACATCCTCTCTTGGCAACCTCCATTCACAAATATATGTAAGAGATCAAGCCATTGCCTACACCCCTGGTCTGCACATCGCAAGGGCCACTGATGTCAAGATAGCTACTAACAAGGTGTGTTCATGATTACCTATTTGGAATGCTACTAAAAAGAAAGGATTCAAGTTGTACTACAACGAAGAGATGCCTTCAAGAAAGATGAAGGTGGAAGTAGTTAACTACCTTTGTAATTTGAGCTCCCTATTCAGTGGAAAAAAGCTTGTTTGTGCTCCTGATGCTTATGATGCCAAGACCTTCTGGAGTCCGATCGTGTGGATGCACACTCAGAAACCTCCACCTTTGGTTATGATGGAAGTGAAAATGTTGCACCACGATGTCATTCAAGTGTTACGTTCAATTAGGAAGTATCACTTCGATGATGCTTGGGTTTACTTTTACAAAGGATGCCAACAACTACTGGTTCAACGCTTACTCCAACTTTCTACCATTCATTATTAGGGGACTTAAAATCTACAAAAAATGAGTGAAGAGCAAATGATAACTCATGTGACTCAGCTCCATGATGCTAAAAAAAAGAAGGTTGAAGAAAAAGATGTTGTTGCTGCTATGAAAGAAAAAGTTGCCTCCATTGAAACTGAAGCCTCTGCTAAAGTTGTGGATGACACCATTGTACGATGGGTCATTATTGATCTTACCAACACTGGTGTCATGGATGAAACACCCGAGGCATCCATTGCAGCTAAAGCGGATGAAGTTAAACATAATGTCCTAGAGCCTGCTTACAAACAATCAATAACTTCAAATAAGGCTACCTTAAGAGATAAGGGAGAACCATATGTCATCATCGTTTACTCCACTAGTTCAGGTCCTATACCTATGAGCTATACACAACTTACTACTATTACCAAGGGTCAAGTGCAAGACTTGATAGGGCAAACAATTGAGTCATTCGCTGAACGCCAACGCCAAGAAAATGAGAAATTTTAGATCTTCATGCAGAACGCCATCACAACTAAATTCTCCAACCATAGTGATGTTCTTCTTCAAAACATTCAACAGGCTCAAATGTCAATGCTTGGAGCTGTTGTTGCATCTACACTGATACTCATAGCTCCACCTACACCCACACCCATACCTCCACCTACACCTCAACCTTTTGAACCTTCACCACCAACCTTAGCCCCAACACCTTCACCTCCACCAACTCAACCTCCACCACCACCATCTACATAGAATTAACTATGGTGTCCATCACTATTTCTATCTTCAAACCTAGTTTTTGCTTATGAAAAAATGGGGAGAAAAAGGAATTTTGATTGTAAAGAGCTATCAAGTTTTAAATAAAAGTGGTTTTGGAGTAAATCCATGTGTTATATTATAGTTTTCATTCTGCTACCATATTTCTTTTTATATATATATATATATATATATACTATCTTTTTTTTGCCATGTTGAACTCAGAGGGAATTGAAATAACAACAAACACACTAAAAAGGGAGGTGGTTGAATAGTGTGTATATCAAAGATAAAACTGTTATTATTAATACAAATATAGATAGAAATGTATATGTTTGGCAAGTCGTCCACTGAATTGAACATATGTTTTAATAAAGACAGGTTTGATCGTCCAGTGGCTCAATAAGAGAGAGTCCTTAAAAACAATTTTTCAAATAAATACTTGGTAATAAGGAAGTGATAGAGAGTGTTAATAGAATGCTAAATAAACTGTTTATGGAGAGAAGTAGAAACACTTGGTTTATATTAGTTCACTCAACCTGAGTTACGTCCAATTCTCTTTTACTCAATAGCAAAGGGTTCTACTAATCAAAACTTGATTACAAAACAAGTATTTTGACCTGCCATTCCTGGCTATACAAGTATTCTTAATACTACTTTTGGCACTTTCTTAGACCCTCTTGAATCTAAGAAAAATCCAAGTATTGTTTAACACTAAGTCATTTCTAGCTTTCACTAATAGTAGTTTGAATGAATACAAATATTCAATAACACTCAATGAGTGAATAAACAATAAATCTCTAAATGCAAGATAACTTTGCTTAGCAAAGAATAAACAAATGAAAACTTTTTATCAGTTGTCCAATTTCAGCAGAGTTTTGCTTCAGATATATTCTTGATTTCTTGTCAGTTTTTTTTTCCTTTCTACGCTTTTGGATAGAAACTACCTTTTATAAACTTCAGTGAAGGATCTGTTACGGGATCATTGTCGATCCCTTGAAAAAACCATTGTCTCACACTGGAAGATAAGACTATGTGGCATGCTCTAATTTGTGAGGAAATGAACAACAATAGTGACAGCACCATGTGCTCCTTGTCCTAACTGAAAGCGAACTTTAAGGAATATTCTATGAATACCTTCTATTTTTTTCTATTCTATCCTTTCCTTAAATTGTAATGTTAGCAATTCAAAATAAAGAGAGACAAAATGAATTTGTATAAGATAGAAGACATGTACTTCCCTTTTATCACAAACTTTTTGCTTAATGCTAATCATTCTAATAAGATGTGTGGGTTTCTTACAAGTTGGACGTGTGAGATAACCAAAACACAATGTATACACGGATTACAATAATGAGTGGATGGCTTTTGGTTTTAGCGTGTTAGACACTGGATAAATAATAAACAGAGCAATTTCTCTTGGAATATGGACGATACAAAATATTGTTAAGTCCTTTAGCAATTGATCCTGTCCACTTGTCAAAAACTTATTAGAACATCAATAATTTATATCTATTGTTATTCATCGAAATCCAAGATAGATGAGAAAAGTGGTCATCCTAACCTAATACTTAGATTGCTTGAATAAAAAGAATACGCTAAAGCTTATTTATATGAATGATATGGCATGCAAAAATGTTCCAAGGTTGGGGAGCATAATGCTAGAAGCCAAAAAAGAGATATCTCAAGACCTATATAGAGTCCAAAATGAAAAAAAAAAAATCTCTTCAAATATCATTTGGCAAACATGTGAACCTTCAAAAAGCATTAAGAAGTTGTCCTCCAATAATTAAGACTTTATTAGGGACAATAAGGAATATATTATGTCTTTTCCTTTGTAATAAAGATATCATCATATCTTTAACATATTCGTAGCATTAATTAGGAATATATTATTTAGTTATATTAGCAATATATAATCTTACCTTGTTTCTCTTTATTTAGATTCCAAGAAATTCTTTTTCTGATTACATATTAAGAAAGCACATGTACTAAATGGGAGATTATTATTGAATTAAAATTGAGTTTTTTTCTCAATTTCTCAACCTCTCAGTATTCGCTTGAATCATCAAGTTGTTGAACCTTCATCATTTCCATCACATCTGCTGCATCACAAAATCTCTTAAAAAATGGCTTTATTGTCTTTTTAGTCCCTTAACCTTTAAGATTTATGTTTTTTGTCTTAAAACTTTTTTTGACCGACTGATCAAGGTTGTTAAACTTATTTTCCATCCATAATTTTAGTCATGTTCATCTTTATTCGCCATTGAAAGCTGATGTAGTCGTACACATCACCATTTTTCGGTTGCCACATGTAAAAATAAATGATATGGTATTTACTAGTATCTTTTTTGTCACCATAGCACTACACATGTACATCACACAGTGAGTTGATCAGGCCCACAGTTAATATACCCCCATGCAATGCTCATGTCAAACAACCACAGACAAGCACCAAATCAAGTTCCATACATAATGTTCTTATCAAGAAACCACTCTGATACCATTAAATGTAACACCCCGTAGGCCTCCGGTGCGTTATCATTAACAATATCAGATTAGCGCTTGATTAACCTTAATTAAACTCGGCGGAAGCATAGAATCGTTTTTCTTGATTCATTATGTATGGAATAGAACAGATAAAAACAAACATTCATATAAGGCACATAAATCACGCCCCTGCTGATCCAGTTTCTCATACATAACCATAGATAGATAAATAACATCCACAATATACTCAGGAGGAAATTCATATCATTAATAGTTCTGTATATACATATACATCAGTGTCTTCACCGCACCGTGGTGATACAAAAGAATAACTGCCCTCACCGAGGGTATACAGAACTATACAACCTTTATCAAGGGTACAAAAAATAAACAAAATCAAAACTGAGCCTTCAAGCTCCATCTGCTGCTCTCAGCTAAGCAGAAATGTCTCTACTCGGGCCTCCTGCCCTGAGACTGCTCTCTTCTGCCTGAAGAGTCACCTGAAATCATAAATCCCCACACGGGATGAGATACATACCTCAGTAAGCTCAGGGTCCTTGGGAAATCATCCTCACCCTGGCCCACAATTCACAATACAAACATCAGACAAGCACACACATCAAATCTGGCCCAATGGCCTGGCCCTCTGGCCCTCATACACATGAGCAGTTATCTACTCCACACCCATGGCAGAGAACCCTCAATGCCTTGGCAGAGAACCCTCAATGCCCTGGCAGAGAACCCTCAATGCTGTTCCACATGGCAGAGAACCCTCAATGCCTTTCATAGTTCATAGCACAACCAGGCACAAATGCACACATAGTAATATAAGTATGCGACAATCAATGCATGCATTATGAATATGACCACCACTCCCCCGGAGTGTGGTGTGCAACCAAGTGGGAAATCATTTCCCAGGGACTCAGAACTTACCTGGCAAAGTATCACTCTGCAGTTCTTTCCCTGGTCTGTGGCTCCCGCCACTAACAGTCTCAATATCACGCCCTAATCCAGGCATAGGGATTCGTATCAAACTCAATTCCACAGTCAATCAATCACAGAGCATAGCATATCAGAAATCCCCTATCCCAGGGTTCAACCATTTCAGCCCAGCGCACACTAGGCCATCACAGACATATACAAGATCCACTAAGGCTGAGTACCAAGCATCTGAGTCCTCCCAGACTCAATTGCAAACACATAACTGAGCACCAGCTCATCTCAACCTCATAATTCAATTATCCCTGGAACGATCTAAACCTCAATCAAAGCACCGTTGAACTAGCCTTTCAGGCTCAACACAAACTCAATCAAGGCTCATGCATTTCCAAAGAACAATAAGTGACTCATTCCACAGCCACATATGCATATCACAGAGCCAAGATTCAAAGTTCTCCAAATCAAAAACTGAAAGCTAATCCTTCATCACTAGACAGTTCTAAACAAGTTTGTCTACAGGACCCTGGGCTAATTCTAGCCCCAGCTCACTATGGGTCACAATATCCAGAAAACCCCAACTCTCAAAACCAACCGAAGAAACTCGAGTTTCTTACCTCAGCGGCGACCAGAAAAGCTGCAGGACTGCTTCCTCAAGCTCTGTTGTCCCTGCTACACTTTGATTCCTCGCCAAACTCAAGTTCCAGAGGGTTCTCTGAGGGAAGGGATTTTGCTCACAAAAGGAATTTCTAAGAAACAGGACGAAGGGTTATAGCTTTCTAATCGGTTCTCTCAAGTTTATAGGTCATAGGGAGGTGTTTAGGCCAAGGTATAAGGTCCTAGGAAGCTTGGGATCACCTTTAATGGAGGTTTGGGAGTGGAGGAAGAAGAAAACTGTTTTTCTTCTTCTGAAAACGCGATTTGCCCTTTAATACTGGGCCTGCCCGAGGTCTGGCGCGGATCGCGCCACCTCTGGCGCGGATCACGCCACCTCTGGTGCTAACCGCGCCACTATGGCGGTGCATGTGGCGCCACCAGCGCCACTCCCACGCCCCAAGCGCCACCTTCCAGAACCTGTGGCGCCACCCGCGACATACTGGTGCCATCAGCGCCAACCTCCCCTGGCCTCTAGCGCCGTCCGCGCCATACCTGGCGCTGATCGCGTGGAAAACCAGTGAAACTTGGTTTTCCAGACCACTTCCCATGCCACCCGCGCCATCCATGGCGCGACTCGCGTGGGCTGGAAAACACCTGGCGCCCCTCGCGCCAGATTGATGCCCCAGGCGTCAATCTCCAGAGAACCTGCCGCTCCCAGCGCCAACCTGGCGCCCTTGGCGTGGAGTTCCAGTGGGTCTGGCGCCATTAGCTCCATCCCGGGCGCTACCCGCGCCACACCCCTCACAGGGTTTTCTGCTGAGCAATCCCGGCGCTAACCGCGCAGAATCTGGCGCTAACCGCGCCATCTTGAGGGTCCTTACATTCACCCCTCCTTTTTAGGAATTTTGTCCGCAAAATTTAGAAACATACCTGTTAGCCAACTCGGGATACTGCTGCAGCAGCTCCTACTCTCGCTCCCAAGTTGCTTCCTCAGGTGTTCGACCTTCCCATTGTACCTTGACGATGGGAATCGTCTTGCTACGGATCTGCTTCTCCATTCTATCTAGAATCCTCATGGGTCGTGTAGGACTTGTCAGATTCTCTCTAACCTGAACTGTGTCTGGCTCTACCACGTGTAAGGGATCAGCCACATACTTCCTCAACTGAGACACGTGGAACACATCATGTAAGCCTGACAACTGGGGAGGCAAAACTAGCCTGTACGCTACTGGTCCAACCTTCTGAAGGATCTGATATGGACCAATGAACCTAGGACTCAGCTTCCTCACAACTAAAGCGCGTCCTACACCCGTCACTAGAGATAGCCTCAGAAACACATGATCACCTTCCTCAAACTGCAAGGGTCTGTATTTCTGATCATAATAGCTCCTCTGTCGACTCTGAGCCTTCATCAACTTGTCTCTGATCATCCTGATCTGCTCAGAAGTTGTAACCACCACTTCACTCTTTCATTTTATTCGTATTTATTTTATTTGCAGCGGATAATTTATTTTAAAAAGACCAATGATTAATTGAAAATAAGTGAAGTTTTGAAAATGATTTTGAAATAAAGGTTTGATAGTAAATCTTATTGGATTTATCCACAAGTAGATTGGAAAACATAAAAGGCTATGTCATAACAT
>PYAF01001522.1:16786-32117 GCA_007407185.1 Glycine tomentella | reverse complement strand
TCCAAATCTAAATCAAATCTTCTTAATTAAGGAATCTAAATATATTTATAGAATCACTTAATTAAGGCAACTAATCCTAATATAATATCAAATATGAAAATATATAATTTAAATAAGGAAACAGCATCCTCACGCGACCCGCGCGCGATACCACGCGAGTCGCGTGGCTTGGCAGAATATACTGGCGCGTGTCGCGTGGCGTGTGACGTGCCTCGCGTGAAGTAGCAGAAGAGAATACCCTTAATCCTTGAGGTACTGGCGCGTCTCGCGTGATAATGGCGCTACAAGCGTGGTATTCTCGGTTTTTCCACGCGAGTCGCGCGAGTAGCGGCGCGACCCACTTGGTACTCCAGAACTTGTTTTCTTCTTTCTTTGGCCTTTATTATCCTCTTTTGACCTGAAATTGCACAATTGATATTGAATTAAGATAAAATAAAATAATATTAATAAACTAACAAAAACTAAACTAAATCCTAATTATTTAATCAAAACATAAGCTAAAACTATTCTAAAAATAAGATGTGTTTGCAACACATCACTATGCTAGAAGGTACACCATGTAATTTGACAATGTCACTAATATACAGGGAGGCCAACTTCTTTAAGGAAAACCTGATCTTGAGGGGGATAAAGTGAGCATATTTGATCAATCTGTCAACAATAACCCAAATAGAATCTAAACCTCTCGAGTTCTAGCTGGTCCTACAACAAAATCCATGGAGATACTGTCCCACTTCCACTAAAGTATCTCTAAGGGTTGCAACTAACTTGAGGGTCTCTGATGTTCTATCTTAGCCTTCTGACAGACTAAACATGATACACAAACTCATTAACCTTTCTCTTCATGTTTGGGCACCAAAAGATTGTCTTGAGATCCTAATGCATCTTGGTAGCACCAGGGTGGATACTCAAGTTGTTCATATGCCCTTCCTCAAAGATCATTTTCCTAAGCTTAGGTACATTGGGATCATAGATTCTATCTCAAAGTCTCAGAACTCCATCTGATCCCACATTGAAACTACTATCTTTCCCTAACATTATGGTTATAATTGAGTCCTCAGAAAAGGATCAAACTTCTGGCCCTCTCGTAGTGTCACACTGTTAGGGGTAATCTCACACGCAAGGCTAAGGTTTCTAAACTATTCTAAGAGATCTAACTCCCTAACCATCATAGCAGATACATGTAGGAACTTCCTACTCAAAGCATCAACCACTACATTGGCTTTGCCGAGATGATAGCTAAGCTCAAAATCATAGTCCATAAGAAACTCTAACCATCTCCACTGACACATGTTCAGCTCTTTCTGACTAAACAAATACTTAAGGCTTTTATGATCACTAAACATGTCAAACTTAGAGCCAAACAGGTAGTGCCTCCACATCTTAAGAGCAAAAACTACAACAGCTAACTCCAGATCATGGGTAGGATAATTGCTCTCATGCGTCTTGAGTTGTCTAGAAGCATAGGCCAATACTTGACCATTTTGCATCAACACTCCCCCTAAATCCATCTTTAATGCATCACAATACACCTCAAAGAGTTCTCTTGGGTTAGACAAAACTAACACAGGCATTGCCGTCAGTTTTTCCTTAAGGGTTTGGAAACTACGCTCACAGTGGGCATCCCACACAAAAACTTGACCCTTACTGAAAATACAATGAACACTTATGCAAATAAACCAAGAGGGGGGTGAATTGGTTTTACCTCAGAGTTTTAAAATTTCCTTTCAAAATTTATAATAGCGGAAGACTTCAAAAGGATCGTATCTATTCAAAACCAATTTAGAAAACAATTTACTTCACCAATCAAATCACTCTTGTGCTATAACCAAGTTTGTATGATGAACAAATTCTATACTTCAAGAATTTAATGAAATATAAACTGAAATCTTGAAACATATAAGATTTATACAGGTTCACCTCTCAACCCCGGAGGCTACATCCAGTTTTCTTCCAACCAAATTTTGGTTAGAGTTCCACTATAACAAATATCTATTCTTTACAAGCTTACAAATGATCTCTCTTACCCTTCCTAGGTAAAATTCAAAATCTACTCCCTATAGACTTTTCAAAAGATCAAGAACTAGAGATCCCCTCTCTGTTCTTCCCTCTAGAAATCCTTTCTAGAAAAAGCTTTAAAGAATACAAATGTTATATGGAAATACAACACAATTACAAAACAAATATCAACCAAAATCAAGCTTTAAGTTCAAGAAAGATATCACCTTATAATCCTTAACAATTTACAATGATATGAATGATGCAATCAACCTGAGATTATATGCAACAAATGAATATAACTCTTTCTTGATGACTTTCTTTAAGCACTAGCTTGCACAATTCTTCAATCTTTGAGAAACAACACTAAAAACACAAGTAACTCTCCATGATACTCATCATATTTGATTATCTCACTAATCTCAGCCTTGGGTACTCTTAAGAGCTTTAGAATGTGTCTATCACAAGGCTTGCACGAGTATCTCTGTTTTTCTCACTTAGTCTAACACAGACTCAGATGTTCTATTTATATAAAAACTATTTTAACTAACTATAATCGATTAATTCGTCAATGTAATCGATTATTTTAATCAGATAATCAATTAAAGTGTTCATCAGAAATCTGGAAATTTGTCACCAACAAAATAATAGATTAAATTATCATGTAATCGATTAATCCAGATGAACTCAGTTTCTCAATGCACACATGTAATCGATTAAGTTCCTATTTAATCGATTAACACAGGCCATGCCTAAAACTTAACAATGGACATTTAATCGATTACAAACATCTCGTAATCAATTAAACCAGATGAACATGCTGTGAAGAATTATGCAGAAGCTTATGTAATTGATTATTTCTCAAGATAATCGATTATCACATAATGTTTCTAATTCTGTGTAAAGCTTATTTAATTGATTATGAACCATTGGTAATTGATTAAAATGTTCATAAGGCATTTTCTAGAAAACATACACATGTTGTAATCGATTATTTCACCAATGTAATTGATTTAAGCATTGAGAAAATGTTTTCTACAATTCCTAATCGCCTTAATGAATTTCTATGACTTTGATTATTACCACATGATTAATTTTATTCAAATGAATGTATGAATGCATGAATTATCAAAAGCTAATGAGGATTATAAAGCTTTATCTAATGAACCAAGCTTAAACAAAAATTACATATGCCATCAAATTGATTGGGCATGTAAAACATCAAAACTCATTTGCTTCAATAATCTTGAATCCTTTGCCTCAGCTTCTTCAATTCTAACACTTACAAGTCAGCTTGGTCAAAGGTAAGGCTAACTTGGAGAAACCTTCTATTAATCTCTAGTAATATCCCGCTAAACCCAGAAAACTTCTAATCTCAAACACCGACATAAGACTCTCCCACTTAAGAACAACTTTTACCTTAGAAGGATCTACAGCTATACCACCTTGGGATATCACATGTCCTAAGAAACTAACTTTCTCTAACAAAAACTCATACTTGGACAACTTAGCATAAAGTTGTTGGTCTTTAAGGGTTTGTAGCACAATCCTCAAGTGCTTCTCATTCTCCTCTCTAGTCTTAAAGTATACCAAAATATCATTTATAAATACTACCACAAAACTATCAAGATAGGGGTGAAAAATCCTATTCATGTAATCCATAAACACACCAGGGGCATTAGTCACACCGAAGGGCATAACTAAATACTTGTAGTGACCATAACGGATCCTAAAGGTAGTCTTCGGAATATCCTTAAACTTCACTCAGATCTGATGGTAACCTGACCTAAGGTCTATCTTGCTAAACACACAAGCTCCTACCAGCTGGTCCATAAGGTTGTCTATTCTAGGCAAAGGATACACGTTCTTGATCGTCACCTTATTCAACTAATGGAAGTGAAAATACAATGAACGCTAATCAAACAAACCAAGAGGGGGGTGAATTGGTTTATATCAAGGATTTAAAATTTTATTCAAAATAATTTGTGGAATATGTAAGATGGATTGTATCACATAAAAACCTTTTGAAATACAGAATCTTTCTTTCAACCAATATCACCCTTGGAATTCAAGTAATGTCTGAAAGTAAATCTTGTTGATAATTTCTTAATCACCCAAATTCAATCAATGAGAAATGAACATAATTAGAATAAAGAACACCAATTTATACTGGTTCTCCTCTCAACCTTGGAGGCTACATCCAGCTGCTTCCAACCAACACTAGGTTAGAGTTATTATTATATCAAAGAATCTTTTACAAGCAGTTTACAAGTGATCTCTTTATCAATACTAGAGAAAGATATAGATTCTAAAATCCTATTAGAATACAAATCACCAAGATACTGAGAACCCTACTCAAAATCTCAACCACTAGAGAACCCCACTCTAGCATGCTTGAAAAGAAACTCAATGATATATTTCAATACAACAGAAATTGTTAAGAACAATTAAAAAGATAGGTTCAAGATAAACACA
Source organism: Glycine tomentella (assembly GCA_007407185.1). Classification (NCBI taxonomy): domain Eukaryota; kingdom Viridiplantae; phylum Streptophyta; class Magnoliopsida; order Fabales; family Fabaceae; genus Glycine; species Glycine tomentella. The sequence continues at coordinate 27,644 of PYAF01001522.1, read as the reverse complement.
ACCTGATATGTTTCATGTATGAATGAATGAAATGATGTTACCACATTCTCCAGGTTGAAAGAAACAATTCTCAGAATCAAAATCTTGAAAACCTTCTTTTTCTAAAACATCTCTTCAAAAATTCAGAAATCTTGATCACACAAGATGATGTTTGAACTCAGAGTAAAACACGAATTTGGGCACTTATGAAAGCTCGAAAACTTTTGGGTAAGTCACTCTTGTAGTGAGTAAATCGCTCAATGTCTATTTATAAGAAAAAGATTCACCAAGCTTTATAAAAAACAGAATTAACTGTCAGTAATCGATTAATCCGTAGGTGTAGTCGAATAAATTGCCCTGTGTAATCGATTAAATTGACTAAATAATCGATTAAACTGTTCATGAGCTTTCTATAAATGTTTCATGAACAAAATAATCGATTCATATGGTAATCGACTAAAGCAACAACCCATGAAAGTTTAAAACACTTATGTAATCGATTACGATTCATGGTAATCAATTAACACAGAACGACATGATTTTCAGAAATAGACTATGTAATCGATTAAGTCAACAATGCATGATTTTCTTTTAACACTATGTAATCGATTAAAACGAGCATGTAATCGATTAAGATGTTCTTCTAGGCTTTTTCAGAAATGTTTGAATGTCTTTAATTGATTAAACCTCTTGTGTAATTGATTAAAGCGGTGAGACAAAATTTTTAATCAGGTAAGCCTTGACAACTTATCATTTTGAAAAAATCATTTGATTTCTTTGAGATTTGAAAACATGAATGCATGATCATGAGAATGCACATGCTAATGAAAGATCACAAGGCATTTAACTTGAACCACTTAGACAAATTACAAATGCCTTCAAGTGATTGGACATGTAAAAAGCTAAAACAAAATCAAATCTTCAACCTTGGTTCAATCTCCTTGCAACTTCCTTTAAATTCAACAGGTAGTCTACACACAACCTCATGGTTCCATCTTTCTTCATCACTGACAACACTAGTGCTCCCCATGAAGATACACTATGTCTCATAAACTGCTTATCCAACAACTCTTCTAATTGTTTCTTAAGCTCGGCTAACTCTATAGGAGACATCCTATAAGGGGCTATGGATATGGGTCCGACACCAGGTACCAAATCTATAGAAAACTCTAGCTCTCTCTCAGGCGGTAAACCGGATATATCCTCAAAAAACACTTCTTGAAACTCTCTAACAACAGGGAGGTCACCTATAGAAACCTTGGTCTTTACTTCCAGGTTAGACATGATCATGTACACTTGAGCATCTTCTTTTAAAGATGTCACAATTTGGTTGGCAGAGATAAACATCATATCCTTACTCACTTCATAATCACTAAACATCACAGTTTTATCAAAACAGTTTAGCAAGACATGGTTGGAAGATAAAAACCAGTCCATACCCAGAATAATATCAATTTGGTTGAGAGGCAAACAAATCAGATCAATAAAGAATTTTCTACCAGAAATCTCTACAAGGCAATTCAAACACACATCAACAGTTAAAACTGAACCACTAATTGGGGTTTCTACACAAGATCATCACTCAAAGAAGACACAGAAAGCTTAAGTTTCTCCACACACACAAGCAAGATATAAACAAATGGGTTGCACCAGAATCAAAATCCCATATCCTACACATGTTAACTAGCAGTGGGAACTGACGAACACTTTGATAATTCGCAACTTGCTTACCCTTAGGTCGTAAGCCATTCAGAAACTTCACACATTTTAAGCTTGCACCATCTCCTCCTTGATAATGAAGAAAATACCTCACCAACTCCTCGAACTTAGCTGTGTATTTAGCCACAATCATGCTCCCTTGCTTAAGCTCTAGGAATTCCATCTCCTTCTTGTGTCTAACATCTTCAGGAAAGTATTTCTCCATAAATACCCTCTTGAAGGTTTCCTAGATCACAGCTTGACCTTCAGCCTCAAATCTTGGAGAGTATTAGCTATTGCACAGTCATTCCTACCAGCCATTGTAACACCCCGTGTGCACCCGGCGTATTAACATTATACAATATCAGAGTAACGCAGCAAGCATGGAAATAAACAAATAAGGAAGCCTGAATCCATTGTAAATACATTTTTATACATATATGGTGAATTTATGTCATACACAAGGTACATAATTTCCAAAGCTATACAATTGCCCTAAGCATCAAAATACAAACAAAATAAACAAAAGTGAGCTAGCAAGCTCAGTCATCTAAACCTAGAGTTATCTTCACTCTATCCCAGCTCTGGCCTCTTGCCTTGGGATCTCTCAGTGACCTCAGTCTCAGCTCCTGCAACATGAGCCCCAAACAGGGGTGAGATAATCATCCCAGTAAACTCAGGGTTCTCAGAGGTTACCCTCCCCCTGGTTCACTTTCCAACACATATACATGTATGCAGATAACATATCATATAAAATCTCATTATGAGATCAGCCTTTGCGGTCCACAAGAACAAGCTGTGTTCACAGAACATCTCAACATAAGCATATACAAACAATACACAGTGCCTGAGAGAGATCGTCCACTGAGTGGGTACATTCTCTCAGGACTTTCATCTGAGTACCTGAATAGGATCATCCACCAAGTGGGTACATCTACTCAGGATTCACTCAATCTATGCCTAAATAGGATCATCCACCGAGTGGATACATCTACTCAGGACTTGCCACCCAATACCTGAATAGGATTATCCACCGAGTGGGAACATCTACTCAAGGTTTACATGGACGCCTATGGATTATCCCAAGGGAGATCATCCACCGAGTGGGAACATTCCCAAGGGGTCCATAGTACCTCATACTACTGGCCAGTAGATCTCATACAAGCACATCACAATCATCTCCAACAGAATTCACACAAGGATACACTATACTAGTGTACTGAATCCCGTCATCATAATCAATGCAACATACACCATCACAGTGTAGCCAATACAAGTACACCCTATCTCAGGGTTTGGCTAGAATTCAATTGCCAGCATATATCATCAAGATATTTCATGAACATTAAACACATAATTCAATGTCATAGCATCATAAAGCATAAGTGTACAAGATATAACAAACAAACACCCAATGTGGGTGGAGTGAACACCAGCAGGGTAAAACAATCCCCAAGAACACTGAGCTTACCTGGTAGTAGCTCAGAAACATCTCTCCTAGTCTCGTGGTGCCCTCCACCAGTGCTATGCGTCTCACGCCCTACAATAGGCATGAAATAAACAATCAGAAACGGTGTTCAACCGTTTATATGGAAGGAAACTCCCTTCCTCTCATAAACAGTTCAGAGTCTTCTAACTTAAGGTTTATCTTAACCCAGCTTCTACTAGGTCCTGCATTGACCCTCAGTGGTCTGCCTCAGTCTCATTAAGGCCTCAGAGTTCCTTTAAAACTCTGTACAATTCAATTCACAGTTTTATAAATACCAAAAATCCAACAGTTGTCCAACTCAGCCAAATCAGATATATCAACATATTTTCACCGTTCATTTGGCCTTATGAACAACTTTTGTAAAGGACTTAAGCTAACACAGGCCACAGTACCTTCCATTCACACACCCTTCTTCCTTCCCATAGCCAGACTCAAACTTCATCACAATTTCAATTTCAAAGTTCCATGTTACTCAGAACAACCTCCTGACTACACTTTTCTAAAGAACCTAAGCCTAATTCCAGCTCTATCATCAATTGGTCACTATTCATCCAATCCCCAATCCACAAATTAAACGGTTAAAACATGAGTTTCCTACCTCAGATCAATAGAGGAAAGGCTAGAGAAGTCTTTCTCCTAGCTCTGGTGTCCTGGGCTTCCCTTTTTCCTCTCCCACAGCTCAAACTCTCCAAAACCTTAGCGAAATAGGTTTCTCTCACAAATTCTCACAACCAAGGCTGGATTTTGGCTTTCAAATGGTTCTAATCAAGTTTATAGATGATTAGGAGGTGTTTTAGTGATTTAGGGTGAAGTTTTGAAGCTTTTAGAGTGCAACAATGGTGCCTGGGCTCAAGGAGGAAGAGGAACAGTGGTTTTCTCTGGAAAAATCGCGATTTGGCCTTTTATAGGTGGCCTGACCGACATGCCGTGCCCTTGGCGCCACTCTGGTGCTCCTGGCGCCAGTTTCCAGCATCTGTGGCGCTCCTGGCGCCACTCTGGCGCTCTTGGCGCTAGGCTCTGTCGCTAATTCCGTCACTAAGGTTTTTGCGACAGAATTTTATAAATTTAAATTTTTATTTCTTTTCATAACAACCCTAGGTTATTATATTCCCCCCACCTTTTTAAGAATTTTGTCCCCAAAATTCAGAAACATACCTGTTAGACAACTTGGGATATAGCCTCAACAGTTCCTGCTCCTTTTCCCAAGTCGCCTCCTCAGGTGTTCTGCCTTCCCATTGCAGCTTGACTATGGGAATAGTCTTGCTCCGGATTTGCTTCTCCATTCTGTCCAGAATCCTCAAGGGTCGTGTAGGACTTGTCAGATTCTCTCTAATCTGAACTGTGTCGGGCTCTACCACGTGTGAAGAATCAGGTACATACTTCCTTAACTGGGACACGTGGAAGACATCATGTAGCCCTGACAACTGGGGAGGTAGCGCTAGTCTATAGGCCACTGGTCCTATCCTCTAAAGGATCTGATAGGGGCCAATGAACCTAGGACTCAGCTTCCTCAAATTTAGAACCCGTCCTACACCTGTGATAGGAGACAACCTCAGAAACACATGGTCGCCCTCCTCAAATTGCAACGATCTGTGTTTATGATCATAATAACTCTTCTGTCGACTCTTAGCTTTCATCTACTTGTCTCTGATCATTCCAATCTGCTCAAAGGTCTCCTGAACCATTTCAGGTCCAAGAAGCTGTCTCTCACCTACCTCAATCCAGCATACAGGAGTTCTGCACCTCCGGCTATACAGCGCCTCATAAGGTGCCATGCCCAGACTGGCATGAAAACTATTATTTTATGAAAACTCTACCAGAGGTAGGTACCTGTCCCAGCTGGCACCCTGCTCTAATGCACAAGCCCTCAACATATCCTCTAGAGTCTGGATGGTCCTCTCTGTCTGACCATCTGTCTGAGGATGGTAGGCTGTGCTGAGCCTCAGCTGAGTACCAAAAGCTTCCTGAAGCGCACTCCAGAATCTTGAAGTGAACTTCGGGTCTCTATCACTGATGATACTCTCTGGAACACCATGCAATCTGACAATTTCCTTGACATATAGCTGAGCCAATCTCTCTACGGTATAATCAGTCCGCACAGGCAAGAAGTGAGCAGACTTAGTCAGCCTATCCACAATGACCCAGATGGAATCACATCCACTCTGAGTCTTTGGTAATCCCACCACAAAGTCCATGGAGATGCTATCCCATTTCCACTCTGGGATCTGCAACGGCTGTCATAGGCCTGACGGTCTCTGATGCTCAACCTTCACCTTCTGGCATACCAGGCATCTAGTCACATACTCAGCTATATCCTTCTTCATCCCCGGCCACCAGAACTTCTTCTTGAGGTCCTGATACATCTTGGTGGCACCTGGGTGAATACTAAACTGGCCCTTATGAGCCTCTGCCAGAACTGCATCAACTAACTCGCCTCTAGGCACTACGATCCGGCCCTGGTATAACACCAAATCATGATCACCTTCGGAGACATCTGGCCGACCAATCATGGTCCTCACATCACCATCATGTCTCTGGGCCTCCCGGATCCTCTGAATCAACTCATTCTCAATCTGGGTCTTTCTCAGCTCCAGACCCCTAGCACCCTTTATAACGGACAGGTGCATATCTTTGAATTGCTCAATCAGTCTGTAATCAGAGATCATCAGACAGGCAACACTCACATGTTTCCTACTCAAAGCATCAGCTACTACATTAGCTTTCCCTGGATGGTATTTCAACTCAAAGTCATAATCTTTGAGAAACTCCATCCATCGTCTCTGCCTCATATTCAACTCTTTCTGATCAAACAGGTACTTGAGGTTCTTGTGATCACTGAACACAACTAATCTCGCACCATACAAATAATGCCTCCACACTTTTAGAGCAAACACAATCGCTGCTAACTCCAAATCATGTGTGGGATAATTCTCTTCATGCGGCTTCAGTTGCCTGGATGCATAAGCAACTACTCTCTTGTCTTGCATTAGCACAAAACCAAGTCCCAGCTTGGAAGCGTCACAATACACCTCAAAACAACCCTCAGGATCAGGCAGAGTCAAGATTGGGGCTGTGGTCAGCTTTTCCTTCAGTCTGAGGAAACACTCCTCATATTCATGAGTCCAAACAAATGGGTTACATTTTCTAGTCAAGCGGGTCAGAGGTAACACCATCTGTGAGAATCCCTGAATGAACCTCCGATAGTAACCTGCTAACCCAAGGAAACTACGAACCTCTGAGACATTCTTGGGTCTCTCCCAAGCCATTATAACCTCAATCTTACTGGGATCAACTGCTACCCCAGCTGCAGAAATCAAATGGCCTAGGAATTTCACCACCGAAAGCCAGAACTCACATTTAGATAACTTAGCATATAACTGATTATCTCTTAATATCTGCAGGACAATCCTGAGGTTCTCGGCATGCTGTGCCTCTATCTTAGAGTAGATCAATATATCATCAATGAACACAACCACAAACTGATCTAGAAATGGTCTGAACACCCTGTTCATATAATCCATGAACACTGCAGGGGCATTTGTCAGACCAAAAGGAATGACCTAATACTCATAATGCCCATACATTGACCTGAATGCAGTCTTCGGTATGTCCTCTAGCTTAATCCGGATTTGATGATATCCGGATCTCAGGTCTATCTTGGAGAACACACAGGCTCCGCTCAACTGATCAAGTAGATCATCAATACGAGGCAGCAAGTACTTATCCTTTATAGTGACCTTATTCAGCTGCCTGTAATATACACATAACCGCATACTCCCATCTTTCTTTTTCACAAATAGAACCGGTGCTCCCCAGGGTGACACACTCGATCTAATAAAACCCTTGGACAACAAGTCCTCCAGCTGTACCTTCAGCTCTTTTAACTCTAACGGAGACATCCGGTAAGGAGCTATGGATATAGGTCCCACACCTGGAACCAGATCAATGGAGAATTCAATTCCCCTGTCCGGTGGAAGCTGTGTAATCTCCTCTGGGAAAACATCAACAAACTCGTTCACCACCGGAATCTTCGACATATCCAACCCCAGTTTCTCAACTGTTGTACTCAACAAAAGATAGCCTTGAGCTCCTCTCTGTATTTCCTTGCGGACTTGCGAAACTGAGAGGAACGAAACATAACTCAGGCTAACTCCCTCTGAAGGTACAACAACCTTCTTATGACAACAGTCCAGCATGATGCCATACTTGGCCAACCAGTCCATACCCAAGATGACCTCAAGGATAGGCATCGCCAAACAATGCAGATTAACTACATATTCTCTGCCCTCAAACTGGAAATGGACATCTTTACAACACATGTCCACCATACACCGCTCCTTAGAGGCAGTAGTGACCTCCATAGGAACAGGAAGTATGGACACAGGCAAGTCCAGTCTCTGAGCAGTGCAGTCACTAATAAACGAATGAGTGGCTCTAGAGTCAAACAGGACTCCCACCACATAAGCATCAATAAAAATAGTACCTTTGATCAGATCAGGAGCTCTGGCGGCCTCTCCAGCGTCCACTGTATAAACCCGGCCTATGGTAGGTGCTGTTGATCTCACTGGAGCAGTTGTAGCCCGATTGCCTGCCTGCGGGCACTCTCTGGCATAGTGGCCCTGTTTGCCGCATCTATAGCAGACCAACTGGCCAGTAGGGCACACTCCCCAGTGGTTCCTCCCACAAGTGCTACACTTGGGAGGTAGACTAGTTCTCTGGGGCGCTCCTCTCTGCCTGGAGCCCTTCTTGAATCTACCCGCCGGAGAAGAAACTCCCAAGTCTCTGCCTTTGCCCTTACCAGTAGGGCCTGATCTGCCGGGTCTCCTGACCTTATTCAGTCTGGGTGGAATGGCTCCCACTGCACCTCCTGATCATGTCTTTTACCTGGCGACACTGTCTCACCAGGCTGCCTAGATCTCTGGATCCACTACCCGCTATCTTCTCTTCAATGTTCTCTCTAAGTCCCCTCTGGAACTTAGCAGCCAACACCTCTACTTCAGGTAGAGTCCTCTTGAAGTGTGCATACTTAGCCAACTCATTGAATTTGGCCAAGTACTCATCAATAGACATCTTCCCCTGCACCAGGCTCTCAAACTCGGCCTGTTTCTGTTCTCTTGCGTCTCTGGGGAAATACTGGTCCAGGAACTGGGCCTCGAACACCTGCCAGGTAATGACCTCACCCTGGCCCCTCAGCAACTCTGAAGTGGTGGCCTACCACTCATGTGCGTCTCCCTAAAGCAGATATGTGGCATAGAGAAGCTTCTAATGGTCTGAGCACTCCATCACAGTAAAAATCTTCTCTAAAGCCTGTAACCATTTGGCAGCAGCTATGGGGTCATACTCCCCATGAAAGGAGGGAGGATCATGCTTCCGGAAGGCGATCAGCATCCTTCCTCTGGCTGCTGTATCCTCCTCTGTATCAGCCTGGGACGACCTGTCCCCTCTCTGGTGGTGAGGCTCACCAGAGTGATGGCCACCTTTACCCTGATGGTGGGTAACCTCGCCTTCATGAGTAGACTGTCTAGGGGATACTCTGTCTCCCCTCCGTTGAGCTCTCAATTCAACCATGAGCTCTTCGTTCGTCTTGAGCAAGGCTTCATTAGCCTGCCTACTTGCAGCAAGCTCCTGCTGCACAGCTGCCAGAGCAGCTACAACCGGGTCGGGTTGTTCCTCTACACCTGCCCTCTCACTGGTATTTCGGGTCCTCACCATGATACTGCATATATAATATAATAGGATGAGTTGATCAGGCTCACACTTAACATCACACATGCAATATTCATGGTGTACACCCAAACACACAGGAAAACATGCAATTCACCATATATTGCTTCCTTAAACACTGCTCTGATACCATAAAATGTAACACCTCGTGTGCACCCGGCGTATTAACATTATACAATATCAGAGTAACGCAGCAAGCATGGAAATAAACAAATAAGGAAGCCTGAATCCACTGTAAATACATTTTTATACATATATGGTGAATTTATGTCATACCAAGGTACATCATTTCCAAAGCTATACAATTGCCTTAGGCATCAAAATACAAACAAAATAAACAACAGTGAGCTAGCAAGCTCAGTCATCTAAACCTAACGTTATCTTCACTCTATCCCAACTCAGGCCTCTTGCCTTGGGATCTCTCAGTGACCTCGGTCTCAGCTCCTGCAACATGAGCCCCAAACAGGGGTGAGATAATCATCCCAGTAAACTCAGGGTTCTCAGAGGTTACCCTTCCCCTCGTTCACTTTCCAACACATATACATGTATGCAGATAACATATCATATAAAATCTCATTATGAGATCAGCCTTCGCAGTCCACAAGAACAAGCTGTGTTCACAGAACATCTCAACATAAGCATATACAAACAATACACAGTGCCTGAGAGAGATCGTCCACTGAGTGGGTACATTCTCAGGACTTTCATCTGAGTACCTGAATAGGATCATCCACCAAGTGGGTACATCTACTCAGGATTCACTCAATCTATGCCTGAATAGGATCATCCACCGAGTGGATACATCTACTAAGGACTTGCCGCCCAATACCTGAATAGGATCATCCACCGAGTGGGAACATCTACTCAGGGTTTACATGGACGCCTATGGATTATCCCAAGGGAGATCATCCACCGAGTGGGAACATTCCCAAGGGGTCCATAGTACCTCATACTACTGGCCAGTAGATCTCATACAAGCACATCACAATCATCTCCTACAGAATTCATACAAGCATACACTATACTAGTGTACTGAATCCCGTCATCATAATCAACGTAACATACACCATCACAGTGTAGCCAATACAAGTACACCCTATCTCAGGGTTTGGCTAGCATTCAATTGCCAGCATATATCATCAAGATATTTCATCAACATCAAACACATAATTCAATGTCATAGCATCATAAAGCATAAGTGTACAATATATAACAAACAAACACCCAATGTGGGTGGAGTGAACACCAGCAGGGTAAAAAATCCCCAAGAACACTGAGCTTACCTGGTAGTAGCTCAGAAACAGCTCTCCTAGTCTCGTGGTGCCCTCCACCAGTGCTATGTGTCTCACGCCCTACAATAGGCATGAAATAAACAATCAAAAACAGTGTTCAACCGTTTATATGGAAGGAAACTCCCTTCCTCTCATAAACAGTTCAGAGTCTTCTAACTTAAGGTTTATCTTAACCCAGCTTCTACTAGGTCCTGCATTGACCCTCAATGGTCTGCCTCAGTCTCATTAAGGCCTCAGAGTTCCTTTAAAACTCTGTACAATTCAATTCACAGTTTTATAAATACCAAAAATCCAACAGTTGTCCAACTCAGCCAAATCAGATATATCAACATATTTTCACCTTTCATTTGGCCTTATGAACAACTTTTGTAAAGGTACTTAAGCTAACACAGGCCACAGTACCTTCCATTCACACACCCTTCTTCCTTCCCAGAGCCAGACTCAAACTTCATCACAATTTCAATTTCAAAGTTCCATGTTGTAATGCCCGGTGTTTTAAGCATGTAATTAAGCCTAGATTAAGCCCTTAATGAAGGGTAATGAGTAGGCTTAAGAGTATTCAGAGACAGGCTTCACAAAGGCTTGAGAAAAGATGAAGAAAACAGTTCCGAACATCTCACGCTATCAGCGTGAGATGCCACGCTAACAGCGTGGACTGGCCGAGTCCACGGCGCTA
>PYAF01001521.1:1188014-1216166 GCA_007407185.1 Glycine tomentella | reverse complement strand
ATTTAATATTCTTTTATGCAATTTCCAATCATTATCAATGAAATGAGCAGTAAGACACAAATAATTCAGATTTTGCACAGAAGTCCAACAATCAGTTGTAAGACACACACTTTGATTTGGAACACTAAAAATAGATTTCAGTTTTTTCTTCTCATTTAAATAGAGGTTCCAACAATCTCTAGCAACAGTAATCCTTCCAAGAATATCCAGCTTAGGTTGCACAACACTTACAAAATGTCGGAATCCCTCCCCCTCCACAAATTTAAAAGGCAACTCATCAACAATGACCATTCTAGCAAGAGCTTGTCTACAAGCTTCAATATCAAACGATACAGCAACAAAACCTATACCAATTCCTTTCCTATCTTCTTTTTTAAATTGTTGGACACTAAGAATTGACTGACTAGAATCATCTGAATCTCTTGGAAACTTTTTGCATTGAGCCAACAAATGATGTTTCAAATTACTTGTGCCATTTTTATGTGTATCACATGCATAAGTAGCCCCACACCATTTACATTTAGCTCTCGACATTAGTGTTTTTGGATTAATTTCTTTATCAAAATGATCCCAAGTCCAAGACCTAGGTTTGATAGGTTTTCTCTTACCCGAATCATCTTCTTCAGCTAAAGCTTGTCCAACTTCTCCGCTCTTTCTTTTTTTGCCATTCTTGTCCATTTTTGGCTTCTCTGGAACTGGAACTGTGGTTTGACTTTGAGGCTCATTAGTTCCAGATGTTGTCCAATTTGTGGACTCAGACTCAGCATTTTCTCTAATCACCCTTTCACTGTTTTCATAGTTTTGTGCCTGCACGTATATTAAATGAGATAATTAATAAACAGAGTTACACTAAAATTCGAAGATAAAATTCAAAGATAAGATGATTATTAACACTTACTTTAGACATTATTGTAAGTTGCTGAATGGCTCACCAGTAGGGTCTTCTCTTCTCCGAGCAATGCCGACAATACGTATAAGGTTTGCTGCAAAAAAAATAAAGCAGAAAAAAATGCAGAGTTACTCCATAAGAATTAAGAAACGCGAACGTGAGAGGGAAAAAATTGAGAGAGCGCAAAGAGAGAACACGAACATGCAATGAGTCAATTTGACACAGAGGTTAGCTCTCTATAATGTTCTAAGCACTTTAAATTAAGGTTCAGACAACTTGGGTATGCCTTAGAATTTTTATTTGGACGTTTTCTTCATTACGTGATTAAATCACGTTTTCTTCATACAACTTTGATTAACCATATAAAAAATGATAACAATTAAACTTTAAAGTAAATTAAATCAACCCAAATTACACTGAAAATTTTACAACACCGTTACATCCCAGTTACACAAAATTGTATTCACCACTCACCACTCAAAATTGTATGAAGAACACAAAGAGGAGCAATGAATGATAAGGTTCCAAAGGAAAATAAGATTAGGGGTTTCAATATTCCAAACCTGATGGTGCAAAGAGAATGGGTGCCTGCCTGCTTGGGTGTCGGCGTGCCACGGTGGTCTTGGTGGAACTGTCGAAGGAGACGACTCAGAGTTGGCTAATGGCTAGGCAAAAATCGAAATTGTATTTTAGGTTTTGGAAGGCTAGGGTAATCCGTGGCTGGCTGTGCTGTGCGTTTAGTTTTAGTTTAGTGGCTATTGGGCTGATGGAGAATAGGCCCATAGCAGTAGGTAAGTAAAGCTTTAGATTGGATCAGTTTGGATTGGATCGGTTTTCACCAGTCAAACCGAAAACCGATCCAATCCAGTAAAAAATTTTGATTTTTTTTTTCGGTTTTCGGTTTTCGGTTATTGGATTTTCGATTCGGTCACCGCGGTTTGAATCGGTTTGGATCGGTTGATGAACACCCCTACTTCACTCTTAGATCTCACTTTTGTCCAACTTCCTCAAACTCGAAACCCATGTTCTTCTTCACCTCATCGCCCAGTGCGGCGACGACACTACCTTCGTGCTCCAAATCTATGCCACATTCGACTCTCACGTGAAAGCAACGTCATTTTTCCCCTCTCTGCCTTTCTTTTCTATGACCCTTTTCGCGATGGTGGATCTAGAAAATTAATGAAAGGTGGACACTTGATAAGTTCAAGTACATATATTTTAATAACAAAAGTATATTACAATAAAAATAATTACAATGTCATCCTTCTAGACCTTATTTTTTGGAATTCCATCATAATTGTCTTATTATCAATGCTTTCAAATACATCTTTTTCAATATAAGGCACTAAACAATCATTCAACCATTCATCCCCCATCCGATTACGAAATACAGTCTTGATATATTTCATAGTTAAAAATGTTTTTTTTTCATAGGTACAGTTGCTATAGGCAAAGTTAATGCTAACTTTACAAGTAAATAAACCAAAGGATACACAATATGTTTTTTCTTTTCAACCATCCTCATGGCAAGATCAACTATTCCTTGCAAATTCAAAATATTAGGATCACTTTGCACATCAACAATATACGTGTCAAGTTGATATTCAAGCATGACAAAATCATTCAAATCAAAATCTGAAAGATAAAAGCCAGCAAATTCACACAGCTTATTCTTGTCAAATGCTGAGAAAGAGTTGCACGGATTTAAACATGCCATGCATTCCAGCAAATTCGAACTAACTTCACTAAAACAATCATTCAACTCTTGAAATTGAGTATCTATCACTACATAAAATATGTCAACCTTAAAGTGATGTAGATGAGTAATTGGTCCTCTACGTTTTGTTCTCCCTTGTAATGCAAGTACACTTTCCATATCAGGGATATCTATATCATATTTTATACAAAATTTAGAAGTCTTCTGAAATAGATTATCCCACCCATTATCTCTCCTCTTCTGTAATAGCACCTTTTAAAAAATTGGATGCGAAAAAAAGAAGAATTTGAAATTTCGACTTATACAGAGGAAAGGGCAAAAGAAAGTTCGAAAAAAGAGGAGGAAAAAAAAAGGAAAATGAAGAAAGAAAACGTATAAAAATAGCAGAAGCCGGATATGATGAAATAGGATGAATTGAGACGGTATTTTGTAAGTACATAATTATCTTGAATAAATTCACTATTTCTTTATTTTCCGATCGCCTGGAAAGAACAAGATGTTTCTTTTGTTCTTTCTTCAACAATTTCTGATCTCTAGTAGACCTCTCAGTAGGAGTCATAGCATTCACAATATCTTGATCTTTTCTTTGAAGTGCTTGTGACAACGCATTCATTATTGCTAAGACCTTGATCATCAGGTTCAAAAGTAATACAAATTCAAAAGTTTGCATATGCATCATAAGGTTAGAGGCTTCAGACTTTTTGCATGCATAAGGGTTGTATCATCTTTTATAATTTCTAGCACATCAAGCACATGATCAAACAATGTACAAGACTTATCAATGATCGGTAATGTGAGCTCCAACGTGTGTCCCCTAGTCGTGACTAACTCATTTCTTGATTCAAGCTTCTCCCTGATTGAACATCATCGCTTGCAATACTTCTGACTATCTCATCAAATTGCTTTTCTCTCAAAATATATGTTCTTTTGCAAGAAGCACCAACTGCATTACACACTAACGGTATAAAATTAAAAAAAGTCAGTCAATGCATAAACCTTTTTTGCACAAGCCACTAGAGTTAATTGAAATTGATGTGCAAAGCAGTGAACATAATAAGCAAATTATTTTCAACTAAAATCAAGCTTTACAGACCAATGAATTGACCACTCATATTGCTTGCGCCATTATAACTTTGACCACGAATCTTTGTCAAGCTCAAGCCATTTTTGGCAAAAATTAACTCAATCGCTTCTTTAAGTGAACTACCTGTAGTATCTGAAACATGAGCAAGACCAAGAAAACACTCAATAATGTCACTGTTGCAGTTCACATATCTTAAAAAAATGGTCATCTATTCTTTAATTGATATATCATAAGCTTCATCAACTAGTATAGAGAAGAAATTATCCCCAATATCTGAAATAATAGCTCTGGTAACTAAACTAGCAACAACATTAGTAATATCTTTCTAAATTGAGGGAGCTATCATTTTGAGATTCTTTAGGGCATTATTCAAATATACATTATTTACCTCCTCATTGCTTTCACAAAGGAATTTACAAGCTCCACAAAATTTCCCTGATTCATTGAAGCATATGTCTCATCATGTCCCTAGAAAGCCAAACCTTGTCGTATGAGATATCGAATAGAACCATTAAAATGAATACGATAATCCTGTTTGGCTTTGTCAGAAATGTCATACACAACAATGTCAATATGTTGATTTTGATTCATCAATTCTTTGGCAGCACTGAAGCACAACTTATGAATGCTTCCAACTTTCCCAATATGTTTAAGAAGTCGTTGTTTGTCCTTCCAATTGCTAAATCCTTCTCCCGCAAATGAATCATGACCACTCTTCCATCACCATGCTCACAATTAAATAGATAACGATGCAAGCAAAATACAACATCTTTTGATTCACTATACTCCAACCAAGTGTCAAACTCATTGTACCATTAAGAATTAAATCTACGTATTTTACCCCCAATTAAGGATTGAGGAAAGTTGTCAAGTTTTGGTTGACAAGGTCGTTAGATAAATTCTTCGAATCATTTCCCTTTCTTGAGCACTCTTCGCAAATCTCATAATAGGAAGTCTTTTACTCGGATCAGGAACATACAAATCATTTCCCTTTCTTGAACACTCATTTTGTTTATCTTGAAATAAATCAACAGATGAAGATTCAAATCGAGAACATTTAGCACTACTACCACTTGACTTTGTAAAAAAAGAACCTAAATACCTTTCTATCCTAAAAAATGGCAAATGACAAATATGAATCAATATATACCCAAAAAACAATGGCCAAACTCCAAAATATTATCTCAGTATAATTCGAATACAAAGCAAAATGGCCATACTCCAAAATATTAGGATTGGAATTAAGTATTATGAACCACAACAATTCATGGCCTTCTAATACCCTATGAAATTTCACAAGATACATTTGACCTCACCACAGAAAGATACTATCAAATCCATCATCCATATCTTAGCCAACAAAGCCAAACTAGAGTGACAAAGTAGAATGAACAAAATTTGATCCCAAAATAGAACAGAACAGAGCAAAATTTGACAAAGTAGAACAGAACAAAGCATTATCAACGAAGTATACCCAACTCAGAAAAATTTAAACTCTAATTAACCATTATCAAGAACAGAAACCCAATCCTGGGAACATAACTCGAAATCGAAATCTGCTTTTGACAATTACAGAGCATTATTAACAAAGTATACCAAATTCAGAACATAACTCAAATACGGAAGTGGACAACCAAAATTTTAAACCATGGAAGCGAAGTTCCTAGCAAATCAACAAAGAAGATTTCGAGTTAAAAGGGTACCTTCTTCTTCTGTCAATGGAGAATGCGCGAAACACGCTTCCGAGGATGTTGTAGCCGTGACAGAGGCCGGCCCACGATGATGTCGGTTACCAGAGAAGTAGTTGCGTTGCATGAGTGATTGAGATGGAGAACAAGAGAATGAGATAGGTAAGGAAAACATATGCACTGTGCCCCCCTTCTCACACGACGGCTGGGGTTAACTTTTGTGAAAAATGTAAAGAAAATAGTACTTTGGTATTTTTACATCAAATTTTAAGGGTGGGAACTTGCCCCCCTTCTCATGCATGTGGCTCCGCCTCTGCCTTTTTGTCCTTCCTTGTCGACAACGAAGGTGAGAGAATGTGAGAATGGTGGTTGTTGCGGTGGTGGAATATAATGGAAGAAAAGGGGAAGAAGGACTTGTGATTTTTTTTACAGCAGATGGATCTGTGAATTGAAGATCCGTTTATCACCGTCGGAGATCGTTGAATCGAAGATCCTTTGTTGCAAGCTTATACATTTGATCTAAACGCGTTTTGGTTTCAAGTTTTGTCGATCTCGTTTTGATTTGTGATTCCGAATTTGTTGCATTCATCAGTAGGACATTTGAAAGTTGGATTGCATAAGTGGTAATATATTTTTCCGTAACAGGGAATCAACAATTGTGTGTTGATTTTTTTTGTCGAACATATTGATTTGTTTATACAATAGTGGATTGAATTATATTCTAATGTAGAATTCATCTGTGAGTTTACTATTAAATTGTAGAGTGTAAAATGTAAATTGAAAAAAAGAGTTAATTAAAGGAGAATTTTTACAAGTTAGAGTTTCAATGTATGGGGTGGACATGAATAAATATATCAGATTTTGTGAAGAAAAGAGTTATCATCATTGATAAATTAAGTTCAGGGCAACATTATTGGATAAATAATTAGATGTCAATTTGAAACACCTCTTACCAGGATTCACACGTCGATGATGG
Organism: Glycine tomentella; assembly: GCA_007407185.1. Taxonomy (NCBI): domain Eukaryota; kingdom Viridiplantae; phylum Streptophyta; class Magnoliopsida; order Fabales; family Fabaceae; genus Glycine; species Glycine tomentella. The sequence continues at coordinate 1,209,812 of PYAF01001521.1, read as the reverse complement.
AAAATCATGTGTACTTTACCGGTCTAGACAAACACAATATTGTTCACTGCCCAAAGTATTCTTGGACTAGATGAGTACCTTTTTTTACTATTAAACAATTTAACTTATTATTGGACTTGTACTGAATAGGGGCATAATTGACTTTTCCTACATTACCATTAAATAGGGATGTACATGGGTTGGGTTAGGTCGGGTTGGGGGAAACCCGTCACCCAACCCAATTTAAAATTCTCGAGCTGGGTTAGGTCAAATTCCAGTGATTTTGTTATCAAACTCAATCCAACCCAACCCGATCATAAACGGATTATGTTGGGTTGGGTCAATCAGATCATGAAATTTTACAATAAAAATCCATAACAGATTTTTTGCATAAAAGAAATTTAACACCAAAATTCAAACCACCACATACTAAAACTGAATACAAATTTGTTCATTTTGTTATCTATTTGCAATTAAAACACCAACACAAATTGAAAATAACAAACATTCAAAGTATCAAGCACTGCTACAAAATAAAAAGTTGTTGTTTAATGTGTTGTAGGCTTGCACTCATAAGGCAAACACTTGAACAAAATAAAATTGGTAAATGATAATGATATCATCCCAAAAAACAAACATTAATACAAACTAAAAGTCCAAAACTGAAAACAGCAGTGTAGTTTGTTGGTGAGCAATAAGATCCAATGGGACAATGCTAGACAGTTGCTCAAACACTGCAAGCAAAAGATCAAAATTAATTAATGTATTAGTAATAAGTTGAAAATGTGCAGAAAAAGGAAATATGCAGAAAAATTAAATGACATTATACACTAAGTTGAAAATATTACCTTAAGGACTAGTGGTCCTAACTCCTAATACTAGCAGTCCCAATAGTAATAGTATTTAAAGTCGAACCATATAACTCTAAAAATTTAAACAAAATCTCATTAGAATAGAATATTAATTCATAATGATATTGTAAACAATTGAAATTTTTTTGGAGTTTTCATACATGATTCAATCTCTTTTGTTTTATGTAATTAAACTCTCAAACCATTGATATTCATATTGTAAGCAAAATTTCTTATCAACTTTGAGCCAATTTTGGGCACAAATCAAAGCTTCAATCGTAATGGGACTCAATGAGCTACGAAATGGATCAAGTACTTGACTTCCTGTGCTGATGTGGAATCAGATGACACAATAGACACAAGAATGACCAATATATCTCTAGTCATGAAAGAAAGAACATGATATACGGTTACTTTCATTTTCCACCATGCCAAAATGTCAAATCCAAGGTTGTCATCTTCAACTTCATCCTCAAAATATCTCTCCAACTCATTCCTTTGCTCATTACCCTGTTTTTTCTTCATTTTCTTTCTAAATTGACAATGTCAATCCTCATCCTCATCACCTTGGTCTGCATTCAATTGCGAGTCAATGTTTGAAGCCAAAGTACTACTTTCAATGGAAATGGGATGTTGTATTGTATAATCTACAAACAATTTTCTGATGAGATCATCCAATTTTTTTCACCATCTCTTTGCTTTTCAAACTTATAACGTGGTCAAGAAAAACAACCACATATAAAAGATAGTTGATCTCACCACTCTCTGAATACTTGTTAAACTTCAGCTGCATATTAGTTGTCATATTGTATCATTGGATCATCGTCGCGCCTCCACTTATTTAGGGATTGTTGAATGTTAACCAACCTCTTGAAGAAATTGTTAGTTGTAACATGCAATGATCCAAAAAAAGAAAGAGTTACAACATAGAAAACCTTCAAAAAACTCACAAAAGCACAAGCACATTTCAAATCAACCTCTTTAGGACATCCTTCTTCACTAGTAAGAAGATTGAGCACATATGCAGCCTAAACATACTCAAAGCAATAAAAAGCTTGTTCAAATTTTTCAGCAACATCTAACATCAAATAAGTGGAGTTCCACTTAGTTTGTACATCAAGTGTTAGCATAGCTTTAAAGTTTACACTAACTTCATCTGCACACCTCTTAAAAGTTGCCAACCTACTAGGAGAAGACCTCACAAACTTGCATACAACCCTTAGTTTACTAATTGAGGAGTCAATTTTCCTCAACCCATCACTAACAACCAAATTCAAAATGTGAGCAGAACATCGCATATGCATGAACTCTCCATTCAACAAAGTATGACTATTCCAAACACTTAGACCTCTACCTAAATATGAAATGGCTACATTATTAACAATTGCATTATTTACTGTTACACAACAAATTTTTTAGTCCCCCATTCTTTAAAGCAATTCTCTAAGGTTATCGCTATGGTTCCCACCTTTGTGGTTGGCTATCAAACAAAATTTCAATATCTTCTTATGCAACCCAAATGCCTCATTAATATAATGAACCATCACACACATGTAATTGACATTTTGGATTAATGTCCATGTATCAGTTGTAAGTGAAACCAATTGTTTATTTGCAGACAACACACATTTCAACTTCTTTTTTCATCATTAAACACTTGAATGCAATATCTAGCAATAGTCGTATAAGAAGGAATTTTAAAATAGGGTCTTCCATAAACTTCCTAAACCCTTCATTTTCAACAAATTTAAAAGGAAGTTCATCTAAAATAATCATCTTTGCAAGTGCTATAAGTATCCGCTCTTGATTGAATTCAACAAGTTTCATACTAACAACATTAGGGTCATCCTCAAATCTCTTTCCAAAATTAATTTTCTTTTGTCTCCCAACCTTCCTATTAGGGTTTTTCATACAATCTCTCGCATGCCTTATCAAGTTAGTGGTTCCATATTTAGAATTGTTAGCCTTATATAATTTACCACAATACTTGCAAAAAGCATAATCATTTACCATTTTGTAATGCATCCAAACATTAGAAGGGGTTCTAGTAGCTTTTCTATTTTGTACCTCTTGAAATCGTTCTGATAGTGAAAAAGCTCTAACTGGTTCTGTAGGACATTGAGAGGGAATAAACAGTGGCAGAGGACTTAAGGCATTGACACTTTAAGTAACCTTCTATTTGTCATTTGTCTAATTTATATACTTTTAAGACAACATGTGCAACAAATATAAATGAAAAATATCGTATAAATGCAAACCACAAAATATAAAAATGTCTTCTATGTTAGGGCAGTACTATCATAGCAAATATCTACAAACAAAAATAAAATAATAGCAAGTCACTAGAACGGAAATAAAATTAAACTAATATAGCCACAACCTCATAAAGTCAGAATTGCAGAATAATATTAACAACAAGGCATGACAATGCCATTCAGTTCCGAAAGATGGTTTTGGTGACTAATATCATTATCATCATCTGTAGGTGGCTACGCTCTACTTTGGATAGACAAGTAAAAAATTTTGGAAGCAGACAAATTCACACTACCATCCAATGAATTTACCAAGGAGAACCCTTGTGTCTTTCCAATTACAACAGTCAGCAGATTACTCATAATTTACAAACACAAAGAAACTAACAATTGACAAACACATATAAACTAAATAACTAATAACGAAATGTAAACAAAATATGTAGATTGCATAGAGAAACTCTATAAGAATTAAGCAATAGGGAAACTGTAACAATTTATCAAACTGTTCAACATTAACATACCTTTCATTCTTCAAGGAACCTCCAATGTCATTGGAGGCAACGATGACAATGACTGACAGCATGAGCGCCATCACGACGAGAACTGGACTTCTTGGCTTCCATTTTCATGTGAGACTAAGACAAAGGGAAGATTGAAGAAGACAATGGGCGGCGATGCCACAATGGATGGTGTGAAAGCTGAGAGGCTGTTAACTTATTTGGCAAATGCACCAAATTCGTCCAAGTAGTAAATAAACGGTAAGACCAAGTGTCAAGTCCACAGGGACTTTGATTATACTCAGAGTTAGTATATGTCTAATTGTCAGCAATTAACAGAATAATTTTTGGATTTGCAGATGATAATATGCGTAAATATAAATTCAAAATAAAGAAATTGCGAAACAGATTAAGTGCAAGAGAAAGAAAACACAAACACTTGGAGAGGTGATTTAAAGGTTGATGCAGGATTGTGAGATATGTTGGGCGTTCAGCCTACCAAAACTATTTTTGATGCAATGTTAAGGATTTTCCCTATTTAACATTATTTTACATATTACCTTCATCATCTAATTTACTCTAATTATGATCCCTCATATGAAAGAGCCTAGATTCCCTAAGTTTTCTCTTATCTTTTAGAAAGCTACATTAAATAATTTGCATTAAGAGTATAAATGTATATTTAAGGCTAAACAATGTCATTTTATCCCTAGATATGGATTGTCTAGATGTTATTTATCAGTTCTCAAAGTATAGATATTTTCCAATGCATAAACCCTCATAACATTACATGCACATGGATGATCAGACCAAAAACATGACAATAGATTAAAAAAAAACACTAATATGAAAATAACATTAAATAGATAGTAAGAATTGTTACATCAAGAGTGTTTGGTTGTTGAACCCCAAAGAATGAGTGGTTTAGCCTTTCCTTGTCATTAGAGACTTACGAAAACAAAAAGGAACAATAATTGATGAAAGAGAATCGAAGAAAACTGGTAGAACAAGGGGCATAAACCAACTTTTATGGAGTTGGTTCTTCTATCCTTTGTGCCTTATGTTTCTCTCTGACTTTTGATTTTTTGCCTCTGTCTGCTCCCCCTTTTTATAATCAAAACTTCGTTTAGTTGGGCCTTTTCAATATTAGCGGCGCACTAAGCCCATATGTGCGTGCAAAGAGAGCATGTCGCACTTAGCGCGCTACTCTAGATCCTCAATCCATCTTCCAAGTGTTTAATGTATAATCCTACAAAGAAAATACAACCAACACACTATAAATCAACTAATATTAGCGTTTATTAAAAAAAATCTCAGAAAAAGCTAAATTTCTACGTTTCAATCACAAAAGAAACATTAAAAGAGGAAAAGAAGATAATTGCTATGTAATTTAAATGCACAATTTACGTAAAAATAGTAATTATCAAACAAGTCGGCGAGGGAGAGGCGACAATGAGGACTATGGTCGGCGTGGGACTGAGACGAAGGGAAAATTGAGGAAGACAATGTAGTAGGGGGTTGCGCCACTACCAACATCGACAGTGGGGCGGTGGCCGGTGTGAGAGGCGAGTCGATTGGGAACAAGAGAGAGAGAGAGAGAGAAAGAGAATGGAGAAGGAGAACCCTAGGTAGTTTTAGACTTTCACTCTTTTGTAGTTTCTAACTTTCTATTTTTCTAATTTCTATTTCATTATTTCATATATTTCTTATTTCCTATTAATAATATTGTTATTATTATTATATATGAATGGGTCGGGTCAGATCACGAGTTGAAAGTTCATAACCCATTGCCCAACCCAAAAATAATCGGGTTTACATTTGGTTAAGACGTGTTTCGTCCAAACACTTTTAAAACCCAACCCAATATAATTGGGTCGGGTTGGATCACCGATTGACTCGAATATGTGAACACCCAAATCATTAAATGTTATTTAACTATTTATTTTATTTTAATATTATTTTCATGTACTACTCACTACAAAATTTCAATTCCACCGATAGACCACTTGCTACATGGTCCACCTAGAATGCTCCATTAAGGAGAGTGTAAAAGTGAGACTCACACCAATTTTTTAAACTTTCATCTCAAATGTACTTAAGTGTAATTAAACTAAGCACTACCTAAGACATCGGGATTAAGCATTCATCCAATGCAATCCGGTTGCATAATTGTAAAGGTTATTGTCAAAATTTGTCCAATAAAATGGATAAAATAGAATTTTATTTTTTTTATAATTGATAGGAGTACTTAGACTCATTAGTTAACTTTTTGAAAGGAATTGCACTTTTTTTTGCTTATTGCAACCTAAATCGTGGACACAAATGGAGAAACTAAAATTTGTGCTTCCTCAGATCAAGATCTTGAACTATGTTACATGTGACAAGGTATGATCTCCAATTTTTACCTCCAAGTAAGTTCTAGTTTGTCTTGCTAAACATGCATTGTATATACTCCATTTCGTTTTTGCTTAAACTGAAAGTATTTCATTCTAAAGCTTATTTCCATGTTTGGCACATTGATGTTAATATGTTATTGCAATATCTTCAACAAGCTCAAATGACTATGATGGGAGTTGATGCTACTTCATTAATCAAACCACCCCATCTAGTCAAACTGCAACCTTCCATTCAACAACCACCACCAACAAGTATATTGTTTGTCCCTATTGAACCAACACATCCATCACTAACTTCAACCACCTCTACCATCTCCAACCCAAGAGTGGAAATGATGTCTAATCATCGTTTATTTCTTTAAACTTTGTGTCTTTTTGTTAGTGACAAAAGGGGGGAAAAGGTTAAAGGATTTTTGATATGTAAAGGCACTCTTTGCATAATTAAAAGAGGGCGAGCCCTGGCACAACAATAAAGTTATGTCTTGGTGACTTTTTGGTTATGGGTTCGAATCCAGAAACAACCTCTTTGCATATGCAAGGGTAAGGCTGCGAACAATATCCCTCCCCTTTACCTGCGCATAGCGTGGAGCCTCCGGGCAATGGGGTATGTAGTTTTTAAATAGTGATTATCTTCAACATGCATAAATCTTGTTGAACTCTAGGAGAGTTTCTAACAAACCTTCATACATATATGTGCTATGATTTGTTTGTTATAAAACATAACTCATAATCATGCATGATCATTCTATCTTAGCAGGATTATGTTTTATCTTGATCAAAATTTATATGATTTGTCATCATCGAAAAAGGGAGATTGTTAAGACTGGATGGTCCATCACTAGATGGATCTTTACCCATATTTTTGATGATTATAAATATATAAATTATTGATGGACTAATGGGTGATTCTTAAGTGAAAAGTACTTACTACATATGAACACTCTTGGTATTATTTCTTACCCTACAAGCTCTTATTAGTAAGCATCTAATCAGAAGTGGAACTTATCTTATAAAAAAGTTATTATCCAGCGTTCAATGCACTGTTAATTAACTAGCGTCCACTCGTTGTGAAAATCAGTATTCATACACTTTGTTATTTTTATTCACGTCCAATGGACTTAATCACTTACACATTTTATTTCATATTAAGTATAAGTGGCATCCTGCGTTATATTGAAATTCTTGTTAGCTGAAAAGCGAATTGCACAAGCTTATCTTTTACGATTTCATTTTTGCCTCTTTTATTTTGAATTGCTAACACTTAATTTTTCATGTATGAAATGACAAAATAGAAGGGGATAAAAGGATTGAAGAGTGTCGCAACCTATCCGGCCGACGACGGGGACGACGATGAAAAAGAAAAATAGAAGATTCCCAAGAAATGGGAAAATTAGAGGGAGTCGCCACCAACGTTTATTTAAGGAAAACGTCGGAAAAATCAAAAGATAAGACATGGTCTACGATTTTAGACAAAAAGAGTTCGGGAATCATTTACACACGAGGAAGGTGTTAGCACCCCACACGTTTGTCATGAAGACGACAACCTTCAATCGAGTGTACTAAAAATAAAGTGACTTTTTAAATTATTTATCTTCCCTTAAGAACATAAATTATGTTTGTTTTATTTTTATTTATTTGAAAAAGAAATATGTATTTTTATTTTTAGAAAAGAAGATTTTATATATATTTTTTTAGTTTTTTAGGTCGACAAGGGGTTTGCCCTCGCTCCTACGTATTCCCAAGTGCAATGAGGAAATCAGACTTACATAGTTCTTTGTTTGAAAAGAGCTTGATTGGATTGATTTTATCTTTTTTGAAAGATTTATTTTAATTGCGTGAAAAAGAGTCATTAAGGCGTTGAACCTTGAAACGACGTTGATTTTGAAGAAAAAGCAGGGAGAATCGCTTAAGGCATTGGACCTTGAAGCAATCTCGAGTAATATGTAATTTTGAGAAAAAGGAGAATTGAGTAATCCTTCATTTGGGTATTTTTAGCTTTTTTTTTTAGAAAAAGATTTTGAATTTGTGGTAAACTCTATAAAATCAAGTAAGTCGGAGACCCAGCATGATATTCATAAATTTATCCACGTGTTATTGAAACACTACCAAGCGAGTCGGAGACCCAGCATGGAGTGCACGAAACATACCAAGTGTTATTGAAACACTACCAAGCAAGTCGGAAACCTAGCATGGAGTGCACGAAACATACCACATGTTATTGAAACACTACCAAGCATCGGAGACCCAGCATGGAGCGCACGAAACACAAGCGCGTACTAATGCAAAAATAATTAACAATTAACATAACATTAAGTAATCAAATACATAGAAATAGAAAGGGATAAAATAGAAGTGGGGGTACACTTAGTAATTATGGGTGTATACAATAAGGATAGGGGGTGCAATCAGCACAGCAAATTAGAGGTGCAATCAGCACAACAAATTAGGGGTGCATACAGTAATGATAGGGGTGCAAAAAGCAGTGCATATTAACTTAAACAAATGGGCTAGGCCCAGCAGATATGGGTGTATTTATGAATATGGATGGTGTTAATAGCATTATATGTACTGCCCCAAAGTGGGCTAAGCCTAACTGCTGAAGGGTGTGCAATTATGGAAAAGGTGGTGTAAAAAGCATTACGAAATTTGTTTCTGAATGGGTCAGGCCCAATTGATAAAGGGGGTGAAGGCGACCCGGCCCAACCCGCATTTTCGCTCTGGGCACAGCAGCCACTGCAGTTTTGCGAAAAATAGTGAAAAAACTTCACTAAGTGCTCATGGAGAAGGCATAGCCTCACCGCGGTGGATGTGTGGTGGTTGGCTCGCGATGGTGGTGGCTCACGGCGGGGGTTGCTCACGACGGTGGTGGCTCGCAACGGTGGTGGCACCGTGGTGGTGGTGGTTTGTGTTGTTGGTGGTTCTTTGGGGGAAGATTAAAAAAGCTTGAATAGAAGTGGTGTGTGTGAGGTGGTTCACTTGGTGATGTGTGGTTGTTGGGGGTGGTGTCACACGGTGGTGGTGGCAGTTCGCGGTGGTGGCACGGTGGTGGCAGGAGAAAAACGAAAAAAATAAAATAAAGGGAGAAGAAGAGAGGGGAGAAAGAGAAGAGATGGAAGAAATTGAAAGAATGGAGGTTACCTTCTAAGACCCTCCTCTTCCTCTAGACCTACTGCCAAGTGGCATCGCCGGATTGGTCCTCCTTTTTGCTCTGGGATTCGTGCCTCCCCCATTAATGCACAACTCCTTCCCTTATATGGTGTTGTAGCTTTTTTTTATTATTTTATTTTCATGACTTCTCCTTGACCTAATGGGCCTTGTGCCCTTTTTTCTCTTTCTTTTTGCTCTTTGCTGCCTTTTTTTTTATTTTTGTTATCTTCTTTTTTGTTTTACTATTATTATTTTTTTTTCTTTTTACTGTTATATATATATATTTATGTATTTTTGTTATCTTTTTTTTTAATACTTGTTATTATTTTTTATTTTCTTTTTTTTCATTTTATTTATTTTCTCTCTTTTTTATCATTCATTTTTTTATCATCATTTTTTAATTTACCCGGACAAAATTAGGGTATGACAAATAGGATATTCGTCAAGGGTCATTTTCACCAAGGAGAAGAAACACATGATGTTGTCTGTACTTTTATTCTTTCTCTTTCCAACCAAAGCGTGACACGCTGCATTGCCTCCAGTTGTGAGACAACGATCATATCAAAGATCAGTGTTAATCTCATAACGGATATTTCTCATAAGTCTATAAAAGGTGACTCACGATCTTCTACTCAATAATGGAGCATTTTAAGAGAAAATGAGCAAAAGCATGTGAAGCGAAATCTGTCAAGTCATTGGATGATATGTTCTGAACTTATTTAGTTCATCCTTTTCCTAGCAAAGTTATTCTTTGTATTCAAGTTTAATTGTTTATCCACTCTATTGAGTGATTTGAATCATTGTATTCATTCAAACATTTGTTTGTGAAATTCAAGAGTAGCTTAGTGTTAACAATAGTTGGATTTATTAGATTCAAGGGAGTCTAAAGATGTACTAATACTGACTTAGAGAATATTACTGTAGCCAGGAGTGACATAATAGAATACTTGTTTGTAATCAGCTTTGATTAGTGGAAACCTTTACAAGTGTGTAAAGGAGAACTGAATGTAGTTTTGTTTGAGTGAATCAGTATAAATCAAGTGTTTTTACTTCTCCCTTAAGCTAATTGATTAGTATTATCTTAAGCTTACTTGACACACTTGATCATACAAGTGTTATTTGAAAAACCTTTATGAAAACTCTATTACTTTTCACTAATTGGATGACACAGTCAATATCTATGTTTTGCATATCTGTTTGTGAAAATCATTTCTTTGTTAAAAATTTATCATATTTGCTAACAGATTATTCAAATCTCCTTCTAACATCATCCTTGATATTTTGATTGTATGTCTCATGATTACTATCATCAGCTCATATATGCAGAAACAACACAAGAATATAGAGACATTTGATATGATTAAACACCTCGAAATGCTTTTTAAGGGCTAGACAAGGCAAGAGAGTTTTGACACATCATGGGAACCCCACGAGTGTATAAAATTGCAATTCAAGCCCAATTTTTTTGGCCTAAAGGCTACATGCAGGGGTGGCTAAGGATGCTTCCATTTCGATGAGATTAGACATTGGAAGAAGAATTTCCCAAAATACCTATAAGAGAGTAAGCAAAAGAATGGAGGTGAGTCTTTCACTTAATTTAGGTATTTATGTTATTGAGGTTAATATGTACATTCACTTTAGCTTCATAAGTATTAGACACTAGATGTGGTACTTACATTTTGACTGATGTGAAAGGACTAAAAGAGAATAGAAAATTGACCAAGTCTAAAGTGAACCTACCAGTTGGAAAAATGGAGCAAAGATTGTTGCATTAGCTATAAAGTCTTTTGTTTTTACTTTGTTGTTTAGGCTTTTGGAACTAAATAGCTATTATTATGTTCCGATAATTAGTAGAAACATTATTTCTATTTCTTGTTAGAACAAGAAATTAAGGTTTTCATATTAAATTAATGGACAAGTTTTGTTCTCTTTTAATTTATTGGACGATTTTTTTTATGTTAGTGTGCTTATGAGTAATAATAGACTTTATGTTGTAGATTTCGAAACATCCTTTATGACAAATATAAGAAGGGTGAAACCAATTTTTTTAATCCTACATATATAGTTCTATAAGTATTAATAATTTTTAAAAATATTTATATAAATTAGAGGATTCTAATATGTTGGTTTGAGTAAAATTAAACTTGAATCGTCCTTTAAACAAGATTTTATGTTAAATTTTATAGATGAAAAAAACATGATTTGAATATGAGATACTTTAAAATTGGTTAGCTAGAATTTCTAATAAAAATTAATCATCGATAAAATTAATAATATTTTGTACAATAATATGGTTACAAAGAAAAATAGATGATTAATTGGAGAAACAAGACAACAATCTTATGATTAGGTTTGAGAATAAGTTCTTTGAATATGTCACCATTTACTTAGTTGGCATCACTTACCAATGGAGTCTATTTCAATAAATTAACAGAGTGTGAGTTGTTGTATAAGCTTTGATACATGTTTATGATTTCTACAAATAAAAAAATAATAACTATAAAATATATTAACAAATATTAATAAGCACTTAAATTCCTTATGGTAAATTAACTTAGGGACTAAATATTTATTATTTTGTTACTAAAATTTTAATATTATTATTATTAATTAATTAATTAAGCATCAACTTCTTTATAAAAATAAAATAAAAACATTTTTATCAACCAAATACTTGGGAAGACAAAGTTTTCTAACCTAAAAAAGATTTATAAAATTAATTAACGTTCTTATTCGATTCTTAATTAGTTATCAAATTATAACACAGGTCCTTAACTTATGCGTGTTTGGTTCTACGTAGAAAATATGATACAAAAGAGAAGCTATTGTTATTAGCTTTTACTTCTTTTGTGACTTTTGACGTGAAATTCTAGTGAAACATATGCGTAAGCGTAACTCATGAGATTTCAAACACACATAAAGTAGAATTATTACTTGTCATAAAACTTTAATTCTCCTTGTATTACACTTTATTATCGAAACGGAAATTATTAGGGAGTTTCAGAACTATTACTTGTGATCTTAACCAATTAGTTAAGTTATGCGTGTGATGTATAGGATAAGAATTTTTTAATATTAAATCTAATTATTTAATTAAATTATAAGTACCGGAAAAATCAATTTTAGATATAATAAATGAGAGAATTATTGAAAACATTAAATTATGAAACATGTGTAACTAAGGAGTTAAAAATTTGCTTTAACTCAGCTTCTTCTTTAGCACTATAGTCTTGTTGAGAGGTATAAGATCGATAGTCAACATTTAGAAAGTGTTATTTTTTTGAAGCATAAAGGGTTAGTTAATTAGTTTGAAAATGTTTTAAACTTGTTTATTTTTACAACAATTACGAAATCCCCACAATATTTGTGAGAATAATCATAAAAACTAAACTTTAAAAATACATAGGAATAATAGAGAAAATTTGCTTGCACCTATCACAAAAAAGTTTTTTCTCAACTTGCGAAATCTTTTCATTTCATTTTGAGCATAATTCATAAAATTAATTATTAAAAAATATGATATTCTAAATATAAATTTCTAATTCTCTGTCTTGACGAATATGATTTTAAAAGATGAATGTTGTTCAAATAAATATGATTTTAAGTTGTAAACCTTAGTTGACTGATATAAATCCAATATGAACATGTGATCAATATGTAGCATGTCATCTAACAAAAAAAATAATTGAAGGCTTAACCATTTCAGTAGCAACTTGAATTAGTTGTGTTGGATTGCATTCATCATGCGAAATTAAAAAATTATTTATTAAGATAATTTATTTCTAAAATAGAATTGAAAAGAAGGGTAAAACTTACGTGAAAAAGTATAGAAATATTTCTCTTTATATGCCTTGATTACATCAATATAGGATTTATGAATAATTTTGTTCCAAAAAAAACATTGGAAATTCCCATAATTCTAGACATATAGTTAAGTAAAAAATGTTTTTTCAATTCGCTATATTGTTTTAAATACCTGAAATATAAATTTTGAAAATTTTAAATCTGTGTTACCCATAAATTTGTATAATTTTCATAGTTGCAATATGATAATGAAAGGATTGGTTGAATTCTCTTTATCTAAAATGTTGTTGTATGGTGATAACATAATTTTCCCATAAAGTGCAGCTAATAATATTAAATCTACAAAGAAAATTGTCATTTTTTTATAGGAAATGTATTAGTATAAATAAACATAAATAATTATGAAAATTATTTTGAATTGAAATAATAATTGTATTAAAATATTCAGTAAATCCTACGGCACAATCTCAATGAATTTTTTTCTTTACATTTTTTTCAATTTTCTTTATATCATTTTTCTCAATCACATGACCAATTGCGTCTACAAATAAAAATGGAGATAAACTATCAAAAATACTTAATATGAGAAATACTTGTTGAAGGTTTTAAAACACAAAAAACTCACCAATCATAAGATCTTATTCATTTGAAGTAACAATGTTTGTAAAAGATATAAAAACAAAACGATAATAGAGAATTTCCTAAACTTTAATATCTGAACAATCAATGTTAGATAAGAAAACCAAGTCTTATTTATCATTTATAGACTTTAACTTTTGATCATTTGTTGACAAGCTACATATTTTGAATCAAATAAGTTTCTTCTTCAAGTACTTTTCAAAAATTGTTGACATATTTTTTTTTGATAGATGCATGAATTATATCACTCTACACATAAACATATGTTAGTCGAATTTAAATTAAAAAATGTTGCATAAAAAATAAAGTATTTGAATTTAAGATAATTTTTCCATCCAACATAAACAATTACATACTATTGGTATTATTTGGATTCTTCAACTCTAGTAATATCCAAATATGTATTGCACGGACTTTTAAAGTTCAGTCAATTATTTTAGTAAATAGATTTAAAAGGTGTGCAATTTTTTATGTATAGCTCTAACAAAAATCTTTTCACAAAAAATAAGGAAAGAAATGTTGTGCAAGATATAAAAATATAAAACAAAGAATTTGTAAAAAAATATAAAAACCTCAAACTGAAAAAGTTTAACAAAGCATATACAATCACTATATATATATATATATATAAGTTATTAAATTAATAATTATTTATACGTTCGTAAATTTAATATTCCAAAACCGGAGATGGCTTTATTGCCATTTCTTCCTTCTCCCCTTTTCACTCGCTTCCTCCCTATTAATCATTAAGTAGACATAACGGTTATTTATTGATGACATTGATATGTGTTTTTAATGAATGCTTGAGTGGAGTAGTTTTGTGGCCGAAATGAATGCTAATAATTTGTTGTCTCCAGTTCTATATCTTCATAAAACTATTGAGTTTGTTACATTGGATAAATTAATAGTGAAAAGCAAAATAAATCTGATTTTTCTTTTATTTGGTAATAAACTACTCATTTTATATGAAGTATTTGCATGATTGCGTAGGCAAAACTTGCATCTCCAAAATTTTATACACGGATTAAAAATGTTATTTCGCAAGTTTCAAATAATAATAATAATAATTGTACATATTACTTATCCTTCTTAATCATAAAATTTAACGTAATATATAAATGAATGAACATTATTCTTATTCTTCTTATTATTATTGTTAATCACAATTAAAGTTTTGGATTTAAAGAGATTTCAGGTTTTAATATTAAAGGGTACGCTGCTCCAGCAATGCCAACTCCTCAAGTCTTTTTCTTATAACGATGGCAAAAAATTAATTTGGACGTGCAAAAATTTAAAGGTCATTACAAGCAAGCGGTATCATTGAAGAAAAGTAGTTGCACGGAGAATGATGTCATGCTTCATGCATATGCCATATGGAAGTAAGATGAAGGAAGCGATTTTGGTTTGGAACATGCTTGGCGACTCTGAAAGATCAACCGAAATGGTTAGACCAATTTCTTGAAAATTATTCTAAGAGGACGAAGATTTCCACAACTGGAGCATATTCATCGTCATCTAATCTAGAAACACAAGTCGAAGATGCCAAAGTTGACACACCGTCTCCAATTGCCCGTCCAATGGGGCAAAAGGCAGCCAAAAGGAAGAGCAAGGGGAAAGGAGTAGGAACATCTACCAATTCAATAGACTTGACTGGTGTAGAGGAAGCCATGAGGGAAAGAAATAATGTGAACGCCAAACTAGCAGTCTTACGAGAGAAAGAACTCAAAAAAGAGTATTACGAGATTCTCATGAAGGACACATCTACAATGTTTGAAACTCAACTCCAAGACCATCAAGCCTTTTGCAAAATAATTAGGCGTAAACTAGGAATGTAGTATTAAACTAGTCGTATTGTATTTAGTTGGTATTGTCTTTTAATTTGTTGTAATTGTCTTTTATTTTGATTTAATTAATAAAGTAGCAATTATAAAAGTAGTCGTTATAAAATTAGCCGTTATAAAGTAGCCGTTATAAAACTAGTCGTTATAAAGTAGCCGTTATAAAACTAGTCGTTATAAAACTAGCCGTTATAAAACTAGCCGTTATGATTTGCTATTTAATTGTTCAATTCTCATTCATTGTTGCACATCTTCTACACAAGCATTCATACAATTGATCGAAATAATGAATTCGATAGAGTTTGGAAACAAACTGTTTATGAAACACTTGACGATGATAGTGATGAACAAATATTGAGCTATTTACGTGAGATACAACATCAAGGAGGCAACAACAATCAACATCGAAGTTCTAGAAGAGTCGTTAATCGCAATCATGAAGATGGGCATCTATGATTGGTGAATGACTACTTCTTAGAAAATGCGGTTTACATAGAGACTCAATTCCACCGTAGGTTTCGAATGCAGCGACAATTGTTTAACCGAATTGTCAACGCTCTTAGTAACCACGATGAGTATTTCCAAATGAGACCTGATGTTGTTGGTAGAATGGGTCTCTCGCCGTTGCAGAAGTGTATTGCAGCTATTCATATATTGGCATACGGATCACCTGCTGATTGTGTGGATGAGTACATTAGAATTGGCGAATGCACCGCAACTTAATGCTTACAAAAATTTGTAAGGGGTGTCAATGAGATATTTGGAGAAGAGTACTTGAGAAGACCCAACAACAATGACATAAACCGCCTTCTATAAATTGGAGATGCACGAGGGTTTCCAAGTATGTTAAGTTCTATTGAATGCATGCATTGGGAGTGGAAAAATTGTCCAGTTGCATTGCAGCATAGAGGTGATCATCGCAAACGCACAATAATACTTGAAGCAGTTGCTTCACAAGACTTGTGGATTTGGAATGCATTTTTTGGAGTTGCGGGTTCAAACAATGACATAAATATGTTAAATCAATCGCCTGTGTTTGATGAGCTTTTGCAAGGTCGAGCTCTTCCAGTACAATTTTCAATTAATGGCACTCTATACAATATAGGGTACTATCTTGCAGATGTATTTATCCTAATTGTGCCACATTTGTGAGGACTATACCAATGCCACAAGATCCGAAAAGGAAATTATTTTCAAAATGTCAAGAAGTAGTGAGAAAGGATGTTGAACGAGCATTTGATGTGCTCAAATCTCGATTCGCAATTATATGTGGTCCATCACGTGCCTGGAACATGGATACAATGAAGGATATAATGTTGGCATGCATTATATTGCATAACATGATTGTCGAAGACAAACGAGATACATTTGGTGGTAATGTCGATGTTAATTACGATCACATAGATAATGAAATTTCAAATGTTGAAGTATCTCGTGGTGTTTCTCTTGACTTTACTACATACTTGCAAATAAGACGTGTTATGCATACAAGAGGAATTCATCAACAACTTCAAGCATACTTGGTAGAGCATATTTGGGAACATTGCGGTCACGAAAATAATGAAAATTGATTTTTCTTTAAAATTAATGTCTTGCATTTTTTTATTATCAATTTTATGTATTTTTCATTTAATTGTCTTTCAGTTATAAATAAAAATTATTTAAATTTTATCATTTCTTAATATTAATATATTTTTTTCTATGCTTTATTAAGTTAAACTAATTACTTAATTAATTAAATTAAATTTAATCAAAATTTAAATTTTTAAAAGTGGGGTCCATGTGAGACCCATTAAAAATTATCTAACATCTCAATTTAAGATCTACCACTAAAGGAAAAAAAACGTCATAGATCTTAAGAGATCTTCAATCATACGTGGCACTGTGGTGTCCACTATAAAGTGAGCTAAGATCCCAAATTGGGATCTACCACTAAAGGTACTCTAAGTCCTTAATGACAAATTTAAAATGGTAATTCAGGTTCGAAGCTTTTAATAATAACGGAGGTAAAGATTATGAGTGGTTAAATAATCAATTAATTTTTATTAATATTAATATGTTATCAATTTGAAAGATGGAGGTTATAGTGAAGATACAAAAGATGTAAGGTTAGAATTAGGGGTGGAAACAGGTCAGGTCAGACCTTTATGTAGGTCAAACTCAGGTTTTATTAAATTATTTTTAATAGATAACAAGTCAGACTTAGACTTAGTGATAATGATGCAGACCAAGTTTAAGTCGGCAAAACCTGACCTGGCCTATTTTCACCCTTATTTAGAGTGTAAAGTAATGAGATTTTAGTAAGGTTAGAAGGTTTTAAGGACATGGAATAAAAGGCAAAGATGTAAGATAATTAGAATTGAAGAAAATTCTTTTGGTAGATATAGAAGAAGATTTATATATAATATAGCTAGATATTTGGGTGATACATACTTAAGTTTTTCAATTTATAAGAAAATTAATAATGTTCAATTATGTTTCATATATATGAAGATTAATGGAGACAATAATAATCTACTATCAACTAATATTTTTTCTTATAGAAAGTACACTTAATCTCCTTGTATTATGAATAAATAAAAAACTCCTTAGTACTTACAAAGGCGGAACTGGGGGGTTAGGGTGGGTCACCGTCCTCCCCCCTAAAAAATTAATAAAAAAAATGAAAATGAAAGAAAAAAAGAGGAAAGAAAAAATATTAAAAAAAAGGTAAAAGGGGAAAAAATATAAAGAAAATGTAGTAAAAAAGAGAAAAGAAAAAGGAAAAAAATATTAAAACAATAAAAGGAAAGAAAACATAAAAGAAGAAAAAATATATAAAAAGGAAAGAAAATGTAATAAAAATAAAATGGGAAAGAGAGATAATAAAAAAAGAAAAAAAGGAAAGGAAGATGATAAAATGAAAAAAATAATAATAAAAGGAAAAAAAATAAAGAGAAAGAGGGAGAAATAACACTATAAAAGGGAGAGGTATGGACACAAAGGAGAAAAATGAAACACAAATCCCAAGAGAATAGAATGAGTCAAAAATGTTATTTCATTTGGTAGACCAGTGAAAGAGAAGAGTTTCAGGTATCCCCACATTCCTTTTTTTTTTCCCTCTTTTTCTCTTTCTTCTTCATGTCGTTATTCTTCTAAAATAAAATAAACTGTTATTTGCGCCCTTTGTTTTTACACATGCACCCCTTTACCATTTTGGGCTGAACCCGTTTTTGCTAAATCTGAAACGAAATAAAAAAACATAAACTACTGTTCGGTTGTTAATGTTGTGCAATGTGTTGTGTGCATCTCATTCAATGACAATACTGTTGAATTACTTGCTTTGAGCATGATTTTAGATCCAAGAAACAAGTACAAGTCATTTAACAGTGATGATATTTGCAAACTTGTTGATAAATTTTATTCTAGAGATTTCACAGAACAGGAAAAATTGCATTTGAAGATGGAGTTACAACATTTTGAGCTTGACATTTCTAAACATCCAGTTTTGATTAATTTATCAACTACATCTGAATTATGTCAAGGGCTAGCAAGAACTGAAAAGTTCATCATTTACCCTCTTATTGATAGAGTTATTAGACTTGTACTCACTCTTCCAGTTTCTACAACAACAACTGAAAGATCTTTCTCAACTATGAAGATAATCAAGACCAGATTTCAAAATAGAATGGAAGATCAATTTCTTAACGATTCTTTGATTACATACATTGAAAAAGAAATTGTTTTGAGTTTTACACGGATTCAATTATAAATGATTTTAATAATATGAAAACACATAGAGTAAGAGTCAAGTGAAGTGATTTTAATTTCTGTAATAGTTTTTTTTTATATTAATTTTGTATTGTCTTCGGAGTACTTTTATTTATGATATAATTTTTTTTTATATTTGCCCTCTCTCAATAAAATTTCTGCCTCCGTCACTTAATACTTATGAAGTTTATACTTACACATATATATGTGTGTGCTTAATATGATACAATTAAAATGCAATCTGTATCAACATGGAGATAGCATTAACTAATTAAGTTTGTTCGAGCATGCATAAACATTTAAGCAAGCTAAGTTACACTGTTATTCTCCCAACAGTGTCCTCCCCCCCTCCTCCCCAAAAAAATGAAATAATTAACTTGGTAAAGAGGTAGTCATGTGCCTTCAAAAAGCAAGGAATCCCAAGATTTTGTACCAAGAATGAATCTTTAAGATATGCTTATTATAGAAGCCAGAGGTTATTAACCTATTTGAATATTAGAAAGGAGGGCCAATGATGGTGCTTAGGATAATCATAAATGAGGTCATAGGATCTTTTGTTTGGATACATCTAATGCGCGAGGATCTTCCAACATGTGATTTGAGGAACCAACTCCAAGGAAGTAACTTTCTCTTCGAACTTTTTTTAATGAATATTCTTGTCTTTATTTCTTCATCATATTTGCTAGTTCCAGCTAGGAAATCTCTAGTAATCTATAGCAAATGGGATATTTAGAGACAAGGGAAAGTTAAACATATAATGTCTTACTAATAAATTTCCTTTTTCTTTTTCAATAACTATATTCTAGTATCAAATCCAGATAAATCTAGATATTATAAAATTGTATATCTTGCAAAATGATAAAAATGTCCCTTTATTAAGAAAGAATTAACCCATACATAGTTGACAATATATATGGTTATATTATTGTTATAAAACAATTAAATATAAGTTCTTAATATTTTCTTCATGTGAGATTTTAAAAAGAGATGTATGAGAAGCTATATTACATGATGGAGGGGTTTAAGATATTTAAAATTTTGTGATTTCAACAGTGATAAAAGCTACTTCAATAAAACCTTATTTTTCACGTTCATAGTTGATTTAGCTAAGATTGTCCGTATCTCAGTTAATTATCTAATTTTCTACTTTTTAATTTTTATTTCTTGTGTGGCTATTAAGGTAGAGGGATTAAAATATATCGGATTATTGGGATTGTAGATGGAATAGGCACCACCAATTAAGGGCAAGTATATATGTTAGAAACCATTTCACAATTAAACAAAGGGAAATGTCAACATCCTCTAATTATACAACTTTTGGAACTATATCTTAGAACCATATGATAAAGTTTTCTCCACTCCAAAGGGCAAAGACAGCAGTCAACATAGGGGCATTCAACTAAGAGATGATTTGTTAACTAAAGTTGTTTGGATTAAGAGGATGTCATTGTTAATTTATTAGTCATTATCTAACTTTCTCCACCAACCCTCCTAAGTGATTCTCTACGTTTCCATGTCCCATAGGTCGTTGTTGGCTTTTTACAGTGCATGCGCGCAATTAAATGTGTTTTTCACGTGAAGAAATTATAACCAGAAACTCCTTCAAAACTTAAATCATGTTTTTGTTTCAGTAGAAAGATCATTTTCAAGTTTGGGGAAAATTACCATTAAAAAAATTATTTATTTATGTTTCAAATTTACGTTCAACATTTACCCAAAGTGTTAGCTATAATTTTAATGATTGATTGATTAAGTAAATATTGGAATAGTGAAGAATATAATATAAAATGACGACCAAAACAAAATTCCTATTAAAACTATCCGTTTTGATAGTAGATTGAGATTAATCCTGATTACATTATTAAATAATTCTTGTCATTAATCAAATTAGAAAATTTGTAGTTTTTGACAAAATGACTAAAGTTAGTATTCATAATAAAAAATATTAGTGTAATGTTTTTATAAAAAATTAACAGAATTAATGTAGGATTAACAAAACGAGAGATACCAGGAAGATCGAATTTAATGAAATCTCATGAAAAGTTAATTAGTATAATTTGTTGTATTTTTTTTTTATTTCCTTAAACTATTTAGAGTATAATACTTTTCACTACTTTCAGAAACACGTTCACATATTTGCTTGAATTTTAGTTTTCAGATTGTGGAAGTTAATTTATTTTATTTAATTAAAAAGTGTTAATATTCAAAAGGCTTAAGTGATAATATGTAATTTATATCTATAAAATTAAATTTTAAAAATTTAAAATAGGTTTAGACGACACATATCGAAATCCAACAATTCTTCAAAGTTTGGATGACACATGTTATCATTTGGTGATTTGTAATAATTTAGTCTGGTTACAAATGGAATTTAAATATTAATTAATATATTTTTTGGTCATTAAAATATAATTAATTAAACTGTGTGAATATTCAAATCAGAAAAATTCAAGATCTTTATTAACTCAAAGTTTTTATAAATGTATTTTTATATTTTAAATCATTTTTTATGATTTAGATTGTATTTAAAAATATGTTTGTAAATTTAATTTATTCTAAAATATTAAAAAATAAATTTTTTTAGTGTATTTTTAGATATTAATTTTGTTATGATTAAATTTACAATAATAAAAATTTAAATA
>PYAF01001521.1:1171077-1187914 GCA_007407185.1 Glycine tomentella | reverse complement strand
TGAAAAATTATTTATTTGGAAAACGTATTATAATTAATTAATGAAAAATTGATTAATATTACAAAATTTTCATGTTATTATTCAATTACAAGTAATCCAACAATTAAATATTCAATTATAATTATTGAAAATCAATTTTATATAATTAAGATTGTCCATGTTTGATTATTTATTAATTATTTAAATTGAATCTAATTTCAATTTTAAATTCCAAATGTATTTTTCATTCATTCTTTTATATGCATCACTTATCTAATTTTAAGTTTCCTTCCTTTTGTTCTGTCTATTTCATTTTACAACTTTTTTTTGCATTACTTTCTAGACGTATACTATCATTGGGAAAGTAAATTTTCTTACATATGATAGTACAAAAAAAATAATGATCTTTAGATTAATTTCATTACATAGTATTATGATGCACCATCACATCTTACAATCATTTCTCTTCTTCTCTCTAGTTACTCTGCCATCGACCACCATTCGTCATCACCGGAGATGATTTCCGGCAACATTACACCCTCGACACCACAGTCTCGACCACATAATAATAATTAATAAGGAAAGAAAAAACAAATACTAGTAACTGAGGTGCAATTTTTTTAAAATAATAAAAATAAAAATAAATTTCAGCAACAGTGTGTGTCTGAAATTCATTTTCCACATCCAGTGTGAATCACGAATCACAAAGCTGAGAGAGAGAGAGACCTAAAGCAATCAATGACTATGTGGAGCAAGGGTTTTGACAGCTTCTTGACAGTGGATGAGAGATTAACTGTTGCGGCAGGTGCGAGGGGCTGAAGTTGGAAGACATTATCGGATTTGGCTCGATTGGATTCATAATCATCACCGGGGAATATGGAAGAAAGAGAGATTATTGCACATTTGAATTCAATAGAATAGAACGATTCAAGAATGTGAGATTGGAATTGGAACGAGCAAGAGCAAGTGCGAAGTGAAGCAAAGTGCGTTGTTGTGTTGTGTTAGTAAGTGCGTTTTGTTTGTGTTGTGTTTGAGATTTTAGAAAAGGAAGAAAAGGGAAAAATGTTGAAGTTTTGTTAATTATTATATTTTCTCTATTATTTTTGGTAAGGCCAATTTCTGTTTTAGTTTCAAATCTCTACTCTGGCAGCGGCGCTAGAGATGCATTGTTGCCGGTAATAGTCTCAGGTGGCCGGTAGCAGAATAGCTGGACAGAAAAAAGAAAAGTGATGGTAAGATGTGGAGGATGCACCATAGTACTGTAGAATGAAATCAATCTAAAAGCTGTTATTTTTTTATTATTATTATAAGTAAATTTACTTCCTCATTAGTTTACACCTATTTTCTAATGTTTTTTCCCAGCTTGGCAGGTGTGGCAATTCTCCTTAGGTAACAATTTCTCTCTCTTTGCATTTGTAATACGGTACTTCAAAAGAAAAATGTTTTATGCATCGTGGTCTACAATAATGTTAAAATTTATCATTTATGTTGTTATTTTTCAAAGATGATGGACATGATGCGATAAGTGTGAATGTACGAAAAAATGATGATCATGGTTATAAATGTTGTTCATTAAGGTTTCAAATGAATGATATATATAATATAAAAATATTATTTCTTTTGTGAATCCATATTACTTTCTAATATATATATATATATATATATATATATATATATATATATATTTTCCAATTTCACATATATGAGAGGGTGTTCTCCTCATACAACAATTTATCTCTCTTTCCATTTGTTACATGCTACTTCAAAGAAAAATATTTCATACTCCTCATTTACAATATTGTTAAAATTGATCATTTTTGTTGTTGTTATTATTTTTTTCCAAGATGATGGACATAATGCGATAGGTGTGCATGTATGAAAAAGAAATTGGTGATTATGATTATGAATGATATTGATTATAGTTTTGAATGATTGATATATAATTAAAAATGTTATTTTGTTTGTGAATACTCAACTTTTGCTTGATCCATCTTTTAATTTAGGTCATAAGTATAGCGATTAGAGATGAAAAAAAAAACATGTACTGAAATTTATTATGGATTAAAAATAGATAATTTAATGGATATTTACATCTAAGAGTAAAATAAATCAATTTTTACTCTACTTGCTTATTAACGAAGCATAAGTAGGTAATAACCCAAACTTACGTGTACTTATAATTTAAAATTACTTTAATTATATATAAGTTAACTTGGTCTAATATAGTTTTATAAATATAAAATTTCAAAATTATTTATTTTTAATATAAATATGTTTTAAAAATATTTGTTTTAGTATAATAATATGCTTCAAATTTGTTTTTTTTAATTTTTTAATAAATACTTATTAATATACTTACAAGTATAAGCACATTCATGCATACACATGCACAGAGACAAAGTCATAATATAAATTATATTTAAAATAAAATATATTATCAATATATTAAAAATTATGATTATTATATTTAAGAATTTGTAAATTATAAACCTAAGACTCGTGTAAAACACCGGTTACTACACTAATGAAAAGAAAACAACCTTCAAAAATAAATTAACTTTATAAAAAACAATTAATTAATTAAGACATACTTTAAGGAGTTTAATGTTTTTATTTTGTATCAACTTTATAAATGAAAACATTTGAGTAGATGAAGAATAAAGTATTTATTTCAGGACATTTCACTTAATAATATAAAAATGTCTTACATTTAATTTTGTAAAATTTAATCCTTTCATCAAATTCAAAATATGTTGATTGGTAAGAAATTAATTTAATATGACTGAAATTTAGTAATGTGATATGAGATAATTTGTTTCATCTACATGATAGTCAATGTTAATATTTTAATAATCAATGCTTTAAGTATGAGGAAAACACCAAAAATGCAAATTTTACAAAAATAAGAAACTAAGAGTCTCTATTTTAAAATAGGGAATTAAAATTATAGATCTTAAAAAATAAAAATACTAAATGTGCTTATTTTAAAACAAAAAAAAAATCAAAATTATATATTTTAAAATAGAGGAAAAAAATAAAAATAAGCCTATACAAATTTATGACTATATTTATATAAAAATACACATAGCTATAGTGCTATAATTTCTCATTAGAAATTGAATTTAATATTCCAAATTAATTGGTTCTGATCCTTTGAAATGTCACCTTCCTAAGTTTTGGATTCAACTTCCTTTTTCTTTTGTGGAAACAAAAAGGAAAGCACTATGGTGAAGAATATATATTTTCTTCTTTGGGATGATTTCCTTCAAATGTCAAATAAATGCCTTCTTTTTGCTGAATGATAAATTATAAATGTCTAATTTGACTCAATTAATTATTGGTATTTAAGAAAATGGAAGATAAACACTAAATTATAGAAAGAGCAATAATAATAGAGATTACAGATTAAAACAGAATTTTATGTCAATAAAATACAGTTAGCTTACTATCACTTACAAGTTTCTTTTTAATTGGCAATCAATATATAAAACTACATAAAATAAAGGCAAAAGAGGAAAAAAAGAGTTATTGTATAATTTTATAACGTATAACAAGCAGCGTTACTATATATATGCTCAAGATGAAAAAAAAGAAGATTTTATATATATATATATATATATATATATATATATATATATATTACATATATACATTTGCTCTTCATTTATTAATTTTGGTTAAACATAGCAATTTTCTTTTATTTTTCTTAATTGAAAGACATTTTTGAACTAATCAAGTCAATATTTTGATCCTAATGAAACCAGACAAAGAAAGCAAAATTCTAAGGAATATCATATATTATACTATTATCACTTATATATTTTGGTTATCAATTTTCTATTACTTTTTTAGTCTTGGTAATATGACAGATATAGGAGCATGTTTTTCTTAACCTAATCCTGCATCCTATATTTAGTGACTAAAACATGATGAGCTCACTTTAAGAAAAATAATGAAACAATATACTACTTGCTTTCTTTCCTGCTTATAAATACACAATGATTTATAAAATATTAAAATCATTTGTAAAAAAATATAAAATAAATTTTATTATGTTATTTAAATTATTAGTTTCTAAATATGATTTTTAAAATAATTATTATAAAAATAAATAACATTCCATACATGATACAATTTATAATTAGATGATAACTTAAAATAGATTTATAAATACTTAACATAAATTTTTTAAAATAAATTACGGCAATATTCCGGGTGATTTCTTAAAAAAATTAATGGTTTTTTTTTTTAAAGTAAAGGATTTAATATGTGTTTTTGAATAATAAGGGATATATGGTGTAATATGTTTCTTGGACAACAAGATAATGCTATAATGTATCTCAAATAATTAAGGAAAGTTGGTTAGGTAATAAAAGGACAGATATATGATGAGAAATTAGGGAAAAGATAAAGATATCTGTGATTTGGTGTCTAAATTCTAAAAAGGAAAGAATCATCATATGTTTCCGTTTTTATGAGCGCGTGCACCCAACGCGTCAAATTTTCCCAGAAGTTTTTGAATTGAATTGCCGATTTTCTTGTTATTACGAGAAAAGAAGGTCCATCATCTCGAAGTTCCATAATTATAATTCGGTCAAAATCTCCACCTTGTTTAATTCAAGCTTTCACTGTACACACACCACCACACATTTTTAGTTCAAGATTCTGTATCTTTCTCATTCAACTGTGTCACACAACACATAACACTAAAAAAAAACAATTGTTAATTGTTCTCTCTTTGTTTCCCTCCATCCCTATTACTTTTTCTCCTTGTCAACGATATTCTTCCTTAAAAATCTTTTTTTTTCTCTTTCTTTCTTTTGGGGTCCTGTGTTTCATAGATTCTGTTCTGGTCTGGGGTTATTGGCTTCAAGACCCTTTTGCAAGAAAATGACCGTGGTGGAGAATCATACAATGGATGATCTCAGAGACCAGTTTCCTATTGGAATGCGTGTTCTTGCTGTTGATGATGACTCGACATGTCTCATGGTTTTGGAGACTCTGCTTCGAAGGTGTCAATACCATGGTAATCTTCTTCTACTCTTGCCTTTTGTTTTTTAATTTTGAATTTTTGATTGCATTGTTTACTATGTGGGAATTCTATTTTGTGCTCTTTTTCTTGGCCTAGACATTGTTATTGAATTGATGAAGGATTTTGTTTTGTAAACCTGAATTTGTCAAATTGAGGGTGTTAATTTGATTTTTCATATGGAGATCTAATCATAGGATATGCCTCAAGTTTTAGAGATATGTATATATCTATGTGTATATTTATCTGTAGATATGTGAAATTATTGTCAATGGAGTTGACTCTTCTTTTCCATCGGACTCTATTTTTCTACTTTGTGGTCTCTCAAAGTTTTTATTAGTCAATTAAATTAGTATTTCTTTTTTCCATTTTTCTTTGATACAGTTTCTGAAACGTGCGGATCAATTAAATTGGTGACTGGAAAGAATTTTCATTTTTTGAAGTTCCCCAATTTTCTATTTTTCTGTGTTTAGTTTTTTCTGATTTTCTGTTGTTTCTTTGTTTTCAAAGATTTGACCGCATCTAAACTAGGTTTCGTTGGATGAAGGATGCAACACTTTTCCTTTGATTGGGTTTTTTTAATACATAGATTTTGTGTTCTTGTTATATCTGGGGTATACAATTTTGCTATTTCAGAATGATACTTATTTTTATGGATTTTGCAGTAACCACTACTAAGAATGCAATAACGGCATTGAATTTGTTGAGAGAAAACAAAACCATGTTTGACCTGGTAATCAGTGATGTCCACATGCCAGACATGGATGGATTTAAGCTGCTGGAGCTTGTGGGGCTTGAGATGGACCTACCTGTCATAAGTAAGCGATGATTTCATACTCAATCTTCAACAGTTCTTCTTTCTCAGTTTTGTCCACATTATTGATTAATGATATAATTATTGAGGAAGTTAAACAGTTAATATGCTTATATATATTTTCTAGTGTTGAGGTTTTAGTTTTCGGATTGGCTTTGTGTATGGTTTAACTAAGTATTGTTACTTCATCACTACCAAAGATTTTGTTGGATTGAGTCTTGTTTTGTAGAGCATAAAAGGAATTGTTTGGATTGGTGTTTGATATTGGAACTGCACCAAGTCAGTCATATTTATGTATCACACAATTTAAAGTCATTTGCAATTCATGATACAAATTTTTAGCCTCCCGAATCATGCTATTCGAACAAGTACACACTTGATTGATAAATATGAAACTTTGGTATATAAATGTAAACTTAAAGCCTAACAAGTATTTAAAGTCATTCATGTATCACCCAACTAGAAGTCTTTTGCAATTCATCACATGATAAAAAAATTTAGCCCACCATAAATCATGTGATTCTAACAACTATTTTCAGAATCGAACGATAAATATGAAACTTTAGTATACAAATGTAAAGTGATCTTAGGAAGATTTTATTTTGACTGTGTTGCAGCTTTGTTTAGTTACTTAATGAACCCTTGACATTGTTAAATGTTTGATTTCAGTGTTGTCTGTAAATGATGACCCTAAGATGGTGATGAAGGGAATTACACATGGAGCTTGTGATTATCTTCTGAAACCTGTTAGAATTGAGGAGCTACAGAACATTTGGCAGCATGTAATCAGGAGGAAGAAGATTGATTCAAAGGAGCGGAACAAAACCAGCGACTATGACAAAACTAATTCTGATAGTGGCAACAGAAGAGGGTCAGCGGCTACAGGAAATTCTGATCAAAATGGAAAGCCTTCGAAAAAGAGGAAGGATCAGGATGAAGATGATGATGATGAGGAGAATGATAATGACCATGACAATGACGACCCATCAACTCAGAAGAAGCCTCGAGTTGTTTGGTCTGTGGAGCTGCACCGCAAGTTTGTTTCTGCTGTTAATCAATTAGGCATTGACAGTATGTTCTTCAACCTGTCTATTATTTCAAAAGGAGTGTTATCATATTTCTTAGAACAAATTATACTGAAACATCATGAGATTTCTTTGAAAATCACACCATATTTCTGCATTTTTGACCTATGATAACCCCCCCTAATTGTTTGAAATATATTTCACTGACTCTCCTATCACTTAAGCAGCATCCTACACTGTGTACCCTTGTAAGGGGGGTTATTTTAAGGTTAAAAAGGCAGGGTATCTTGTGAATTTCGAAGAATTAACAAGAGGTGTTAGTGTAATTTTCTCTATTTGTGATCAATTGTTACAAGAGCTTAATCAGTTGTTTTCTTTTATCGTTTTTAAATGAATATTTGGGTATATGATAGCAATCCAATGTTGAGATTCTTATGAGATGAAATGAAAATGTTATTAAGCATTATTTTGAACTCTTATCATAAGTGCCTTGGGAGGTAAATATAATACCATGATCATAACGTATGTTTTACACCTTGCCACGGAGTGTTCCATTACTAAATTGTGTAATTCATGGTAGTGTTAATCATTTTACTTGCAGAGGCTGTACCTAAAAAGATTCTTGATTTGATGAATGAGGAAAAGCTTACAAGGGAGAATGTGGCCAGCCACCTCCAGGTATTTTTCTCTGCCTATCTTCATTGTTTTAATTAAATAATGTAACATAAGACAATGACGGAATCTCACTGTGTTTGCAATGGTTGCAGAAATATAGACTTTATCTGAAAAGAATTAGCTGTGGGGCGAACCGACAGGCTAATATGGTGGCAGCCTTAGGTACTGCAGATTCATCTTATTTGAGAATGAGTTCTCTTAGTGGCATTGGACATTTGCAGACATTGACTGGTCCACAACAGTTTCATAACAATGCTTTCAGACCCTTTCCACCTGGTGGAATGATTGGTAGATTGAACACTTCTGTTGGTCTGAATATGCATGGGTTATCTTCTTCAGAAGCTCTTCAGTTGAGTCATGCACAAAATTTTAACAACTCCATAAATGATCCACTTAAGTTCCAATCAGCCATAGCTTGTGGTAATCAAAATGGTTTCCAGGGAATGCCAATGTCTATAGGCCTTGATCAATTGCAACATAATAAGGGTGTTAGTGTTAGTGTTGATCCTATTCAAAACATGTCCCCTCCTATTGATGCTAGACCAACTTTTGCCGTGTCAAATAGACTCTCAGATCAAATACCAAAAGTAACAATGGGTTGCTCACCCGCTCCGGTTTTGGACATCTCAAAGAATGCTTTTTTATTGAAAGCAGATAGTGAAAACACACAAGGGAGAGGAGTATATGAGAATTTAACTTCAGTAGCCTCTCAGCATTCACAATTTTCTCTTCCTTTGGTGGATCATGGTAGGTGTAGTGATATTTGGTCAAGTCCTATGCGGTCATCTGGGACAAATTCTTACCCTCCAAGTGAAACTTTGCAAGGGGGGAATCTGAGTGGTGCTTCATCAATTACTTCACTGTCTAATCAATCCCACGATTCACTGACAGATATGCACTCTCAAGGACTGATTTTTACAAATAGTTCAGGACAAATGAGCAATAATGTGCCATTTCTAGGGTGGGATGACCATAATCATGATAGTAGTTACCATTCAAATGTTATTGGTAACTCAATAGAGACTCCGATTGATCCAGAAGGCCATACTTCTATTAACTCAACCTACAACAGAAACTTGGACTTCAATTTCTGTGATCCCTTACAAATGAAGCATGATGGAATTATGGGATTGAGTGATGAAAACTCATTGAAACAACAACACAGGTACATCATGAACCAGCAGAAGTCTCAAAACAGTCGCGCTGCTAATAATCTTGGTTCATTGGAAGACTTTGTCAGTTCAATGAAGAAACAGGTAATCAAATTTATGCAATTTTGAGGTTTCAGTTGTTTCTGCATTAATTGTTTTAAGGTTATGGTTACTTTACCTATTTATGCATCTGTTCTGTAGTTTCTGTTTCGCTCTGATTACAGAATTTTTCCTTTTTGTTTGCCTATAGATTAAAACATGTATAGATCTTTTGATTAGGTTGATTTCAACATGGAGAAGATGATAGAAAGTTGTTATATGACCTTATTATTAGCCAACACCATTAAAGTTTTAAAACTTTATACATGACTTTTTTATATCAATGTATACATTATAAATAGGTAATATACTCTGTATGGAGGTCCTGCTTTTCTGATTGAGTATTAAGTAATTAGTAGAATTAATGTGAAGGGGTAATGCTTGCATGGTTGTTGGCAGACAGGCTTATTTCGTCAATGCCCATGATTTATGTGATTTATTT
This sequence comes from Glycine tomentella, assembly GCA_007407185.1. NCBI lineage: Eukaryota > Viridiplantae > Streptophyta > Magnoliopsida > Fabales > Fabaceae > Glycine > Glycine tomentella. The sequence continues at coordinate 1,178,700 of PYAF01001521.1, read as the reverse complement.
ATGCTATACACCTTTTTTATATCTGTTTAAGGGCACTGACATTGCTAAATTTGGGCATACAAAATGATAACTTTGGGACGTTTTTATTATGTGAAAGATATCTTGAAGAGTAAATTCATATTAGCAGACCTTCATTATTTGATTATGAGGTCTGACTGATTTTTATTTTCTTCCTACAAGTATTCTTGATTGGCACTTACCGCTAATTGAGTTAATCCACATCCATGCGAAATTTAATGTTTTGTTTAATCATTGGTTGATTGATGACAATATAGACATTGAATTTCTTATCCATCAGATATTACCTCCTAAAGTTTGTTTAAATTTTCCTTATGCTATAAGATATTAGGGACATGATGGATATAAATCTCTGTTCAATTTCCCTTTTAGCTACCTCAGAACTAAACAGAAGTAGGGGAATTGTTCAGGGAGATGATAGATATTTGTTATACGTACATCAAAGAAGCTGTAGGGTTAATGAACTTGCTCATGAGTTGTGCTATATTTTAAACTGAAGATTATTGTTTCAACATTCAACAGTTGCTGGGTATACCCTTTCATGCTAAAAATGTTGGTATTTTTAGACTCATTACCTTTTGACATAAATATACTTGATTTAATTGAAAGCAATCAGAAAGCAGAACCTTCGAGCTTCTTTTTTTTTTTTTAATAGCTTAGAGCTTTTGTTTCAGAATGTGCCCTGTTTAATTTTTAATTACAAAGTTTTCATCTTGCTTTTACTTTTACTTCTGTTTAGAAAAAGTTCATAATACATACAAGCAAATTTTAGTTTTTTTTTTCATTTTCTGTTTTCACTATTTTCTATATAAACTTGTTTTATGATATTACATAATGATTCGTATAACTACTAGACAGAACCATTTTTACTGTTTAACTTGTGATCCATTTTTCATTGTTGATCCTTTTTTGCATTTTGCACCATGACCTTTTCATCGTTGCTCATCTAACAATAATAAAATTGTCATGTGATGCAGAAACAAGACAAGGTGAAATTCTTGGACGGATCATATTTATGCAACAATAATTACCCTGGCGGAACATCCATGTGACATGAACGTTGGCAGTATATTTGAGCATCATGTCATACTTTGTTGATGAATTTTGTAGCGTGACAAGTCTTGGTTTACCACTTTTCCCAGTTTTGTCTTCTTGGTTGTATTTTCTAGGTCTAGGGTATTATTATTACTTTCAGCAAGGGCTTTCTCAATTTGTGAAAATGCGTTGTTTTATGGATGGGGCCCTCTAGTGCATTATGGAGTTAACCATGTTTAGTTTTGTGCAGAGTGCAGACATGCTTTTCTAGATATTTGTTAGTGGTCCATAAGCAAGAATAAAATAATTTTAGTGACAATAAACTCGGGGTCTTCCCTTTATGAATGCAAATAATGGCCGACGAAATAGCATTCATGTTTTTTTACACATAAATAGTATTCTTTTATTATTTCAGCATTAAAGGCATTCTTGCATATGAAGTTTGCACACGTATATGTATAACCCATTAGATTATTTATTTTAAGTCTAATTGTGTGAATTAGAGAAAAGTTCTCATGGTGAGCTCTCTTAGGGTTTAACAAAATAATGAGTATGAGGCATTTACGAAAATGAGTCTGAAGCATCTCGAGAGGAGTAGGACCTCCTCCATAGGAGCATAAAGAAAATTAAAGAGGGCATGGAGGTGGTTATGGAGGAAATTTCTTTTGTTGATAGGCTTCTACAAACCAGTGGGGGTGCGGAGGGAGTTTTGATGGAGGTGGAAGGGAGAGAACACCCTGATGTGATGGATGAAGTCCCAAAAGAGAATAGTGGAGAGGGGACACTATCTTTATGGTCCTGTTATTCCGTTAACGGATGTTGAGCTTCTATGTTGGGCCTCACCATGGTTGAACACAACATTGGTAAATGTGTTGGGAAGAAGAGTCAATTTTTGCATTATAGAAGCAAAAATTCAGAGGAAGTGGGCTCATACTGGAAATATTCGAATCATTGATATGCATGATGCGTTCTATCAGGTGGTCTTCAATAATCAGGAAAACTATAATTTTGCTTTGTTTGAAGGTCCCTGGATGGTAAGAGATCACTATCTAATTGTACAACGATGGAAACCTTTTTTCTTGATGAAGGTGAAAGCGATGAAAAAGGTGGTTGTCTGGATTTGAATTCAACGTCTGCCCATTGAGTTATACAATGACATCTTTCTCCAAAGAATCGGTAATAGTCTAGGAAAATTTCTTAAAGTGAATTGTCTGATGTCAATACACTCAAGAGGGAAGTTTGCCAGAATCTGTATTGTACTAGACTTGGAGAAACCTTTGGAAACACGCATCTATGTAGGGGATATAAGGTGAATCTGGAATATGAGGGATTCCATGCCATTTGCTTTCGTTGTGGACGTGTACTGGAAACACGTTGGGTGTGCAACAACTAGGTATAGAAGCGAAGGATGGTGGAGTCGTGGTAAAGGAGAACGTTGTTGCTATGAATGACGTCAACCCTAAGATATCAAAACCTATAATTATGGATTAGATTGCAAATAACATTAAAGAGGGTGAAGACTGTCATGGTATCTGGATAATTGCCCAACGGAATTTTAAAAAGTAGAAGGCGGTTGCGGGAGTAAAAAAGGAAGATTCTGTGAAGGTGGAGATGCGGAAAAACAATAATGGAAGATATGCAAATAAGGAAGCTAATTATGGAAAGGAGGGAGGCTCTGGATCATGTTTCACAGTCATTTCCAATCACAATACCTCCTTAGATAATGCCAAAGATATAGAGATTGTGAGGCAAAATAAAAAGGTGGGTCCATCTCGTGGCGGCAAAGATATGAAGGAAAATAAAAGTGGTGCAAGAGGAAGTCTAGGAATGGGCTAGCAAACATGAAGAATGGGAAGTCCATTTTGATCCATAAAGTAACACTTAAAATAAGTGTGGGTCAGAAGAATAATGCCAACGTGAAGGACCTGATTTTTAAGGATGATCAACCAAAGCATGTAATGGTTAGAAACGTAAACCGCGAAAAAATCCACCAGGAACTTGTGGGAAGGAAGTGAATAAAAGAGGGAAGGTGATTGGTGAGAAGAACATGAATTCTAAAATAAAATATAAAGAGAAGGTGGGAGCTAAGATTGTGGTACAAGTTTATGCGAAGAAGACATTTAAAGGGGACAAGGGGAAAAATAAAATTAGTCAGTCCTTATTGCTTGTAAAGAGGAATGGTGAGACTAGTGGTAGTCTTGGCAATGAACTTCCTATCATTCAAGTTCACGTGATGAGGAGGCCATAGCTTATGTGACTCAAAGGAGGAAGATGGAGGAGAACCTGAATACAAAGTCGATGCCAACGACCCATGTTATTGAGCCAACTCCAATGCTTATGAGGGTAGTAAGTTACCAATTACTAAAGATGTTTCCTTATGAATGCTCTTTGTTGGAATTGTAGGGGAACAAGTAGTACGGGATTTTCTAAATTGATTAATGATATCATGCATGAATTTCATGTGTCGCTTTGTTTTCTATGGGGGACCCATGCTTCAGTCTCTAACGCAGAAAAAAGCATTAAGAGAATGAGGTTTGATTCACACTATATAATGGGGTCAAAGGGCCAAGCAGGGGGATTTGGTGTCTTTGGGATTATTCACACTGAAAAATCAGAGTTGTTGAGGTGGATGATCAGTTTGTTCATTTGGAGGTTAGGAAAGGTAATGAATCTCCTTGGTTTATTACTACATTTTATAGAAGTCCAACACCATATGCCAAACATGGTTTGTGGGACTTTTTGAAGTGGTGTAGTAGTGGGATCATAAGTCCTTGGGTCATTATGGGGGATTTCAATGCAATTTTGGATGATCAAGATCGACAAGGAGGCTCTTCTCATCTTAGTACCATTGGTAGGAGAGCCTTTCATGAGACTGTTGAGTGGTGTGGGTTGTTCGATGTAGGGCATGAAGGTCCTAAATTCACGTGGCAAAGAGGGAACCTGTAGGAGAGGCTGGATAGGATCCTCATGAATGAGGCTTGGAGATTGAGATTTCCCAGAGCTAAAATGTCACATCTCTTCTTTTGACCAACTTATAAGAGAGAATTGGCGATTTTAGATGGAGTGGAATAGCCAGTTGAATAATATTATTAATAAAGTTCTTAGAGTTTGGAATAAGGATGTTTTGAAAGATTTCTTCAAGAGGAAAAATGAGATACATAGGAGGTAAAGGGGGATAGACATAAGCTTGAGTAGAAGGCCAAAGGATTTTCTTATAGACTTGCAGTAGGATCTACGGAAGGAGTTGGAGGAGATTTTGTTCCAAGAGGAAATTCTTTGGTCCCAGAAATCTAGATGCAAGTGGCTGGAATTTGGAGATAGAAACTCAAGGTATTTTCATTGCACCACTGTTGTTCATCGTTATAAGAATTCTATTGATAAATTGTTGAATGACAAAGGTGTATGGATATCGAATTCTGTGGAGATTGAGGTTATGATAGATGAGTTCTACAAGTCTTTATTTAAGGAAGAAGGAAGTCGTGAACTTTTTTGCTTAAGAGGAAAATTTCAAGCCTTAGAAGAAAAGGAGTTAGATTTGCTTGCAAGTGGAATCACTGATGGGGAGGTAAAGAATGTTATCTCTAATAGAAGAAGTTTCAAAGCTCTAAGAGAGGATGGTTTCCAGGCTTTGTTCTACCCGACTCAATGGAAGATGGTGGGTTCTTATCTTTCCAATCTTATAAAAGGTTTGCTTAGGCACCCTGCTGACCTCAAATAATAAGACTCTGATCACTCTCATTCTTAAGGTTGATGAAGTTAGTGTTCTGTCTCAATTGAAACCTATCAATCTATGCAATGTGTCCTACAAAGCTTTTACTAAGGTGTTGACTCCAAGGCTAAGATTGGTGATGGAGAAATTAATTAGCCCTACTCAGTGCAATTTCGTCCCCCACATATATAGTAAGGATAAACTATTATCATTACACAAGAGGTAATCCACTCTGAGAAATAGGAAGTGGAAAAAAAGATGGATGAAGATCAAAATTGATTTGAAATAAGCTTATGATAGGCTTAATTGGGACTTTATTATTGATACCTTGAAGGATATTGGGTTGCTTGTTTCATTTATTGATGCAGTTTTTCAATGCATATCCACTCCCTCAATTTGTATCCTTTGGAAGGGTGAAGCATTCAAAGAGTTCTCTCCAACAAGAGGTATTAGATAAGGGGATCCTTTGTCCCCTTATCTTTTTGTTCTCTGCATGCATGGAAAGATTGAGCCAAATGATATTTGTTGTAGTTGATAATCAGCTTTGCAAATATATTCAGTTGGGGAAGAATGGCTCTAAGCTTTCTCACATGGCCTTTGTAAATGACTTATTTCTGTTTGCAGAGGCATCCGTGGATCAAGTAGAGGTTACAACTGCTTGTCTTGATTTCTTTTGTAGTAGCTTAGGAGGAAAGATTAGTAGTGACAAAATTAGAATTTTCTTTTTGAAAAATGTCAATTGGAGAGTAAGGAATAAGATTAGTAATAGTCTTACTTTCCGAAGAACGAATGATCTAGGGAAAAATATTGGGCATTAACCTCCACTATATATAAGTGTCAACTAATTCCTATAGACATATTGTGGGAAGAACACAACAGAGATTGACAACTTAGAAATCTAGAACTCTCTCCTTTGTGTTGGAGTACAAGTGTGAGTTAAAGTCCCACATTGGATTAGAAATAGAAAAGTTGAACACCATATAAGTGAGGAGAAGACCCATAAACCTGAGGAGAAGATCCATAAACCTGAGCCTTAAGGTTTTAGGTTAAAGTGTGGTATCTAGTTCACTTATATGGTTGCTCGTGTAAATCTCCCCGATATTTACCCCCTCGATTTCCCAATACTTTGCAGGTAGGCTCACTCTTACCAAGTCGATTCTGAGTACTTTACCTCTTTACACCATGCAATATGAGTTTATTCTATGGAACTCTATTTACAAGCCTAAGGATATCATGTTGGTGGATTAGGAATTCGTCAGGCGAGGCATGTGAACGACTCTTTTATGATGAAAGTTACTTGGGAGTTATGTACAAGGATGGATAGTCTGGGGAGAGTGGTGAAAGCCAAATATGGTTGCAGGAATGACTTGAAGCCAATGATTAATAAAGATAGACATGAGTCAAATCTGTGTAGGGGCATAAAAGCAGTGTGGGAAAACATTGATGAGAATTGTGATTGGACCATTGTAAACCAGAGAATATGCCAAATGTCTAGTTTGATAATTAGTTGATTCGAATGGAGTTTTGGCTTTGGTGTCTAATAGAGAGTTGGAAGACGTTTTGAAGAAAATGGGTGATGTATTTACTAATGGAGCTGGTTGGGACACAAACTATCTCGATAACTCTCTCTCGAGTGATGTTTGCCAACTTATAACTAACATTATTTGAAATAGTTATAAGTAGTGATATTGTGTCTTGGAAACTGGGGTCTGATGGCAGTTTCTCTCTCAAAAGTGCTTATGCATGGCTTTAACCCAAACTGGAAGGTATCCTAAATATCCCTCTATTCATACTCATATGGAAGTGGAGAGGTGTTGAGAGGATAAGGCACATATGTGGAGGATTAGGGAAGGTAGATTAGGAATAAAACTGTGGTTCATTGTATGAGAGATTGCATACTGGCAAGATCTATACGGAACCAACTGTTTTCAAATTTCTGGCTTTTTTTGTTTTTTGAAAGGGAGTGAATTTAAAATTTAATTAGGTAATTTTTAAATAAATTATCAATGAGGGTAAGTCGTAACACGGGTACAACTTCTAATTCAGATGTCGTAACACCTATTACGACTTTTTTTAAACTAAAGCCGTAAATTTCTTTACGACTTAAGTGTATTTTTTTTTAATTTACGATTTCAAAGTCGAAAGAAATTTATAATTTTTTTACGGGTTACACTAAAGTTATAAATATATTTACGACTTCTGACTTTTTTTTTTGTTACAACTTTGAAGTCATAAATTCCTTCTTTTTTTATTTCTATAAATTTTGTAATTTTTTTATTTTTATATTTAACTTTTTTGTTTTTTGGGTGTATGACCCCTTTTTTTAAAAAAATTAATATTTCATTTTTGTTTTCTTTTAAATTAAAAAACTAGTTTTATTTAATTATTCAAAAATGTAAGTAATTTTAAATTTTGTAATTTGATTTAATATTTTGTATATATTTTATTTAATAAAAAATAATATAATTATTATATTTAATATATTTATTATAATTTCTATATTTGTTTTAATAAATAAAAAATATTAAGTAATATAAATTAATAGACTATTACGATTTGAAAATCGTAAAAAACTTTACAACTTTTAAGTCGTAACACATTTTTAAAAAAAATGATAAATTCTTTTTTGAAATATTATAAAAATTTTATTAATTTATTTTAATTAATATTTTTATTGTTAAAATAAATATATAAAAATATAAGAAATATAATAATTATATTTTTCTATATTTCTTTATTTATTAAAAAATTAAATTAATAAAATATTAAATAAAATTATATAAAATATATAATTAATATTAAATAAAATTACAAAAATTAAAATTACTTGGATTTTGAATAATTAAATTTAAATAATTTTT
>PYAF01001521.1:1124737-1156738 GCA_007407185.1 Glycine tomentella | reverse complement strand
ATGTGATTATGAATGAATATGGAATGCAACCAATGCTTGGATCACCATGGTGTGCTTCAATCCTTTTCATTAAATCACAAAGGTCTTCAAGTCTTGAACCATGTTGATAGCTTCGTTGAATCATTTTGAATGCATGTTGAAAGCCAAAACCTTGATCCTTGCATCACTTGATTCATTAAGCTCCCCCTCAATCTAACAACAGGATCTTCAGCATCTCGTCTTTGTCTTCATCAGACCTCGGATACTGCCTTTTACTCAGCTTCATGTCCCCGGTCAGAGGGGTGCTAACTGTCTTGGCTTTGTCTATGCTAAATCTCTTTAAGATCTTCTCAACATACTTCTTTTGACTTAGCCACAGTAGCTTCTTCTTTCTATCCCAGATGATCTTCATTTCGAGAATCTGCTTTGCAGGGCACAGGTCCTTCATAGCGAAGGATGAGCTCAATGCCTTCTTCAAGGTAGCAATCTTTTCTTTGCTTTACCCTACAATCAGCATATCATCAACATATAACAATATGATTAAAGAGTCTTCGTTCTTATACCTCTTCACAAATACACAGTGGTCAGCCTCAGTCTTCATGAACTTGTGATCAGTCATGAAGGATTCAAATTTCTTGTACCACTGGCGAGGTGCTTGTTTCAAGCCATAGAGACTCTTCTTCAAATGGCATACCATGCTTTCGCATCCCAGAGCTCGAAACCCTTCAGGTTGCTCCATATATATTTCTTCTTCTAACTCATTGTGAAGAAATATCGTTTTCACGTCCAGTTGTTCTACCTCAAGATTCGTTGAAGCTGTCATGGCTAACACAGTTCAGATCGAGGTCATCTTCACAACAAGAGAGAATATCTCTTCAAAATCAATCCCCTTCTTCTAATTGCAGCCTTTCACTACAATCTGGGCATTGTATCTCGGCTTCTGTCCATTCTCTTCCTGTTTGATCTTATACGCCCACTTGTTCTTCAGAACTCGCTCCCTTTAGGCACTTCGGTCAGCTCATAAGTCTGGTTTTCATGCAGGGAATTCATCTCGTCCTGCATTGCCATCTCCCACTCTCCTTTTTCTGAGCTCGTTATGGCCTCATCATAACTCGGAGGCTCACCGTCTTCAGCAATGGCGGTGTATTCATCAGGTGAGTACCTTGTAGAATGTATTCTTTCTCTAGTGGTATCTTGGCTGTTCTTACTCAGCCGCTTGAGAACCCGGTTCATCATCCTCATCCCGATCCATGTCATCAACCTGGACCTCAGTATCTCGATCCTCATCAGCTTCTTACTGGTCATCATCTTCATCATTGGGCTCTCCCCCGCTTCAGTTTGGACAGGAAGGATGGGTTATTCACATCGGACAGTAACTCGGACTTTGGGCTTCGAGATGTCATGAAAAGTCTCATCTTCATGAAAGATCATATCTTGGATTCTCACTATATATCTTCTTGTTGATAGGATCCCATAGTCTGAACCCGAACTCGGTTTTAGGCGAACCGAGGTAGATGCATTCCTTCGTCTTTATGTCAAGCTTTGCCCTTTCATCTTTAGGGATATGCATGAAAGCTCAGCATCCAAACACCTTCAGGTCTTCGTAAGTTGCTTTTCGATTGGTCCAAACTTCCTCTGGAACTTCTTCTTCAAGCGATCAATATGGTGAAAGGTTGATCAAATCAACAGAACGTTTTTGGCAACCCGGCATTGGACAACATACTTCGGACCTTTTCTTCAATAGTCCGATTTATCCTCTCAGCCAGTCCATTCAATTGTGGAGTCTTGGGGGCGTCTTCTCAACAGTAAGCATCAAAGGGACCACAATACTTACCACCTTATCAAAACGAACAACATTCAATTTCATGCCAGTCTCCCTTTCCACCATAGCATGGAATTCTTTGGAAGAATGGAGTACTTGGTCTTTTGTCTTCAACAAGTAAATCCACACTTTGCGGGAGTGATCATCAATAAAAGAAACAAAATACTTAGCTCCACCGAGTGATCTCTAGGACATGGAGCAAACATCAGTGTGAACGAGGTCAAGGATATTCTTGCATTGTCTAAGTTGATCCGGTTTCACAAACGAAACCTAGTGCTGCTTTCTATCTAGAAAGTGCGTGCAACTCTCCAGCACTTGACCATTCAACCCAGTCAGTAGTTGTTTTTTCTACAAAACTGGAGTCCTTTGTCGCTCATGTGGTCAAGGCGCTTGTGCCACAGCTCCAGCTCGGTCCATCCTGGACAGAATTGGCTTCTCCATCATTGGTTTTTCCTTGCATGACATACAAGGAGCCTTCTTTCTTTCCTCGGGCCACGACCAAGTTTCCTTTGGCTAGCTTCCATCTACTTCCTCCAAAGTAGTTCACTAATCCGGCATCATCTAGCTTGCCAATCGAGATCAGATTCAACCAAATGTCAGGCACATGCCTTACACCTTTCAACACAAGTCGGCACCCGACATCCGTGGTCAGGGTTACATCACCGACACCAACAATCTTGTTGGTCACCTGATTTCCTTCACGACACCAAAATCTCTCTCTCTGTAAGCAGAAAAGAATCCCTTATGTGGGGTGACGTGGAAAGAGGCACCGAAGTCAACAATCCAAGTGCAGTCATCATGGGCAATGTTCAAAATTTATTCACCAAGGAAGAATATCTCGGTATTCGGGTTAGCAGCCACAGTTGTGGTGCTCTGATCATTTCTCTTCTTGGGAACAATTTGATCTGATTTCACATAGCCGTTCTGTTCATCATTCTGTAGAGTCCTGTAGTCCAGCTTCTTGTGTCCTACCTTCCCACAGTAGAAGCACTTCAAATCATACTTGGACTTAGACCGGCTTCTAGACTTGTTTCGTCCACCCCAGCCCCAGTTCTTGCCACGACCCTGGGAGTTGGTCTTTCCTTTGTTCTCAGCAACGTTAGCCTCAAACGTGCTTGATACACGTCGTTCTCTTTTCCCGGCTTCTTCATTTAGGAGGTTGTCTATCACGATATCCATCATCAGTTTTCCTTCTGGAACCGAGTTGCTCAACGTCACTACCAGAGTATCCCAGCTTTTTGGCAGCGAGCTCAGCAACAATAAAGCCTGCATCTCTCATCATCAATTTTCATATTGGCTTTGGACAGTTGATTCAAAATACCTTTATACGTATTGAGGTGCTCAATCATACTCATGTCATCCTTGTACTCTAGCTTCACAAGTCGGCGAACCAGGTGTGCTTTGTTCCTGGGAGTCTTCTTCTAAATCATGGATTCCAGTTTGTTCCACAATTCATACGCGTTCGTGAACTCGGACACGTGCTCAAGAGAGGCTTTTGTCAATATATTTCCTGATCGTGGCAACCGCCTTACAACTCAGGATCTCCCAGTCCTTGTCGGTTGTGCTCGTCGACTTTTCCTCAAGAACAATGGGCTCATACAAATCTCTGCAGATAAGATGATCTTCCATCATCGATCTGCAATAGTTGAAGTTGTCTGCAGTTAGCTTGAATATATCTCCTTGTTAGTTATGCCACTGGTCTCCATCTCGTATCCTTCAGAACCCTCAAACCAGGCTCTGATACCACAGGTGGGTCAAAACGGACCCTCAAATCAAATGCGAAAGCATAATAAAAATGTAAAGACGAGAGAGAACATAATCAATTTGTTTAACGTGGAAAAAACCTTCCTCAACATGAAGAACTAAAATTCACGGGACACTAATACAGAATCAACTTCCACTATAACAATAATGGGTTACAATCAAATACACCATAGTGGTGGTTCTCTCAACCTCTCCCCAATGGTGATAATCAAACTCCCTAGAGTTTTTCATTCAAACCCTCTCTAGAGATCTCTCAAATGCAAAGCATAGAGGCTTGATCAAATATGTTCTCAAGAATGTCACTTGAAATTCTCAAATATTTTCTGACAGCTTTCCATGCACGTCTGAGTCTACCTACCTCCACCCTCAATTAATGTATTTAAAGAGGTGAATTAGGTTTAGAGTTTTAGAACCCTCAATGGACCTGGTTCAACATTGGAGGAATAAGGCCAAATCTATCAGATATATGATTATGATCCATGCCAAATCATCTTAGATTTGACTTTTAGAGATTATTTTCTATCACTCCAATTTGTGAAATCATTATGCAAATAGTTTAGTTCTCAAGAGAGGAAGGTGAGAGCTTGGATCATCAATAGAAATAAATTTATCTATACAAAAGAACTAGCGTACAAAGCTTTGATTTTCTCTCAAAAGTCATTAATTATATATTTTAACGTCTAAATAATGGTGTTCCCGTGCAAGTACGAGTCTGTAGAAAATTAGCAGATAGATAGATATTCTCTTTATCCTAAAATGACTTATATTTAAGATATTTTTATACAGAATAAAAAAGTAATTATTTCGAGAAAATTAACATTTATTAAGAAATAATTTAATGAAGATATGCTTATCTCTCTTATAATTTCAATAAAATGTATTATTAAAATTTTCAAGATAACATTATTTATTATGCGATAAAAATTAAAATAAATATTTTTAATGTCTTATTGAAAAGTAAGAACATCATTTAATTTGACATTTTTAATGGCTAAAACTATAATCACTTTGGAATGTAGGGAGTAGACGAGTAGTGTTTTGTGTGGGGAGGGTGGTGTGCATGCACGCGTGTCTGAACAAGATCAATTGATAGTAAGGACTCGGTGGTTAAGATAGGATGTGATAACATATCATGGTAGGTTAAGAACAAAATAAACTTTAATTTTATCGAATGTTTGGTGTAAACCAAATAATAAAGTAGGTAATTACAGAATACAATATAAATTATGCTCAAATGAAAATTTACTTTTCATTAAAATTTAAATATAATTAAAATTTAAAAAGTAACTTTTAATTTTTTTATAAATTATAATTATGAAAAAAATATAATTTTAACTAAAAAAATATAATTTTAACTAAGTTTTACAAAAAATTATGTGATTAATTTTCTTAAAATTATAAAAAATTATATAATTTTTAATTATAATTAATATTCAAATATTTTTATTTAAAAGTATTTCAATTTATGTATCAAAATTATTATATATAAATATATAATACGCTGATTAAAATATATAAATACAATGTATATAAATTAAAAGTAGTAGATGAATTTTATAGTAATATGTATAAATTAAATATATAAGTAGCTATATATTATTTATTTAGGATAATTTAATAATAAAATATTAAATTAAGTAATAACAAAATAAATTTTATAATTACTATATAAATTAATATATTACTATATATTATATTGATTATATTTTTGCACAACAATATAAACATATAGTCTATGTAATAGTTTAAATATTATAATAATTATATTTTTTTTACAGAGAATGGGAGTGGGGAGTTTATCCTATCTCTCGATCCTAATCCAACTTCTCTTAGGATAAAAAAGTATACTAGAGCATGATAGGAGCTTATCCACTATCATATCCTATTAGTACAACAGTGGTAATCTTGGGAAAATTTATTAATGTTCATATATTGGTGGGACTGTCCTTTAAATTATTTTTAAAAGAAAATTTAAATCAATACTTGATGTATAAGGTTATAAACCTACTCAAAATGAAGTTGTTTTTGTAATAATATACAAATAATAATTTGATCAATTATTTAGTCTCTCAAATTTTACCAATCCTCCAAAACAAATATGAGAATATACTCCAGTATATCCATACATCATCATTCTATTTATAATGATAAATAAAAAAGTCAACATTATCTGTACAGAAGACGAACAAAATCATAATAAAGATTCTCATCTCTAGATATTAATGCGTTTGAGAATGTCAAACCTGACATCAATTTTTTTTTTTTTAAACTAGAATATGGCATCAATCCGATTACAAATTCCCAGTGCAGGTTTTGTCTAAGAAAAACTGTCTGCATGTAAAATGGATATGCAGCATAAGTGATAAGAATATTTCAAAAAAGCTTGGATTACACTTTGAGCGTGTCCTTTACATATGCAATTTAAATTGACTCATTTTAATTCAGATTTCACTTTGAACGTGTTCTTTACATATGCAATTTACAAACATGGATTAAGCAATAGTATAAAAAAAATATAAAAAAAATCAAAATCAAAATTTTTATGTTTGCACGTGCTGACATTTGCCCCTTTGCCCCTGAGTCCAGCAAACAACTTATTATAATATAATAAAATGATTATTTATCCTGACCTCCTCTTCTACCGTGGTCACTAAATCGACTCTAAATGTCAATTTTTTTCATTAACGCAACCTAATTATTTTTATATAATATGAAATTATTCAATTCAGTTGTTAAATTATTTGATATTATCCTTTTAATCATGTATATCAAATGAATTACTTTGTTGGAACATTCTTAGGAATGAGCATTTAGTCATGTATGTGCCAAAATTTTGGCACGTATTCTTCAGTCATGAGCTGTAGCAAGCTAACCTGCAACAACTTTGTCCTCCGAGTCCTCAGCTCCAAAAAACTTCTTCGAGTTGCGAAAGTGGTATATGTAAATTAAGACATTCAAACACTTAAGTCAGTTAGGTTTTTCTCGTGTAAAAGATGGGGAGGGGTCATTATTCCTTCCACATTTCTTCCTTTAGTTTTTATTTTTTAATTAAACAAATTTTACACATTTTGGTAATTACTAAATGCCAACCAAATGTGTTAATGGAAACAATATTTCCAGATATAATACTCCTAAGAATATGATTCCTGAAAATACATTTTATACCTTAAACAAACGTTACTTATGAAAATAGAGGTGGAGAAAGTAGGAAAAAGGAAGATACGATAAAAAAAATAAAAATTTCTTATTTATTTGAGGGAAAAAAGGATTTTTGATTTTGTGGAATCCACCACCAAAAACTTTACCTTTTATTTGGGAGAGGAGTAATTTTCTCTTTTTATTTCTTATATTTATTTATTAAAAAGTATTTCAATAACCAAATTAAAAATGAATAATTTTATGTTAAAAAAATTAGTTAATACTCTCTCCAATATTTTTTTAATAAAAAAACAAATGATAGCGTAAAAACATTGTCATTTAATTTTATATAAAAAATCAAAGGAAGTATAAAATATTTTTCATAAAATATTTTTCATACAATTTATATACTTACTTTCTTTTTATTAATTCATTGAAATTAAATAAATAAATAAAAAATCTTATTTCTTATTTGTATTTGGTTTTATAATATTTTCGTTATCCTTTATTTCTTATATATTTCTTCCAATATTGAATATAAAAAATAACTAATTTAGTTGATTTAATTTTGGTTACACTATTTTGTAGGTGTCTTAACTATTCGACAACTTTTAATTAGGTACCTTAACTATTGTTTTTCTAATTAGGTCCTTCCCGTATAACTTGTTATAAAAAACTTATTTGCTTGGGCCAATTGAATATGAAGATCCTCTTAACAATATTTCAATGTTTTTAACCATGATTTTCCATGAGTATATTTACTGCGTGCTTGTGCAATGTGTAGTCTCGTACAAATCATGACATACATAAGGTTTACTACTACTACGATGCAGATGCTTCTCTAGAAATTTCGCTACTCTTCACTAGGGATAACAAAAATATCCATATACACATAAAATCGGTCATAAATAGAAGACAAATATCTGAATGGGTATACTAGCGAGAAGTTTAAATAATTGTTTTCTCATTAATGGTGTGTAGGGTGACCTGACTCAACCCAACCCAAAAATGAACACTTCAGAAAAACTGCATTTTGGGATATTTCGGGTAGGTTAATGGGTAAAAACAACACGTATGAATGATTAAATTTGAGGTTTCTTCCTACACCATTTTATCTTCTAATATACCCAATAATGTAAGTGTAATATCGATATTGTTCTTTATTAAAACGTTAAGAACCTTACGAATTGTCTCGAATTTATGACCTTCATGTTATTAATACAACGCTTAAAGTAACTGAGCTAATAGGTCAATTATGTTAAAAAATAATTAATGTTATTATATATAATACTACAAATTTTATTGTATATTTAATATACATACAAGTTTACATAATAAATAATAATTAATTTTAATCTAATAATTAATGTATTTTTTTACATATAAAAATCATAGTTTTAAATAAAAATCATAGGTTTAATAAAAATTTACAGATTTAATAAATATGTATATCTGTATTTACAAGTCTAATAATTTTTATTTAACCCGTAAATTTTTATTTAAAAAATGATTTTTATATGTAAAAAAATACTTTAATTATTAGATCAAAATTAATTATTATAAAATTTATTATGTAAACTTATATGTGTATTAAATATATATTAAAAAATTTAGTGTTATATATGACAATATTAATTATTTTTTTAATATTATTGACCTATTAGCTCAATTGATTGAATCATCGCGTTAGTAATATGAAAGAACTTTAAGGATTGCTCTATCCTAATTAGGAAGAAAACACCTAAATTTGATTAGTTTCAGTATTAAAATTAAGACCCGTCAAAAACAAACCTGATCCAAAATTGTTTAACTTAACATAAGGGCAATTTTTAATTGCATCCTATTTTTTGCTTGGTACACCTCCAAATTGGTAAAGTTCCCATCTTACCCTTCTTGCAGGTTTCCTCTCTCCCTCGCCCCCTTCTCCGGCATCTACAAAGCCAGCTTCCACGCTACTCGATGTAAGCTATCACAAAACACCCCAAAGACAACATTCCCAGACAAAAATTAACTATACAATGAATATTAAAGAAAAATGGGGAGCTCTTACTAGCAACTCAAAACACAATCAGTTTCCAATGTATTGTGAATCAACGGATTTACAACACTGTATATGCTACGGTGCCTTTTCTTTTTAATCTATATCTATACTCCTACAAATGAGTCCAAAAATATTGATTTGAGACTTTTATAATACAAATATGACAAATATTTGTCTATAAGGTATTGGCTTTTAGAGCATCTCCAACGCGGAGTGCTCCAAGTGTTCCTTAATGTGAATAACCAGTTCCATGAAGAAATCTTGCACTGGAGTGTGCTTGAATGGCGGAACGATTTTGCCAACAATGGCATGCGTTCCTTATAAAAGAAACCGAAACTTATGAATAAAATAATATTATCAACAGCAACTACCTGTAAAAAAAGAGGGAAAACAACAAACCAGAAGTCGCACGCATGGACGAAGAGGTCGACACACAGCATGAGGTAAAGGCCACACGAGGACGAAGAAGCGGTGCAAGGTCGAGGCCGCATGAAGGTGGAGGCTATGCGCAGAGGAAGCCGCCGCATGAGGAATACAACGCGTGAGAAACACAGTGTGAGGGGAAAGCAAAGAAAGAAGAGAGGAAGAAGAGAAAGAAAGGTGTGGGCTATGGATGTAGATAGGATAATGAGAGGTGAGTGAAGACTGAAGAGGCACGCATTTTTTCGAAGAATGTAGAAAGTAGAAGGTTTTATTTATATAAAGAAAAGGTTTAGGTTGTGGAAGAATGTAGGTTTTATTTTAAAAAAAAATGCATAAATTTGAAAATTGAAGTAATAAATATAAAGTAAAAAATTGTAATTGTGAGTTAAAAGTAATAGTTGAAAAAATAAAAAACTATGTGTTATATTTTATTTTTCTTCAATTATTCATATTTTTTATTTGTATTTATAAAAATTGAAAAAATGTTAAATTTTATTTAAAAAAATATAAATATTTGAATTTTTTTGAGTTTATTATGGTTTCTTGTATTGGAGCAAAACTTTGTATAAATTTGTGACACCACACGTGGGAACCACAAAATATAATGCGGGGACCAAAAAAGTAAATTAAGAAACTCATCTAAGCATCTTGAATCGGAGATGCTCTTAGTAATCTGAAATAATTATCATCGGAGATGCTCTTAGTAATCTGAAATAATTATCACATTCAAGTTTGTATCGTTCTTAATTCTGATCCATCCATTTCGACATCAGTTCCCCATGTCTTCGGAAATTTTGGTAACCTGATCACTTTGTTTTTTAGGTTCAGACACCACTACAACATGTTCAGGTTTGCATTTATCATGAGAACTAGACAGCAATCCAGAGCCCACAACTTCAGTCTGTGATAAAGTATTCGATTTGTCAGAATTTAGTACTTGCGTTTCAGCTGAACGTTGATTTTGTTGATTTAGAATTCTGTTGACATCCGCTGAAATGATTTCCAGTTGATGGAAGTTCTTAATAACTTTGACTTGTGATAGTTCTCTTGCCGATAACTTCTGATAGTTCTCCACAGTCTTGCACATCTGCGAATACAGAGGGAGAGAATGAGATAATTGATAGAGATACTCAGCATAAAAATGTTTCCGATCGACATCATGCAGCGATCCTTCATAAAGAAGGCATCGCTGATGATTACCAGTGAAACAAACGTATTTTTACCTTGTTGTAAAGACCAACTAATTGCAATCGATCAGGATCACAATCATATGCAGAAATAGAAATTTCTTCTGAACCTGCAGATAAATGGAAGAGCTAAAATCAAGGTTTTGACTTGGGCATGCAGATACAGAAAACAAATCGATGCATTATCTGATGCAAAATTGACAATTGCTATAGTCTGAACATGAGATGAAGCTAACAATGGATAACATAGCATAGCATAGTACCTATTGCTTCGATTCGAGGCAGTTGATCAATCATTTGAATGTCAGTCTCCCCTAATGTATAACTTGGCACATTTGTAGCCTTGGGTTCAGCTTTAGGTTCATCATTTTCCACCTCATTTGCTTTCAAATCACTCTGCATAAGTTCATAAGGTAGTCAGTTCACAAGCAAGTTCTATAAATTATGGTAGTAATTGAAAATAAAACATATTTCAATCTAAAAGCATAAAATTTTAAAATGATATACTCTAACAAGGGTGTAAGGATGCCAAAAAGCAAAACTAACACAATAACACATGGAGTACAATGATCTCTAGAAATGAAATGACTAGAAGAAATTCACCTTCCTAATGTGATTCATTGAACTAGAGATGTACCAAATTGTGACCTGCCCCTTCCATGAGACAAAAGGGAGAGTATTTGGACAGTGGACACAGACAAAAATTACTAACAGTTGGACTCTGGTATTGTCTACCGTATTCGGTTAAACTGCTAAAGAAGGGAGCATCAATGCCCAGAGAATAGGTTCTTAGGCATTCTAAAACTTTGTTTCATCCCCTAACCTAACCCCAAAAATAATAAAACAGCCAAGTTTTCGTCTTTTCCGTTTCCTAGCACAATTAAAATACTAGCTTCCTTTATTGGCAGCATCTCAAACAAGGAAACTTCCAAAACAAAAATAACATAAGATCAACTAACATTTTGAGCTTGAATCATGCATTCCAAAGAGAAGAAATTTGAGTATTAAAAAAAATGTATCATGGAACACTAATGCACTTACAAAGTATTCTTTCTGGTACTCAGCTGAGACCTTTTTCCAAGAGAAGAAACCTGTTTTTTATAAACTCAGTATGTCTTCTCTGCATGTCTCTAAACTGTGCTTGATTCCCAGAATCACCAGAACCATGGGCACCTTCAGCAGCAATGTCACTCACACCACTCTCCTTAGATTGGTTGCAGCTCGATTGCACATTTGTCATATTTGCACCATCATCTGCTATGTCACTCATCATTTTCAGCAGAAGGGTTGCAGCTGGACTCCACATTTGTCATATTTGCACTATTGTACACTTGAGAGCAAACTTGTCCTTGAACTGGTAATTTTGTAAATGAAATATTCAACTCCTGAGTGATGACCTCTTGAATCTTCAGATCCTTATCATCAACAATATCATGCCACCTTCCATAGCCATGCCTTAATAGAAAAGAATTAAGTTAAAATATTATATCAATAAAGGTTACACCATTACTGTAATAAATAAATAAAAGGTTACACCGCTACAGCACAGCATACTACCTTTCAAATTCTTTTTTTCACAAATCAGACAATGAAATAGAAATATCAACATACGAACACAAATTAAGTAGAAATGTACGATAGAAATTTAAGGTATTTAAGCCTAAAAATTTATCATGGACAATAACATGCTGTTGGAACTTGGACATCTTTTACATTAATTATGTACATTAAGAGAGAAAGAGATACAATTCAATTGACCATGCATAGAATGACAGAAAATTACCTACTAAAACACATACTTCAGCACACATGCAGTAACACTAAATCATGCTCCTCTTTACATATTTTTGCCCCATTCAAACCTGCATAGCGTAATAAGATATCATCTGAAAAAACCCGAGTTCGAGGATTTTCTGATGCAAACTTCACCTGTCATTCCACATTTCAAGATAAAGAAAACATACATCAGCTGGAGGAAATATTAACTTAAACAACATATATTCCCATTTCCTCACCCTTTCAACAAAATAGAAAACAGAAAAGGAATAAAATTCGATGCATAAAGTTTAATTTCACTACAAAATATTGTAAGATATAGAAATAATATAATCGTCACAGATTTCCATGTACGCATAATAAGTTTAAATGAATAATATTTTTTCATATCTAATTATTAGCAATTCATGATCATAAAAAAAGGTTAAAAATATTAATTTTATTTTACCTTTCCACCAGTTTAAGAAGAGAAATCAAATATTTTTATGTCAATGGATCTTTAGTCATTATATATCACATAAATTGATAAAGCTCACCACTGATTTGACATCCCTAAGCCTAGGTTCTGCTGGAGACAAAGGCACAAACAAACTGGAACATGAATAGCAAGCACAATTGAGAAGGGAAAACCTAGCAGTATTTGAATAGAGTTGACTATTCATCGAGATGCTATTGCAATTTTTTCTAGAATGGTGGTCAAACGGAAAAAACAGATTCTCATGAAATATATCTTTGGCATGAAAACTTACTGGGAACATTACAAGAAAGGAATTCTTGATAAATGAATTTCTAATTTAGAAACAATTAAACACACAAATGGTTAATTGAGCTATTAAATGTTTTTTTCTAAATGTTGGTGAATTGTTTTAGAACTGTGGAACAGGATTAGGATGTGCACCCATATTAATCTCAACCAATTATTTCACATGGTTAGTCTGTAAGTGTACGAAATTGATTTTCATAGTAATCAACACGTGCCCAAAGTCATTCAGTAGCTACTCATTATCCACTCTCCTAACAATGTTGACATTTTTAAGTAGTTAACTGTTCCTGAACTGCCAAACAAGAATTGTAATTTTTCATAAATTCTTTTATATGGTCTAAGGGGGCCAGTGGGAGAGAATGAATAATGCCAAAATAATAATATATTAAACACAAGCAGTTAAAATTTTAAAATCCAATATTTTATTTGAAGAACTTACTTTGTCCCTTATCAAGAGCAGAACTGCAATCCTTACAAGTACATCTTTTATTCGAAGTCCTTCTTTTGGAACACCATCTAAAGACACATTATAAGCAGTATTAGAGTTATAAATTACTTTGTATCACTTTTCAGTTATTGTAGTTTTTGTTATGCTGTGAATTGGGCAGGAGAAGAAGCCCAAGCCCTTTAGGCTTTAGGCCTTTATAACATTGAAAGTAACAAATTTCAGCCATACTACAGCATACATGGATGATTAAGATTATTTTTTATTAAAAGTCATGTGACTATTTAAAAAATACTATGACTTATGTGCTTTAATCTTAATCATTGATGATAAGATCTAATGATCAATATTTATTCCTCTCACTCACATAAAAAAACACCCTCTGACTTGATGCATCCCCATTGGTTTCTCATGAAAAAATTAGGCGAAAATAACAAAAGAAACTGTCATAATAATAGAGAAATAAGAATCTATTACCTGTGAATGTAGGGGAATCAGTTATATCTTCTGCAATATGAGACAAGAAAAGTGTTCCATACCTGTTCAAAATGAATATATATATATATATATATATATATATATATATATATATATCACGTTCAATCGCAGAATGTTTAGGCATAATATAAATCACGAGACAGGTAATAAGAATATCAAATAATGTCTTAAAATTTTACATCATACTGTACTGTAAAATTATAGCACAATAAATAGAGTCTAGTTGCCATTTCAACTCTTGTATAAACCAACCTTACTACTTATTACAAATAATTTTTTCAATCAAATATAGATCCAGCACCTGAATTCTTGTCATTGACTCTTAGAGAATGAATAGAAGAGTTGCAGTCTTCAACTGCACTCTTAGATAATTGAAGTTAGTTCCTAACAGAAACATTTACAAACACTTGTAGTAACTATTCTATAAATACATCTTTGTAACACCTTTTTCAGTGGCAAATACATTTCTCTTCTTTGATTCTCAAGCTTCTCTCTCTCCAACTCTCTCATTTATCTTCTTTATGATACAGTTGTGTTTCTTATATTGATGTTCTCATATCCAAGAACAAACTAAAGCATATGGACACAAAATTATGCAGATACGTGTTATAAATTGTCAGTCAAATAGCATATTGAGTGTTTTTCAAATTTAAAAAGATAGATATATTATAAAAAGAGAAATCAAATACTAATCTGGAAGACCACAAATTTGATTGATTGTACTTGGATTCATAATATTCCTTTCTCTTAATTTTTATCGACGAATGCTATTTAGACAACTTGTTTTTAATGAAAATAATTACAAAAGAAAGCAAACAGTTGTAAGAATTGCACGAGAATAAATTAGCTATGAATATAAAATCATGCAGTTCACCCATGTGTACTATGTAGAGACAAGCAATTAGTAACAAATAATATCATATTTCCTGACTGCATATTTTGCACCATATTAAAGTTGCTCAAATATTATATTCCACGTATTACAATGCATTATATCCCTTAACCCATACAACTTAATGAATAAACCCAATGTTTATTCTAGGTCCAAACTAAATTGATGTTTCTCAGAATAAACAACTGTAGATGCGCATAAACTGAATGAAAAATATCATAATAGAGTTTCTTAATATCACTCTTACAATGAAAATCATATATGGGAACCAAGTCCCATCCTTTCCACATGATCCTTAAATTTGAATGGTGACATGCCCTTAGTTAAAGGATCGACAGTCATTAATTCAATGCTAATGTGTTCAATAACCACTATATTATCTTTAACACATTCTCTTATGGCAAGATACTTAATGTTGATGTCTTTACTTCGATTACAACTTTTGTTATTCTTAGCCATAAAAACAACAGTTGAATTATCATAGTATATCTTCAATAGCCTAGAAATGAAATCCATAACTCTAAGCCCAAAATGAAACTACTTATCCATATACCATGTAAGGTAGCCTCAAAACAAGAAACGAACTCAACCTTTACAGTGGAAGTAGTAGTCAATTAAGGTCTGCCTGACACTTCTCCAAGACACAACTCCACTGGTCAGCATAAAAATATATCCTGAAGTTATCAACTTCAACGCAGCCAACGTAGTTTGAATCTGAATAGCCAATCACTTCCAAGTTTTCAGTCCGTCACTACATAAGCATATAGTCTTTAGTTTCCTAAAGGCATCTCATCACTTTCTTTGCAACTTTCCAGTGATCTAAACCTGGGTTACTTTGATATCTCCTTAACACTCCAACTGCAAAAGCAATATCAGGTCTTGTGTAGACCTGAGCATACATAAGGCTTCCAACAGTCGAAACATACAAAATGGTTTTCATTTGTTCCCGCTCAAGATCATTTTCTGGGCACTGGCTTAAATTAAACCTGTCACCCTTCACCATGGGAGCTACACTTGGTGAACAATCACTCATTCTAAATCTTTTCAAAACTTTGTTAATATAGGTCTCTTGAGACAAACAATGAACACCTTTTACTATGTCTCTTGGTGTCACTAACGTAAGAGGCATCACCTATATCCTTTATATCAAAGTTCTTAGAGAGAAATTATTTCACCTATATAGCAAAACTCTTATCATTGGTTGCAAGTAAAATATCATCTACATATAAAATAAGGAAACAAATTTTGCTTCCACTGACCTTCTGGTATATACAATGATCCATAACATTTTCTACGAAATCAAATGAAGAAATAACATCATGAAATTTTAAGTACCACTCACGGGAGGCTTGTTTCATATATAGATTTCTTAAGCTTTCATACCAATTGCTTATCCTTAGAGAGGAGAATCCTTCAGGTTGTTTCATATAAACATATTCCTCTATGTCTCCATTGAGAAAAATCGTTTTCAGATCCATTTGTTGCAACTCTAAATCAAAATGTGCAACCAGTGCCAGAATGATGCGAAGAGAATCTTTCTCAGATAAGGAGAGAATGTCTTCTTGTAGTCGATTCCTTCCTTTTGATTAAATCCCTTGGCTACGAGTCTTGTTTTATATCTCTCAATGTTGCCTAAATAAGTATTTCTTAGGAAGAGTCATTTACATCCAATGACTTTTGCACCATCAAGCATCTGAACAAGATCCTAGACTCCATTTAATGCCATAGAATTCATTTCATCTTTCATAGCATCATACCACAAGTTTGATTCTTTAGAACTCATGGCTTGTGAAAACGTTTCAGGATCATTTTTAGCTCCAATAGTATAGTCAGATTCTTGTAGATACACAACAAAATCACTCGATATCACTGATTTCTTTATTCTGGTAGATCTCCTTAATGTTGTTTCATTATATTCTTGAGGAACTTGTTGTTCAATTGGTTGATCAACAATTTCTTCTTGCTCCTCATGAACAACTTGATCTACTAGACTATCAGCAGGTTGTGGATCTTGAATGATAGGTTGCACAATACCCGGTTGAGCTGGAAGGGTATTGTTAATAACAACCAATCTAAGATTTGAAGTCGATGGTTGAGCAACTGAATGATCTTTCTCAGAAACAAAATCTCTGGATTGATCGCTCCTACTAATCAAGTCATTCTCAAAAAAATTCAACATTTCTTGATTCCACAATCCTTGTACTATGAAATAGACAATAAAAACTGTATCCCTTAGACCTTTCAACATATTCAATGAAGTATTCACTAATGGTCCTTGGGCCAAGCTTCTTTTCTTGTGGGTTATATATTCTCACTTCAGACAGGCATCCCCAAACGCGTACATGTCGCAAACTCGATTTCCAACTCTTAAATAACTCAAATAGTGTCTTTGGGACAACCTTAGTTGGAACTCGGTTCAATATGTACACTGTCATCTTCAGTGCTTTAGTCCACAATGACTTAGGAAGCTTGGAACTACTAAGCATACTTTGCAGCATGTCCATTAAGGTTTGGTTTCTTCCTTTTTGCCACACCATTCTAATCCGGAGGACCAGACATAGTGTACTGGGCAACAATTCCATATTTTTGAAGAAACTTAGCAAATAGACCAGGTGCTTGTCCATTCTACGTGTATCTACCATAGTATTCATCAGCTCTATTAGATTTCACGATCTTAATTTTCTTTCCTCATTGTTTCTCTATTTCGGTCTTAAAAACTTTAGAGACATCTAAAGCTTCATCTTTAGAATGAAGTAAGTAAAGATACATATATCGTGAATAATCGTCTATGAAGGTGATAAAGTATTTCGGACTACTTGCGTCCATATCTAGACAACAAATATCTGTATGTATGATTCCTAATAGATTTGAGCTCCTCTTTGTACCCTTTTTAGACTTATTAATTTGTTTACCCTTAATGCAATCTATACAAGTATCAAAATCAGCAAAATCCAAAGCACTAAGTACCCCTTCATTTACCAACCTCATAATTCTCTCGATAGAGATGTGTCCTAACGTTAGGTGTCACAACATAGAGAAATCCTCATTCATAACACATCGTTTTGTGCCAACATTAACATGTACAACATCATAAGTGGTATCATTTTGCAAATTAATATAGAAAATGTTACGTCAATAACTTGATGCGTAACTCACGGCAAGTGTACCGATCGTACAAGTAATACAATGATAAGAAAGTATCGTCTCCACTAGGATTGAGGCACTAATTCGTTTGTAATTAAGATCTTTAAATTGGAAAGAATAAAAATAAGATAATTAATGAATTGTGATAAAGTGATTTAAGAATTGTGTTGTGAATCAAAGGAATTAAAATAATGAAATTAAATTGCAATAATGATTAAAGATAATATTGATGATAATTGAGAATTTAGGAAGATGAATTGTGGCTAAAGCGCAATTACCTCTGTTCCCTACTTATGTAATTGAGTTGATAATTAATTTCACTTACTATAATTGTTCAAAGATATGCCTTACATCATTAGTTAAACCTAGATTTCTCGGTCATTTTAACCCTTTATTCCTAGTTAAGAATTCTAATCTCTTAGCAACCCCTTTTCAGATTAAGCTTTTATGGCAATCAGAAATTAAGAACAAGATAAAGTGAAACAATTATAATAAAATTCATTAATACCAATTCAATTAACACAAGAGTTCACATTGGCTTTTGGCCTACCACAATTAAAGAAGGATTAGTCAGACATAGTATGTCTAGCTCAATACAATGATACTAAAGAATAGAAAAGAATACAAAGAAGAAGAGTAATCAAACCCCTCAATCTTGGCTCTCTTCTTGATCCTCTTGATTCCTGATTTCTTCAAATGCCTCCTTTTTGGTGTTTCTGCCTCTGGGTGTGTGTGTAAAACGTCCCATTACTTCCCTATTTATAGCCAAGCTTGCAAAACTCTAGTATCTTTTTGTTATTATCTTATCTTATTCAGTTTTTAGATTTCCCGTAACAGCCGTGCGATTGGCGCTAGCTTCCAGTAACTGTGGCGCGATCCGCGCGAGCCTGTCGCGATCCGCGTGGACTTGCAGTAGGTCTGGCGCGATCAGCGTGGGCCTGGCGCGATCCGCGTGAGATTCCAGATCCAATTACTTCTTTATTTTACTTCTTTTCTTCTATTTATTGCCCCTAAACATTAAAATAAAAAGAATTAATGATAAAAACCAAAAGTACTGAATTTTAGATTTATTCTAGTATTTATTTGATATTTTCTACTTATTTCCTAATAAAACTAACCTAAAAACTGCTATATACTTGCAATATATCAAATAATTCCCAGATTTAGATATTGTTGTCCTCAACAATAAACAAAAACTTTATTGTAAGGAAAACTATATTCAACACTCAAGCATATCATCACATACACAATCTCAGAACTATTCTGTTAAATGCGATTGAATCCAAATGAAAATTTCAAGAATACTTGTCAAGTCTATCAATCATGAACATAGCCTGGATACCCCTCACCAAGGAATATAAATCACTCATGACTCAAGTGTTTTGGGTGAATATACTCTCTCAATTCTCAAAGCTTATAATATTACCATAAGCTTGATTATCTTCTCAAGTTCCTGAAAATAAGAAACATGGATAACTGCACAGTCAATCAAAAGGTCTTTAAAAGGTTGTAATGTGGCCTGGCTTGAGGTAGGAATAATTTGGATAGTGGTTAATTTGAGATTGAAGTCTATTAGAGCTAGTCAAATCCACTTAATCAACCTCTTGCTCTTATTCTCATGGCCACTTTTGTACCTCTCGCTTTCCTTTTTGATTCCCCTTATTCTTGATATAATTTTTTTTCTTTTTTTTTAATTATTGTTGGGGAAAGACATTTAAATCCTCCAGCAGGTATTTCTATTTTATTACTTCCCATTGGACTGCTTTCTAGGCTTGGTTTCTTCCATATCTTGTCTATTGATATTCAAAACCAAACCCAGGATTGTCTTCTTGGGTAACTTCTTTCCTTTCCTTCCTATGAAAATTCATCTTTCTATTTCTACCAGACTTGACCTAACTCTCCTTTCTTCCAATCTCAAACAAGGTAGTCAAGGATAAAAAGTTTTAAGGTAAATGAACAGAAAAGCTTAGGCTCAAATTGGCTAACAATAGACAGCATTTTAAGGTAAAGTCATTTGGCCCTGGCTTAAAAAGATAGAACATGCCTTTATCATATCAACCATGCAAATACCATAGAGAAACAAATCAAGTTCTGAAATATTATTAACAATGAGTTCACTCTGAAAAGAATTTATACTGTATAGGCTCAATCCTCACAACTTATGATATCAGCTAATCTTCCATTGATTCTTATCAAGTATTCTATTATTTTCATAATGTATTTCAATCACAAAACTATATAGTTCCAATTATGTCATATGCAATTCCACCCTCTACTTGTCTCATATATGTTTCCTAAACAATTCTCAATCAATCCCATTTCATCACTGCATTAGCAATTCCAAATCTGAAAATTATCATAACATACTCTAACATTCTATTCATCTAATTCTAAAAAGAACATATGACTAAACTAATCTATTATTCAAACTAATTCTTATGCTAACTTTTATCTAATTTTATTTTTTTATTTATTTTTTTATTATTTTTATTTATTTATTTATTTTCTGCTAAACATCCATTGTTTCTTCAAATATGATTCTTCAAAAATAACGCACATGCTTCCCATTCCCAGATTTTAACCATTGCTGTCCCCAGCAATAAGTTTATATTCTAAGAAATTGCATCTCGCATTAAATTCAGAAATCATCATTTTTGGAACCAACATCAATCTAACAGAATGCATTCATAATATAAATTACTCGAATTTTAAATTTTTCCATATGCAATGAAATAAAATTACTGAAAATAAAAACATAAATTAAAATATTGTCTGCTTCTCTAAGAATGATCACTCCTCAGTTTCCATGGTATCATCAGCAACAGCTGATGGCTGTGAAGGTCCAGGGGAAACTCGCGATGGTTCTGCATCCTGTGGTTGGTATGGAGTGAAATGAATGGAGAAGTGCCTGCACAAGTCTTCCGTCATCTTGTTCTGATGTTCCAACAGCCTGTTGTGAACCCTCAATTCAGACTGGATTTGTAGGTAGCTTGGAGAATCCTCATAGATCAGTTCATGACGTGGGCCTCTAACAGTAGTGGAAGAAGATGCTCGTGGTGATGGTGTTGATGTTCGAACTTCAGGTTGAGGAATGTCCACATGGGGACTCCTCTCAGCAATCTCCTCATGTCTTAGTTTAGAAGTTTGAATCAACTGCTCCTGCCACTGAGTCTCTACCGCAGCCAGATATGTCTTGTATGTCATGACTGATGCTATCTTCACATCTTCAGGTTCGTCCTCTGAAATCTCCAAACCTGCCTTCCTGCATAGATGAGAAATCAGTGAAGAATGTGCAAGGTGTGACTTACTACTGCCATCCTGAATCATGTGCAGTATTCTGTCAGACAAAATGCTTGCAATGTTAAGATTGTTGTCGCCTAGCAGCACATACAAAAGAATGGCCCGTTCAACATTCACATCTGTTAAATTTGTAGACAGGATTATAGTGTGATTGTTGAATTGGTGCCAAAATTCAGCCTCTCCAATCAGATCTTGCTTCCTCAACTTCTCTGGCACATAGTCCATTCCGAATTTAGTCTTCCAAACAGCATACAATCCAGTGATACCTCTTCTGATTTCATCCGCAAGTTGAGGCATGTCATCTTTGAACACATTTTTGCTTGTGATGGGTTGCATCCTATTGAATTTTCTGATAAAATCACAAGCATGCAGACTGTAATATGAAGTTTCCAAGAAGCTTTCGATGAATTCATCATCGAATGGAACTTCAACTCCTCTAACCCAACTTACTCTTTGACGCGCCACTGTTACTCTATCAACATTTGACAGGAATTCTTTTAAAATCGCGCTCGAGCTTGGTTCAACATAACTCACCAAGGTCTTCTAGTCCCTCCGGTCAATCACGTCCAATATTGGTGAGCCTTCAAGAAAAGACTACCAATAAATCCTCTTTTCCGGGATGATTTTCTTTGGCGCATACCAGTTCTCATATCGCTGTTGACATTCAAGGTCCCGGAACCGATTTGCATCAAATTCAGTTCTTACCCTCTTGCTACCAGATGTAGCACCCTTCTTCTTGTTTCCTTGATCTACTTGCTTTCCCTGAAACTCAGAAAATTTTTCCACAACATATATATATATATATATATATATATATATATATATATCATGAATTCCCAGATTTATTCACAAGCATGTCTCAACCATTGCTTTATTCAAGTTCACAACTATAATCATGTAGATTTGACATATAATTTAAACAACATTTGACAATTAATTTCCAAATAACCTTTCCAATAATTCCCAGATTCATTGGTTTCTATATGCCTTAGTTATGACTTCAGAATGTATACTAAGCATACTTTGATCATTGCAATGAGGAACTAAAATCTTTTAAACAATATAGCCTCATTCCCAGATTTTATTTCTAAACATACAAAAATCTTTTAAGCATAACTCTAATCTTAATCATTCAAAATCAATTAGCACTCACTTGTTTAAATCAAAATAATTTCATTCATATATTAGAGTGCATATCAAAGAGTTTAAAGCATTACAAACCAATTCCCAACAATCCAAAAACAGAAAGGCAATCCATTGTTTTTGCAGCTGGCGCGGTTGGCGCCTGGGTCACGTGGATCGCGTTGAACTCCAGAAGCTCTGGCGCGGTTGGCGCCAGCTTCCCGCGACTTGCGTGTCTGGGAAATAGGGGTTCATATAAATATGAACTGCATTGAACCTAACTTCTATCAATCCATACCAGAATCCATCCTATCCACATGTTTTCTACTCTAAACCCTAAAGAATATAAAATACAAGATTTAGGAAGAAGAACTCGTACCTTATCCTTAGCCATTTGAAAAAAATGAAGAACTTGAATAAAAGCACAAGATTGCTTCGAAGAAGAACAGAACTTTAAGATAGCTATGTATCCTTTCAATTGGGACTCAGAACCAAAATGATAATGAACAAGGACGAGGTAAACTAAGCAAGGTATTTATAAATTTCAGAATCAATGGGAGTTAATGGGAGTTATGGGTAAAATGTAACTGATTTAAGGAAGTTAATGGCAGTTATTTGCTTGCAACGTTTGAAGGTGAAGGCCAAGAGTTGTGGCTGCTGATTTTGGGTTCCTAAAGTCACAAAATAGATTTTCAAATTTTAGATTTTAAAAATTGGAATCGAGCTTTCACGGGGATCGCGCCACCACCACGCGATTCGCGTGGGGATCCAAAATGAATGGCACGAGAAGCGCCAGTGTCACGCGATTCAGGTGAAATCATTATTTTTTTTTATATTATAATAGCTATTGTATATACAAATTATAATAAAATCATTAAAGACACACTAAATACAATTCAAAATTAAACAGTTATTGAAAATTATTCTATTAAAGCCTAAAAGAATTTAAAAAGAAACACTCGAATTTCAAACACCTTGGATTGCCTTCCAAATAGCGCTTGTTTAACGTCACGAGCCTGACACCGACCTCTTTAATTTTCAGGGGAACCAAGTGGTATGGAAATAGTATTCCTATCCACTTCCCCTCCATGATAAACTTTCAATCGATATCCATTCACTTTAAAAGATTTATCAGAATTTTGTGGGGCCATCTCAATTGTCCCATATGGAAAAACTTTTCTAACTATAAAGGGACCAGGCCAAAGAGACTTGAGTTTACCTGGAAATAATCTCAATCGAGAATTGTAAAGTAATACCTGTTGTTTCGGCATAAACTCCTTTGGATGAATCTTCTTGTCATGCCATTTCTTAGTCTTTTCCTTATAAAGCCTAGCATTCTCATAAGCGTTTAACCTAAACTCGTCAAGCTCATTTAATTGCAATAATCTTTTCTCATTAGCTTGAGACGGTTCAAAATTAAGAAACTTAGTAGCCCACATCGCTTTATGTTCTAATTCCACAGGAAGATGACAAGACTTACCATATAAAAACTGAAAAGGTGACATACCTATTGGTGTTTTGAAAGCTGTTCTGTATGCCCATAATGTGTCATCCCCAATCTTTCCTTGAACTTCCAACAATCTTCTCCAAAATTCTTTTCAATTCTCTATTGGAAATCTCAACCTGTCCACTCGTCTAAGGATGATAAGGTGTAGCTACCTTATAAGTGACCCCATATTTAGCAAGCAAACCAGAGAATTGTTTGTTGCAAAAATGAGCGCCTCCATCACTTATGATTGCCCTCGGTACTCCAAATCTAGTAAGTATATGTTTCCTTAAAAATGACACAACTACTTTTGCATCGTTAGTAGGCAAAGCAATTGCTTCCAGCCATTTGGAAACATAATCCACTGCTACTAATATGTATTGGTTGGAATATGACTTAGGGAAAGGTCCCATAAAGTCAATTCCCCAAACATCGAAGATCTCCACCTCCAGTATGTTGTTAAGGGGCATCTCATCCTTCCGCGATATATTACCAATCCTCTGGCATTTGTCACATTTCTCCACATAATCGCGTGCATCTTTGAAAAGCATAGGCCAATAATAACCACACTGTAATATCTTTTGATTTGTTCTATTACCTCCGAAATGACCTCCATAATCTGAAGAATGACAATGCCAGAGAATCTTTGGCAATTCCGCTTCAGCTACACATCTGCAAATAACACCGTCAGTACATTATAATAAAGGAATGGGTTATCTCAGAAATACCTCCGTGCATCATGGAAAAATCTCTTCTTTTGCTGCCAATTAAAATCTCCAGGAATAGCACCCACAGCTTTGAAATTAGCCATGTCAGCGAACCAAGGACCCAATTTAGTGACCATCATCACTTTCTCATCAGGAATGGACTCATTAATAACTATCTCTGGTCTATCTTGTAATTCCCTTTCCTTAATTCTCGAAAGATAATCAGCTACTTTATTTTCCACTCCAACCTTGTCCTTGATTTCCAGGTCAAATTCCTGAAACAACAACATCCACCGCAACAATCGCGGCTTTGCATCCTGTTTATTCATCAAATACTTAATTGCAGCATGGTCAGTATAAATAATAACCTTAGACCCTATCAAATAAAATCTAAACTTATCTAATGCATACACTACAGCTAGCATTTCTTTTTCAGTAGTGGCATAATTAACTTGTGCCTCATTCAAAACTTTACTAGCATAGTAAATAACATGCAACAATTTATTCTTCCTTTGACCAAGAACAGCACCAATGGCGTATGCACTTGCATCGCACATAAGTTCAAATGGCAAAGTCCAGTCAGGTGCTGTCAATATAGGTGCAGTTGTAAGTTTTTCTTTTAAAACATTAAAAGCAGCAAGACAATGCTCATCAAACACAAAATCAGTTTCTTTTACTAGAAGTTGACTCAGAGGTTTTGCTATTGTAGAAAAATCTTTAATGAACCTCCGATAAAAGCCTGCATGTCTTAAAAAACTTCTTACCCCATTAACATTAATTGGTGGTGGAAGTTTTTCAATTAATATCAGTTTGGCTTTATCAACTTCTATACCTTTTTCAGAAATTTTATGTCCTAAAACTATTCCTTCACGAACCATAAAATGACATTTTTCCCAATTTAAAACTAGGTTCGTTTCTTGGCAACGTTTCAATACTTTAGATAAATTCATTAAACAGGTATCAAAACAAGAACCAAAGATGGAAAAATCATCCATAAAAACTTCCAAACCTTTTTCTACCATGTCAGAAAATATGGACAACATGCACCTTTGAAAAGTTGCCGGCGCATTGCATAGGCTGAATGACATCCTTCTATAAGCGAAAACTCCAAAGGGACATGTGAAGGTGGTCTTCTGTTGATCTTCAAGTGCTACTGGAATTTGATTGTAGCCAGAATACCCATCAAGGAAGCAATAAAAAGCATGTCCAGCCAATCTTTCTAACATCTGATCCATAAATGACAATGGAAAATGGTTTTTTCTTATGGCATCATTCAGTTCGATAATCCACACACATCCTCCAACCGGTGATTGTTCTAGTGGGAATTAGTTCATTGTTATCATTATGAACCACATTCATCCCACCTTTCTTGGGCACAGTTTGCACAGGACTTACCCATGGAGTATCTGAGATTGGGTAAATCATATCGGCATCTAGCAGCTTGACCACTTCCTTCCTGACCACTTCTTTCATGATGGGATTTAACCTTCTCTGAGGTTGTCTCACTGGTTTTATATCATCCTCCATCAAGATTTTATGAGTGCAAAAAGATGGATTTATGCCCTTTAAATCAGATATGGACCATCCGATTGCACTCTTGTGTTCCTTGAGTACTTTAATCAATTTTTCTTCTTCAGCTTCAGACAATCCTTTATTGATAATAACAGGATATGTCTTTTCTGCTCCCAAGAACACGTATTTCAGGCTACCGGGCAATTCCTTCAGCTCTAATTTTGGTGCTTCATTAGTGATGTCATCTTCTTTCTTTTCCAGTGCCTCCATTGCACCTTCCCAGTCTTCAATTGGATCCTCTTCACTTCTGATTTCCAGCACTTCAGCTAACTCCTGCTCTTTAGACTTCTCTGTATGCACTAGAATATCTAATATATCAATTCTGAAACAGTCATTTTTATCAATAGGATTTTTCATTGCATCAAGAACATTAAAAATAGCTGATTCATCAAACATTCTAAGTTCTAGCTTTCCATCAGCCACATCAATTAACGCTCTAGCTGTGGCTAAGAACGGCCTACCTAAAAGGATAGGTATCTCACTTTTCTCCATGTCTAGAACTATGAAATCAGCTGGGAAAATCAGCTTATCAACCTTAACTAAGATGTCTTCAATGACTCCACTAGGTTTTCTTAATGATCTGTCAGCCAATTGAAGAGACACCATGGTAGGTTTAAGTTCAGAAATTCCCAATGATTTGCAAATAGAGAGAGGCATTAGATTAATGCTCGCTCCAAGATCACATAAGGCCTTACCTATATTTACATTACCTATCTCGATTGGAATGTTGAAACTTCCTGGATCTCTGAGTTTAGAAGGAACTCGCCTTTGGATTATAGCGCTGCACTCTTCAGTAAGCACAACTGTTTCACATTCCTCTAATTTATGCTTTCTAGATAATAAATCCTTCATAAACTTAGCATAGTTAGGCATATTAGCAAGAGTTTCAGCAAAAGGTATGTTAACATGCAATTTTCTAAACATTTCTAAGAACTTAGCATATTGTTTCTTTTGAGTTTGTTGCTTAAGTTTCATAGGATATGGCGGTTTTTCAAAACGTGAAAAATCCAATACGTGTTTAGAATTTGCAGCAGTGGAATTCTTACCATTACCTGTTTGTGTCTGTTCCTCTGCTTCTTGCTCCTCATCTTGATTGGTTTTACCTTCTTCACCAACCTTTTTCTGCACTTTATCAGCCTTCTCTTGAGGTGTGATCACAATCCCACTTCTTGTTGTTATTGCTTTTGCTTGTTCTCGTGGATTGATCACTGTATCATTAGGAAATTGCCCCGGTTGTCTTTCTGAAAGCTGCCTTGACAACTGACCAATTTGATTTTCAAGATTGCGAATAAACGCATCTTGATTCTTGTGGTGGGCTCTGGTCTCAGTAATGAACACATTTGTCTCCTTAATAAATGCATTTGTCACCTGAATATGCTCATTAATAGTCTTGGACAACTGTAGCATGGCTTTTTCGAATTCAGAGGATTCTTTAGGTGGAATAGGTGGAGGCTACAAATAATTGTTAGATTTATAATCTAACCCTCCTCCTTGATATTTCCTCTGGAAATTATTACCCAAAGCAAAATTCTGATTTCTTTGAAAGTTTTGCTGGGGTCTTTGGTCACACCACACACCGTTTACCTGAACTGGGTCCGCTCCGATCAGTGTAGGACATTCATTCGTTTGATGGTCCTCTTGGCAATATTAACAATTGAATACTGGAGCTCTACTTGGTGCGGCTTGTATTGCAGAAATTTGAAGCTTGTCTATTCTCTCATTAAGCTTGGCAAACTGTTGTGACAAGAGCTTCTGTTTTGTTAACATAGCATTGCTACTCCCCAACTGAATCATCTCACGTTTGGGCTGAATTGCAATGCTCTCATTCTCATTTGTTGCTAAGGAGTCAATCAACTCATAAGTTTGAGCTGCTGTTTTGGATCTGATTGAACCTCCTGCTGCAACGTTAACCATCATCCTTGATTCGTTAGTCATCCCATTGAAGAAAATTCTCACCTTCTTCCCAACGGGCATGTCGTATTGAGGACACTTTCTGATTAACTCCTGAAATCAATTCCAGGCTGCACACAACGTTTCTATACTATGTTGAGTAAAATTAGTGATTTAATTCACTAATTTATTATATTTTTCCATAGAGAAATGTTGAGAGAAAAACTTTGCAGCCAACTCGTCCCATGTGGTGATGCTGTTAGGAATTTGTCTGTCTAACCATCTGAGAGCCTTTCCTTTAACTGCAAAACGAAATAATCGCAGTCTAATAGCATCATCACTCACCCCCTAGTGCCTTATTGTATCACAAATCCGTAAGAATCTGTCCACGAAATCATGAGGGTCTTCGTCATCTTCACCACCAAACTGGCTTCTCTCCACCAAAGTAACTAATGATGGATGAATATCGAAGTGGTTCGCCTCTATCGGTGGTCTGACGATACTGGAATTTGGTCTGGTGAATAATGGAGCAAGGATGTCCTCTATTAATTCATCTCCTGGTCGCGGCTGGTTATTGTTTCTTTCTTAAAATACATTTTAACATTTCTTTAAATAAATAAAAAATACAAAAAGTACTTCTGAATTGATCTCATCCTTTAAAAAATTCAAATTTAAATTGGTTGAGTAATAACTTAATTCTTCCATAAAATACTCTTTTCAAATTATCAATAACTCCCTCATCATTTTCGATTACGAAAAAGAATTATACATGTTCATTTTTTAAATTATGACATGAATTCTATCTATATAAATATGGATATAAGACAAAAAAGAAAAGGGGGGTCTCTTTTTTTTTCGTTCTTATCCTAGTCTTTTTTGTGCAAGTAAAAGAAAAGGGGACTTCCAAAAATTAAAGGATTATTTCGTTTCTGATAGTTATTTATTTAATCGATGGATGGAAGTATACTCTGGATCGGAATTATGGGGAGTACTGCCTTATTTTTTCTACCAACGGAAAGCCCCAATTAGTATTCTTTTTCTATTATACATAAATATAAAAGTTCTTTTGGATATTTTTTAAAATATACGTTACTAATCCTTTGTGTATTTTGGTGTTTCTAATCATCCATTGATTTTTTATCTCTAATTCAACTGCAGTTTGTGAACTAGAGTTCTCTGCTTTCTGTTTTTGCTTAGCTAGCCTCCTGTTTCTTCTTGCAGTTTTCTCTATCTCTAGATCAAACTGTAAAGTTTCAGGTTCATCTAAACCTCGCATAAACTAAAGAAAACAGATCAGTAAAACAAAATTCTAATATTAAAGACTAAATTACAAATAAATTGGCGTACTCAATCCCCGGCAACGACGCCAAAAACTTGTTGCGTCAATAACTTGATGCGTAACTTACGGCAAGTGTACCGATCGTACAAGTAATACAATGATAAGAAAGTATTGTTTCCACGAGGATTGATGCACTAATTCGTTTGTAATTAAGATCTTTAAATTGGAAAGAATAAAAATAAGATAATTGATGAATTGTGATAAAGTAATTTAAGAATTGTGTTGTGAATCAAAGGAATTAAAATAATGAAATTAAATTGCAATAATGATTAAAGATAATATTGATGATAATTGAGAATTTAGGGAGATGAATTGTGGCTAAAGCGCAATTACCTCTGTTCCCTACTTATGTAATTGAGTTGATAATCAATTTCACTTACTATAATTGTTCAAAGATATGCCTTACATCATTAGTTAAACCCAGATTTCTCGGTCATTTTAACCCTTTAATCCTAGTTAAGAATTCTAATCTCTTAGCAACCCCTTTTCAGATTAAGCTTTAAGTTGACATATTATGCTTTGCAATCTTTCATCCTTATCCCTAGGTAATGTTGGATTGTTACTTTATCGCTTTCAGAATCTAAAACCCCAATATCCCTATTGTGAATTCTAGCCCTTAGAACCCTAATAGATTGATCAAGTCTATTAATGGCAATCAGAAATTAAGAACAAGATAAAGTGAAACAATTATAATAAAATTCATTAATACCAATTCAATTAACACAAGAGTTCACATTGGCTTTTGGCCTCACCACAATTAAAGAAGGATTAGCCAGACATGGTATGTCTAGCTCAATACAATGATACTAAAGAATAAAAAAGAATACAAAGAAGAAGAGTAATCAAACCCCTCAATCTTGGCTCCCTTCTTGATCCTCTTGATTCTTGATTTCTTCAAATGCCTCCTTTTTGGTGTTTCTGCCTCTGGGTGTGTGTGTAAAACGTCCAATTACTTCCCTATTTATAGCCAAGCTTGCAAAACCCTAGTGTCTTTTTGTTATTATCTTATCTTATTCAATTTTTAGATTTCCCGTAACGGCTGCGCGACTGGTGCCAGCTTCTAGTAACTGTGGCGCGATCCGCGCGAGCCTGACGCGATCCGCGTGAGATTCCAGATCCAATTGCTTCTTTATTTTGCTTCTTTTCTTCTATTTATTGCCCCTAAACATTAAAATAAAAAGAATTAATAATAAAAACCAAAAGTACTGAATTTTAGCTTTATTCTAGTATTTATTTGATATTTTCTACTTATTTCCTAATAAAACTAACCTAAAAACTACTATATACTTGCAGTATATCAGAAAAGACCATATTGCAAATCAATCCACCATATGTTATGATTAATCATATTAGATTCATAACAAACTAAAGAGGTAGGCATACTTTTCTTTTTCAAACCATAGCTTAAACTTAGGACAATCTTTCTTCATGTGCCCCTCCTTTCATTCGTCATAAGAAAATTCTCTCCTTGTTCCAACTGCAAACACCCCTCTTCCTGAACATACATAGTCATGAGTTCATTAATAGACCATTTGTCTTTATGTGTGTTGTCGGATATTTTAAGGACCATATGGTGCTAGGAGAGTATTAAGAATAAAATGCATTAGAAAGGAGTCAGACATGTCCACCTCTAGAGTTTTTAGTTGAGCTGCAATGTTCATCATATGTCTGATGTGCTCACGCACACCCCTCAATGTATTGAGCTTCATGGAAGAAAATTTCACTATTAAGGTATTGTCAATGTTTTCCCTGAAGTTTCAAATTGTTCATCAATGTACTTCAGGAACACTCTCACATTGTCATACTGTTCAACTGAGCCCTTAATACCAGCCTATATACCATAGTATATATTGTTCTCTGTAATTGTTGGTGGCTTAGTTTCAAGATAGCATAATCAATGTTCATATACCCTAACGTCAGCAACATCTTTTCCTTCCAGATAGAAAAATAATCCCCTCTCAATTCCGGGACATCAATTGTATTAATAGGTTGTATAGTTGCAAAATAATTCAACATATATGCTTATCATTAAAATTTGAACAAAAATAATATTTCATGCTTTACCAATGTAAGTCATGCTTATAAAATTATAAATTTAGTGACATAAAATTGGCAAAAGAACCCAAATAATACAAATTTAATAAAAAATTACGCATTTGGGGCAGTTTCAAAAGTATTTACCAATCTGGGGCAGCCAGTCCCGCCCAGAACTGGGCAGGACTGGTACCGCCCAGCACCAGGCAGGACTAGGGGGGCAGTCCCGCCTGGTGTTGGGCGGTACCAGTCCTACCCAGTTCTGGGCGGGACCAGCTGCTTATAAGCCCCAAAAATTCACTGTTCACTCACATTTGCACTATTCCAGCTTCTCTCTAAAAGTTCTGCCTTCTCTCTAAAAGCTCTGCCTTCTCTCTAAAGATTTTGCGTTGGGTTTTGGGCGATTTATCTCAGTATCGAATCTCTGCCAACGAGTAAGTTAATTTATTAATTATATGTTTTATTTAATTTTTTATTATTCGTTTAATTTAATTATTTATTTTGTTGATTTGTAAATTTGTTAGAGCCATGTTATTTATTTGATGTTGTAGAAAAATGTTAGTTTATAGGTTATAGGATTTAGTTTAGTTTAGGGTTTAGTGGTAAAGTATAATAAGATAAGGCTTAAGTAGAAATCCGTTAAACTTCAATAATTTTAGGTTTATAGGATTGTAGAAAA
>PYAF01001521.1:1093970-1117337 GCA_007407185.1 Glycine tomentella | reverse complement strand
GAACTCATTTGTTTCACTCAACAAAAACTACATAAGTTGAAAAAAATTATGTTAGAATATGTTGTTACCATTACTCATAAACCATAGACCCTAGCCCTTACACTATCAATTTTATAATATAAACACTAACAATTTCATAATATAAACATTAACTAACTAAACCCTAAACATTAAGTAAATTCAATTGAACAAAACCCTAGTTCATAAACCCTAACTCATAACCCTAATTCAATTGAACAAAACCCTAATTCATAATCCCTAATTCGTAACCGTTAACCCTAAACTGAAGTCACTAAATTGACAACT
The DNA here is from genome assembly GCA_007407185.1 of Glycine tomentella. Taxonomy (NCBI): domain Eukaryota; kingdom Viridiplantae; phylum Streptophyta; class Magnoliopsida; order Fabales; family Fabaceae; genus Glycine; species Glycine tomentella. Next base: position 1,117,031 of record PYAF01001521.1, on the reverse strand, counting down.
AAACTAAATCCTACAACCTAACATTTTTTCTACAACATGAAATAACTAACATGGCTCTAACAAATTTAAAATTCAACAACATAATATATTAAATAATACTCATAAGTTAAATAAATTAACTTACATGTTGGCAGAGAGAGGTCAGACAAAAGCTTTAGAGAGATGTCAGAGAAAAAATTTAGAGAGAGACAGAAGGCGCAATAGGTAATGTCCGAAAAAACTAAAAAGGCAACGATTTAAAGCAGCTGGTCCCACCCAGAACTGGGCAGAACTGGTACAGCCCAGCACTAGGCGGGACTGCCCCCCTAGTCCCGCCTGGTGCTGGGCGGTACCAGTCCTGCCCAGTTCTGGACGGGACCGGCTGCCCCAGATTGGTAAATACTTTTGAAACTGCCCCAAATGCATAATTTTTTATTAAATTTGTATTATTTGGGTTCTTTTGCCCATAAAATTTGTCTGTGGGCTAACATTTTAATTCAATTAAATTCACATAAACATTATGATAAAACTATCAAGTTATATTTCTTGATCCTTGCGGGCAAATCAAAAAAATATAATTTTAATATTTTATCCTAATTAATCATACAAAACTATAATAGAAATTTCTGTGGGATGATATTTATTATATTATATATGACTAATTACAATTAATATCATCAACCTTATGTGATCTAGAGAGTCTTAATATATAATTTAAATAATTAAAGTTGTTGTGGTTAGACTTTAATTAATTAAATTATAAAGATCACTAAATATATCTAATTTCCAAAATTAATTTTACTGTAATTAACCATAAATAATAAAATTAAATAATCAATCAGTTAGATTAATCAACTTAATATTACATGTATAGGAAAACATAAATTAATACATGTAATGATAGAATAACAATAGGTCATGTGAACATATATCACAAAATTGTCATTAGTTCAATTGACAAAATGCTTTATAGCCATTTATTTGGTTAGGGTTCAATTCACATCTAATGCATTTCATTTTATTTTGAATTCTTGAATTGTCAAGTCATGATAGAATAAATAACAACATTAGCACTCGTACCTGTATCACAATCCTTACACAAATCAAAATAAAAATAATAAATTAAATAAAAATGGGAATAGTAACAATAAATTACAATATTATGCCTAATTCCTTATATGATCTTTAAACAACTTAATATATAATTTTAATTAAATTATAGATATTGTGACTAATCCATAATTAATTAAAATTATAAAGATCACTTAGACATAAAACTTAATTATATGAGAATAAATCATATTATGTACTTCAAGATCAAGATTTATAATGATAAATAAAATTCTCATATATAATTGCATAATTGAAACATAATATTATGCATTTGATTTAATATATGCATAGAATAAACTCTTCCATAATATATTCACGCATAAAACAAATTAAAATTCTATAAATTCCAAAATTAAACAGGAACGCATAAACATATAAAATACAAATAAAACAACAAAATATCAAACAGGTTCATGTGGCCTAGTGACTAACGTGAGTATCATTTAAGGGAAGCTCATGGGTTTAAACCCCATCCAACACTAAAAGCTTCCCTTTATTTATATATTTATTATTGTTCATCATTTTCAATCTTGAGCTGGGTCACTTTAACCCAATTGCGACCGACGGACCCGAATTAAAAACCCAATGGTTTTTCAGCCTTTTTCAACATCGAAAAGGAGAAATACCTTAATATATATTTTGATATAATTGTGAAAAATGTGTGTATCAATATAGTATTGTTCTATTTGTAAAAATAAACCTTATGTTAGCATGCCCGGCCCGCTTAAAAGATTAAGACATCGAGTATTTATGCATCACGACTTCAAGAAGGATTTGTCACTATCTATCATAAGAATTATTATTTAAGAACTAATCAACTCAAGTGATTTACAAACAAAAGGCCATCTAATGCTTAGGTAAATACAGCTCAAGCTAGGAAGATAAAATGTTACAAGAAGTAAACAACTATTTCTCTTTTATTTTTCATAAGTGTGCACGATTGAAAATGTTCAGCCTTAAAAAAGAAAAGGTAACTCCAAAAACCAATATATATCTTCTTGATTTATGAATTATATATAAACATACTTTGCATTATTCGCAAACTCGTCCGATTCTACGAGTCCACCACCCCTCCGCGAGTTAAATCGGAAGCCAACTCGGTTTCGGAGTAGAATCGTACGATTCTATGTAGAATCGCTCGATTCCAAGCAAAATCGCGAGTTGGATTGCGAGTTAGCGAGTTTGGATTATTGCAAAATGGTGTTTTCCCGAGTCCATAGGTAGGGTTTCAAAATTCATTTTCCCTAAGCCCCTCTGTTCGTTCTTCCTCGCGTTCCTCTTCCTGCGCCATGCCTCTGTTCTTCCTCGTCATTTGGTCTGTCGTCGTCTTCGTGCATCATGCCTCCATCGTGCTCGTTGATTTGTCGTCATCGTTGCTCCGCTGTTGTCGCTCCCCTGGCTTGGTAAGTTCGTGTTCTTCTTCTCCCCCTCAGTCCATGAGTCCATGTCCATCATTCAGCTTCTTGTTACGAATTGTACACAGTACACACACACACTGGTGATGGGGAATTGAACTTTATTAGGGAAGAGAAAGGGGGGTTTGATTTGCAAGACCTACTTAGAGCCTCAGCTGTGGTTCTTGGTAGTGCCAGTTTTGGGTCCACATACAAGGCCATGAGAGTGGATAGACGCATTTTCATACTCCAAAAGAAGCAAAGTTGTCTAATCTCTACCTTGCATTGACAAAGTTACTAGTTCAACTCTGCATTTTTATAATTTTTCCTCTGAAGTTTCATATATCTGATCAAGTGTAGATATTCCAGACTTGAAACTGTTTAAAGTAGTGACTAGTGAGTGACTTTCACTTTATTATTGATTTTGAATTTTTTGCCAAAAAAAAAGGTAAAAATTTTGCATGGACTCGGTGAATGTTGTTTGTGAAATTATAATTTCCTTGCCTCTGGTTGCTACGCATGGTTGTTTTGAAGTGGTTTTGTTAGATATGTGGATCTCTTTTCTCTTGTGCAGAGTTTTTTTTTTTACTTATTATTTGTCCATTTTTACTTGCTATTAGGGGGGTTTCTTAGTCATCGTTTTCTGCATTGCCCTTCTCTTGTAATATGACAATTTATTTTGTTTTTAATTTTTTCTAGATCTTTGGACTGATTCCTCTTCATGGTTACATATTGAAATGCTCGTTATTAAGCTGCTTTCTATTGTTCAATCATGTTTGTTGATGTTGTATATCATCCAGTTATTGATGTGTGCTATAGATAGCTGATGGGACAGGTGTTTTGGAAACTCTGGTTGAGCCATTGCTTGATCTATGTGGTATGGAAAATGTAAGTACTTTTATACTAAATTTGTGAATTTTTTTTTCCCGAAATTGCTTGCAAGCTTATATTACTATTATGTGTGTGGGTAATCCATTTTCTCTATTAAGTAATAAGTTAGATCTATAGTAAAATGATGAGTTAGTTAAAGTGAGTCAGGGACCAATAAATAGGAAGTGCCCTCTAATCCAATCATTCAGTATGAAAGGGTTAAAAAATGAAAATAATTCACAACTGCAGATGAGCTGTCACATTGAGACTCTTGAGTCTTGACTTCTTCATTGTTACTTATTTCTCTTATTTATTTAATTGCACTCATTTAATTTTGACAAACTTAGTTATGAATTTGACTATTTATATGTTTTATAACCATTTTATTTAATTTGACTATTATGTCATTTAATTTCACTATTTTTATGTTTTATAATTGTTTTATTTTAAGGGCTTATGTTTAGTAGTGTACGAACTTATGTTTGATTGAATGTGAACTGTGAATTGTGTACTAAGAGCTTACTGTATAATTGTATCATTGTATGAATTTATGTTTCATATTTATATATAGGTAATTTACTATTTTTTGTTTGTTTGAAATAGACTTTTATGATTCTATGATTCGAGTCTACGAGTCGAGTCTATAAAACTCCTCACGAATTTACATAGACTCTCGATTCTGACAAACTTAGTTGGGATATATGTTTGACTCACTTCTGAAGTCCTATCCCTCCTTTTTATATAAAAAAAAAAAAAAAATAACCTAACATGTAAATTACAATATCAGTTCTATCAATTTTTCCTAATGCTTTTCTCATGTTTTCTAGACAAAATATCTAAATCATATCCGACTCATCAATTGTATAAAGGGGTCTACGATTTGATCTGGCACGAAGCCGACGATCAATTTTGCTACTCATCATTTTCTGTGTTAGCAAGAAGAAAGAACACCTCATGAATTCTTAATATCAACTGAAACCCCACTTAAAGAAACCAAAATTCACCCAAGGAAAAGGATCATGGTGAACAACGGTATACAAGTCTAGCAATAGGATATAAGCTTATAATCTGAATCACGGATAATCACAGTGACGCAAGCCCTGCCAGAGATAAAATCATTATTACCCTATAGTATTTTTTCTCCTCTATCACACCATAAGAACAATTTAAATAGATCGATAAAAAACCAACAAGCTTGCGACATTTAGAAACTGAGTAAATGCATATATATACTTGAGTAGTGCTTTGGCATATTCCTTAAATGCATCCTAGGATTGAGAGTAATGTGAGTAACAAATTTTGAGAGGAAAATGACTGCAGTTTGTGCGAGGGAAATTGCAGTTCTTGAACAAGAAACACGGGGTTTAAAAATTAGTTCAATCTAGTGAAAACCCATACTCAAATTAAATATATATATTTTGTGGTATTGCTTTATAATGCCTGAACTAGGTGTAGAATAATTGTGCATGAATCTAGAGAAATCTCTAAGACCCCATTGAAAGGACAAACAAGAACTCTATTTGTTGTTGCTTCCTTGAATCCAAATCAAACACATAATTTTTAAAACATAAGATTTGCAATTTACTCCAGGATTGATCTCATACCCATACGTATCATATGTGTAACACCCTAACATTTCAATAACTGCAAATGTATGGTCAAAATGTTTCTTACACAACAATTTGATATGAGTGTTAGGTTATGTGAGACTTGATTGATCTATATTTAAATTATTTGGACGAAATATTAATTAGAGATATTACAAAAAATAATTTAAAAGAAATGACCATACTACCCTTCCCTTGAAGCAGAAATTATAGAAATGCCTTAAGGTGAAAATTACACAAATACCCTTGGATACTTTGGAAATTACCATAATACCCTTAGAGATTTTGTGAAAACTTGATGAGATTACAGAATACTCTTAGATGGCAGATTATCAAAATACTTTGTGACAGAAAACCCTAGAATAGAATTTCTTTGAATTTTATAAGGTAATAACTTTGAAACTTTATTCAGAAGAATTCAAACATCAGAAAAATATGGAAAAATGATAAATAAAATCTATGGAATTTTCTCTTAATTGTAGTATATATAGACTTATTTAATAAAATGATTTAGTAATTTTGATGGTCAAAAGTAGTATAAACTAATCATAATTAAGGTAAAAGCAGTCTTGTATGTAAAGTCTGTGTGACACTCTGTATAGACTGCTTGTAAGCAATTTATACTGTAATTGAAGTCAGTTTCTGGAAAACTCTAGAGTTCTATTATTTAATATTATCCTTTAGATAGAAGAGTTCAAATTGAACTTTACTTCTTCCTATAAAAGGCCATGTGTGAAGATGAATTTGAATTCAATTTTACTTCCTTCTAATGAATGTCATGTGTGAAGCTATCTTTAAATTGAATTCTTCTTCTTCATAAAAGGTGACATGTGGATACAAGGAAAACCACATAATTTTCTTCTCTTTAAGAAAAGGAAAACATGATAAGTAGAAAAATATCTTAAGCCTCATAAATTAAAATGATAAGATACAATCATGAAGGCTTAAAGAACATCTAGTCACTTGTAAGCCACCATTGATGAAGGGATAAGAAGCCATCATGCTTTGGAAATTATTTATACAAAGTAGCATGAAAGAAAGTAAATTTTCTCCTCCTTCTTTGTTGTCCACGTGAATAAGCTAGAAGAAGAGAGAAACTTCATGAACATGCCAAGTAAGAGGACATTTGAAAGAAAGGTGTCATGCCTTACAAGATAGCATGAAGAAAAGAAAAATCTTCTCCTATTTATTGGATGGTCACGTGAAAGATGAAGAACCATGGATAAGCTTCATGATTTGCCAAGTGGAGGGACACTTGGAAGAAAGAAGGAAGAAACTTCAAGACCATGACAAGTGGTGGGACACTTGTAAAGGTCATGACAAGTGTAGGGACACTTGTAATGGAAGCATCATGACTTAGGAGATTTTTGTAAATATTCTATTATTTTCCAAACTCTATATAAAGGGGGGGGGGGGGAGGCCTTACGTGGAAGTCATTCTCAAGACTTCATCCTACTACACCTTCACGTGAATCTCTCTCCCATCTCTTTCATTTCATTTTCATCTTTTCCTTTCCAAAGCATAAAGAGACTCCACTTTCCCTTGAAGATCACGTGTAGAAGCTAGTACCATTAGGAAGAGATAGACAAGCTTCATAAGAGGTTATAAGGTATGTATAGGGAAGCTTTATGATAAAGATAGTTTAAGTGTTGTTTGTGTTTGAATAAGTGTTTGAAGTTTATGTACTGTTGAGTATTTCTATGAATCTCTATGAAGTTCATGTGTTGCTGAGTGTTTCTATGAATCTATGTACATAAATGATATGTTGAATTTTTGAGTAAAAGCATGTGAGACAGTGATTGAGGACTGATGTTGAAAATACATATGAAAAGACTTATGCATTAAGTGAATCAGTTTCATGTGTCTCATGTGCATAAGAGTTGCCTCAGAGAGGAGGTAAGTATAAGAGTTGCCTCAAAGATGAGGTGTGTCAGATAGCTGCAGGAACTGAGTCCGTGCGTTCAAACAAAATGTGTCTGAGCTGGGGGGGTGACTCTTGCGGTGGGGAATCACACCACCCATGATGATCACATGAAGTGTGGGTGAGAACCTGTGCAACACCGGGAGACCCTGACTGGTCGGATAAGTTCTGTGCCATAGGGATGGGGCTATCTTGACAATTGGTACCTAAGATTGAAAGAGTTTAAGAGAATCATGCATCATGATAAGAGTCTAAGAGAATCATACATCTTTGAGGATGTTGTTATGAATACCTGCATATTGAATATATTATGTTGCTTAAATTATGTTTATCATAAACTTACCCTGTACTTTGTGTCTATGGTTGACACCTGCTATGACCTCGATTTTATTCGGGCGAGCAGATGAACAACAAAGAGAGACTATTAGCTGTCTACAAGAAGAGAATTTTGTTTGAAGATGTAATATTTTGAAGATATTATGTTTGAAGATGTATTTCTTTGTTACGGAGTGTTTTAGTTGTTTCTATTATGTAATAGAATTGATACCAGTCTGTATTTTATTGTACATCAGATTTATAAACATCAATCAGTGAGGAAAAATCTTTTGTACTCTTATTATATGTTACTTCAGAATTATAAATATTACTCAATAATGAAATTTTCTTGAAGTAACAATTATTGGCAAAATTTTGTTATATTCAGTTGAGTGCTTTTAAGAAAATTGAAAAAAAAATCATTAAAAATCAATAAAAATAAATTGTAAGTTGAGACGTTACAATGTGCACGTACTTTTATAAATAGATATGCAAATCATATGGCAGCAACCATATTTATGGAATTGTTTTTCCTTTCTTTCATTTTTTTTTTGCATTTAAATGAAAAAAAGAAGCTTCTCTTTGGCTAAAGGGTTGAGGACAAGTAGGAAGAACAAAAGGGGAAAAATAGAGAAACACTTGAATTTCTACAAACCAGGTGGCATGCATAGAAATTCTAATGAAGAAATGATGAATTACAATATTTTCCTAATTTATATTGTAACATTAGGAAATATTATAATTCAAATTTACCAGTAATTTTATTTATATACTTATAATTTTGTTTATAATTAATACAACTTACACAGCCAATCCTACATTTTAAAAAAAATTCTTGGCTAACACATCATACCGTATCATATCATACCAATACTTAAAATCTTACATGTGCAACAATATTAAGTAATTATCTTAATATAATTTATATCTTCTTATTTTTTCAAATTCATGATTTTAGTATTCTATATATCTTTTAAAAAATTCACAATTTTACATTTATTTTTAATTGAGATATTTTATTGTTCACTTTTTAAAAAATTTACGATTTTAATCCTCTTTTTCAATTTAAGAATTTATTATATAATTTTTTAATTCTTTTTTAAAATTAAATTTATTAGTAATTAAATAATTTTAAAAAAATATTTGTAATATGAATAATAAATAAACACGTGTGAGTTAACATTTACATAATATATAGATCCACGTTTAGTCATAAGAATTAAAATTACAATTTTTTTAAAAATGAAAAACCAAATATATCAATTAGAAAATGGAAAAACAAAATTATATTTTATCATAATCCTTTTACGGGTTTCCATATTTTTCTCCAAATTGTGTTCTGCAATTATTTCCTTAATTTCCCATAAAAAATTTAGATTATAATCCATTCCTTTCAATAATGCAAGTGAAATAATTAAGGAGAAAAAGTTAAGAACGATAAGTTATTAAGTATAATCCAATCCATTCAAATAAACAAAGAACAGTAGCGAAGACATATAAAAAATCAATTCAACAATTTCATATCTAGTTAATAACTAGCTAGATTCAACGAGTTATATGTCACAGGTCAGTCCATGAATGGTGGGTTTCTTCTAAACTTCCTAATAAGGAATACGAACTCTTCATTCCCAAGGGGAAATACAGCAGGTGCAACCACAAATCTACCGTAAATACAAACACATATAACCAAATACACACCAGGTAAATACACATAAAACATACCTTTCACGAACGTAAACAACACGAAAACTTCATTTCAGTTTTCATATAAACTCTGGACTATTCATTCTAGAAAAAATAAAGGTTTAATTACTTTACGTAATATCCAAACACTATATAATTAAAGATTTTACGGTAATTGATGAGATAAAAAATATATAAAAACAACATCACATTATAACTTAACAGTCATAGACAAAAAGAACCAAAACGTGAAACGAAAAAAAATGGAAAACAAAAAATAACCTTTAAAAAATTAATGGATCAAAATCATAAAAAAGAAATTAGAGGTTCAAAAACATATTTTATCCAAAAGAATAATATGTATAGAGACTGAAACAAAATATTTTTGAATATGGGATATACAAGAAAACAATTTCCCTAAACATAGAGAAATGAGTAATTTAACCTGAAATTTATGCCAAATTCTTTCGTGAGAAATTTTGACGATTTTGCTAATGTGAGAAACTTTTTCCAACCATTAGATCTGATTTTATTTCTGTTTGCCTTTGATGGGTTGGAAGTTTCTCATTTTAGCAAATACGACAAGTTTCTCTCGGGTATAATTTGCCGGAATTCATGAGAAAAAGTGTCTGAAAGAAGTGCGAGAGCTTCATAATTAGACGGATAAAGAGAATTGAATTTAAGAGAAGGTGCCGAAAGAAGTGATAGCAAGAGGCAAAGAAATGATGTTACTGCCCAAAGCACTATTAGTTCATATTTATATACAACAATAATGTTATTATTGTATTATTTTTTAATGGAATTTTCAGAGAAAATATGAGTCAGCCCTATTTTTGAATAGTTATCTTAAAACATTCGTGTGACTAACTAGGACATGTTTATCATCTTACATGCGCGATATGGTACATATACTACATACACGTTCAACTTTCTTATTGGTCCACGTAGTTTATGAAGTGATTTTGAAAAAAAAAAATGTATTTTGACTTTTTATTTTTTTAATTATTTGTTATTTGACTTAATATAAATTTAATTTTATAAAAGGGAAATTTTCAAATTATGTTGGAAGTTGAAAATGTGCTTTCTTGTTATTGGTAGTAGATAAAAGGTCGATCAAAGTATAGATAGCTAGAAAATGAAGACTGAACATGCATCCTATTTACCGCGAGTTTTCACGGAGATTGTTTTAATTAAGTCTCAAATTGTTTCTCATTAAAAGATTTATAAATAAAAAGCTTTGGTTTTGACACACCCAGTATATTAAAGTTGAGTTTCAAACTAATTCTTTAGAATCATAGAAATTATCAAAATGATTTTTATCTTCAACAATTATTTTTATATAATGACAAAAAATTAAACTTCTTTTATCAAGCTTAAAAAATCAAAGTATGTAAAATATGAGTATGTGTCACTCAACCATGCTTGTGACACTATATTTCCAGTAGAGAAACTCTTAAAAACACTTTTGACTTATATCCAAACAGGTCCACAATATATATCTATTACAAGAATTATTTTTTAAGAACTAATTAATTATAACTGAAGTGATTTAAAAACAAAAGGCCATTTAATATGCTTAGGTAATTACAGCTCAAGCAAGAAAGAGAAAATTTTACACATAATTAAGGTTGACAAAGTGGGTTAGTAAACTAAAAATGGATCGGATCAGTCCTAACCCACCAAAAAAATGGGATGAACCAGGCTGATCCACTTTTACTAAGTGGACCAAAAATATTAACTTGTCTCACCTTAAAGTAGGTTGGTTGGTCTATGGGTCATCCCACCTAAAAAAAGTTAATTATTTTCAAAAAAAGACAAAAAATAAATTAAATTTCAGAGCACACTCTATATAAACATAAAAACATCAATTTCAATAATTAGATGGGCATAACCAAGGTCAACAATCATCCAGCTATCTCTTGAAGAAGATCAGTGGACCATTAGGCGCAGAGTGGGTGCAAGCATGTCACGTGTGTTTTCACTTTTCAGTTTCTCTTTGCACACTGCCTCTCACAGTCTCACTCTCAACCTCTCATCCATTCTCTCTTATCCAATTTTAATATGATAATAGCTCTTGTTCAGACACCATACTTATTTGAAATTGCACTTTTTCATTCGTCCATTGGACTAGTCCAGCTTTGGCCCATGATTTTAGTAGTTCGGATTAGCCTGACCCGTTTTATTAAGTGGGTTGATAGTGTCAATCCTATCCACTTTTTTTTAGTAGACTAAATGGATTGTCCCGGATCAGATCCATTTTACCATCCCTAAAAGTGACCAACTTTTCCTTCTTTTTTGTCTAAGAAGTGTGTGAACAATTGAAATGTCCAGCTAGCTAGCCTTAAAAGGGGTAACTCCATAAACCTAAGTATATTTTTGATTTATCCAATGATAAACCTTTGCATATCACCTACACCATATAAAGCCCCACTAGCATATTTCACCGTAACCACTAACCATTCATTCATCCTAAACTTTTAACCCTGTTTTACGGCATGCATAGGAGCCAACTGTGTCCGCTTTTGACAACTTGACAAACTCACTATCAAGGCGTTTGCAAAACTTCACATGCAAGATGCTTCTTTTCAAACCGAAACGAAAAACGCAACCTCAAAATAAGCCGCAAATGAAGGAAGTTGCGCCACGTTAAAATTAAAGCTGGAGTAAAAACCCAACTCGTAACAGCTGCATTATTGGAAGATCATCTAATGCACGCCACGATTTGACACAATTCATGAATAAACAAATCAACATCAGCTCTACGAATGGAAAGTGGGACCTATAGTAGGACCAATTTTGATGTCCGAAATTTTCAATTACATGAATTAGGTCATCTGTTAGGAATGGCAACGGCCACGGCGGACATGAGTAGTACCTAACTGGTATCCCATTCCGCAAGCTAAAATATCTGTTCATGCCTGTCCGTGAATTTGTGGGTATACCTGCATATGTAATTACCAGTGGATACCTATGAATGTTAAAAAAAATAAAAACTGAAAAAAAATCTCTTTTTAGCAAACAAAGAAAAATATATAATGTTGAACAACTCAATGAGAATTATACTCTTTAAAATATATATTAATAATTTCTAAAACATAAATTCAAATAATATTAATCTCTTTAAAACATTAGTTAAAATAAAATTAGTCTATCAAAAACATAAGTTGAATAAAAACATTACTTCAATTCCGTAAGTTTAAATAATAATAAAAATAACTAATAATTGATATAATTAATATTGTTAAAATTGAAATGAAATATATATATATATATATATATATATATATATAATATTAACATCATCAACTTCTATTTTATGTAACACTTTTTGGAATAGCGTTTTGTCCACCTTCAATTTAGTTGAGTCCAAAAAAAAAAAGCAAGTTTATTCAAATATATAATTAATATGAATATCTAATTAAAAGTGTTAATGTAATTACCTTCCATGTCGGTCCAATGTCAATCTTGAAGACACATCAATACCTCCAAAGTATTTGGATGTAATCTACCACAATGTGGAGTAAGAATTGAGATAAGAATTACTAGGAAATCTCTTACAATAAGGTTGGATATTTTAATCCATTAGACTCTGTTTGGGAGTTAGGAGGGGAAGGGAAGGAAAGTGATTCAAGGAGAAGAGAGGTGAAAGAAAGAGAGGAAAATGAGGGAAGTTCTTTCCTCCTTGTTTGGGAGTTAAAAATATATTAAGAGAGGGAAATTGAGAGTTAATAAAATGTTAAATGTGAAAATTATATAATTTAAATATAAAAATATATTAAATATATTTTAATATATTTTTGAATTTGTAGTTAGGGTATGATAGTAATTTTAATTACTTTTCCTGTTAAAAACCCCCAAATTGAGGGAACAATAATTTTTAGGCTTTGGAAGATTTCAGAGGAATTTTAAAAATCCTCAAATCCTTCTCCTCAAAAATTAAAACTCCAAAACAAGGAGATGTCACCACCTAAACCTTTCCCTTCCCTCCCTTCCCCTCTAAAATCCCTCTCCCAAACAAAACCTTAATCTTCCACCAAATTAAGATGTCAAATTATCCATCTGAGGTCTAGTAATATTGCCTCTCCAAATAAAAATCAAATTTTGTCTTACTATTTAATTAGAGCATGACAACAAGTTAAAATACCATAAACACTTAAATTTTCAGATTCCCAAATCAATGAATCATGCAAACTCGCCAATTAAGTTTATCACTACTAGTAATTAGAGTATGGAGCAAGTTTAGCAAAATTATATGTGAGGTAGATCCATCAGCCTTTTCATTTATTCAATGTTGTTAGGTAGTAAAAGTGAAAAATGATTATGCATTTGCATCCCACCAGTACCATATTTAAAAATTAAATAATCATGATATCTGGTACATAGTCAAGTCCCTTTAATTGACAAAAGAAATATACGCATATATTGTACACCAATTAGAAAACACTACTCTAGTTTCTCTAGTATAATCTATACCTTTAATTTATTTTTATCCATAATCCATATCTATTAATTAGTTTTATAATAGAGTCTAATCTCTAGTCTATTTCACATTTGTTCATGGGAGAAAGAGGAGAGAGAAAGGTCCCATGCAATCAAATGCTAAAATCACCTCAAAGATTAGGATATTCTCCCTCTACTTTGGTTTTATGTTTTTATTATATTTAGGTCCCATGCATTTTCAAATTTTTATTGTATTTAGGTCTAAATAGATTTTAGCCCATTTCTTTAAATAGATATGAAATTTTTTGTAGAAGTGTCCCAACTTTGAGTATTGATGGCTTAGGAGAATTTTGAATTTTCTTGGCTTTTCTTTTCTTCGATTGGTACTCTTTAATTTCTTCTTCTTTTTACGCTTTCTTTGGGATTGCTGATGATCATGTTTGAGTAGTCTTTCTTATTCTGGGATAAGGGCGTAGTCCTTGATAATTGTTCTATGTTAATTTAATTATTTTAAAGTTTTCTCTAATTTCGTCTTTTAATTCTTCTATTATTGTAATTTGTACATGTTAAACGCTTGATCACTTTTTCATGATTTTAGACACTTAGGAATGAATTGAGAGATGAACTTAACTTATTAGAATCATAGGATGAGAGCTTAAGTTTTAATTCATGACAATAGAATTAATCTTAGGTGGATAAAACAAACAAGTAAAGAGTGTAAAAGGTTTAATTGAACATAACACCACAACATTAAAAGTTAATTCTACTATGCACATCTTTGTTTCAAACAGAACAAAGATTACCTTAAATTGATTCGTCATTTAAAAAAAAAAAAAAAGGAAGAACCTTAAACTATTAGATTAATTGAACAACATTACCTTAGTGTAATAAATTATTATATATATCAAACATGATTTCTTTAGTAACAATGTACGTTTGTGTTTTTCTTTTTTCTTACGTAGGTTGCTATTTTTTATTACATTTAATAATATTTAATATTATTTTTTATTAAATAAAATCTTATAATTTATGAAGATTGCAATTTTTTATGTAGGTCAGATTTTTTTTTTATACATAAACAAGGATTGTTAATAAAAACTCATATTTATTATAAATAATTATTTCTAAATATTTATACTAAACATTAACTAAGTATTTATTAAGAATTTTTGGTGTTATTTTTTAACATTTTGTATTTGATAAATTATTAAAAAATATTTCCTAAGATAATCAAATGTAGACGATAATCTTAGTTTATGTTTATATAAATTGTTAATAAAAAATGTTAAATGACGAGAGATGAGAGAGGAAAGAGTAGAGAGAATTTGAAAACACTAAATGTTGGTGTGAAAGAAGAGAGGAGAGAAAATTTAGAAACTTAATATTGGTGTGAGACACAAGAGAAATATTTTTTTAAAATTGATAAGTAAATTACTATCATATATATATATATATATATATATATATATATATATATATATATATATAAGAATGTGTCAGAAGTGTCTAGTGAAAAAGAAGTATTGACTCATTTTCTTATTTTGTATCCAAATTGTTTTAGAGAGATGTTCGAGCTTAAAAATCATAATTTCACACCACAAAATTTTGAATGATAAGAAAGTATTAAACTAAAATGAATTTAAAAGGAAAAATTGATACATTTAACAAGTGTACATTATTCCCAAACAGTATATTAAGCTTTTATCATCTAAACTGCCGAATTGAAGGGTTTGATAGTCAAAATCATTTTATACTTAAAGCATCTAAATTAAAGATTATCAATGTTTAACGTATACCACATCAGACATCACTATATAAGGAAGTGAATCTCTATCAAAAGCGTCTCTGATGAAGAAACAATTGAAAATCGACATCAAATATATAATTGTCACGTTCAAAACAAAAAGTTCTACCTAAAAATACTATCAGGCATATGACTACCACATGCAAAAATCTTAAACAACTCACTTTTATTAAATGTAATCACTTCATATTTTTGAAGTTAGAAGAAAAATCAACTTCATCTCCAACGGATAGAACGGATGTTTGCCCTGTATCTATGCAGGTTTAACTATATACCTTGTATATATCTAGATTAAATGGACATTTTAAAGTATAAATTCTTCATCCAAGTTTATACTAAGTTGATGGCTTTCAAAACAAAACTTTATAATCATCATACATTTCCCTTTATAATTGAATATAGGTAACCCATTTGGATCCAGAATTTGGAATCTTTCCTATTGATAAGTAACAAGATGCGTGTAAGACGCAAGGAAACATAAGAATGAGAGTTAAATTGTGTTTAAAATATTTTTTTTTCAAACCCTTTTGGAAGACTGAAGCTTCTCTGGTATACATAAGAGTTTGAATCTATATATGTCTTCTGAGGTGACAAAAAAAAGGTCATTCAAGCATTAAATTAAATATAATATTTGATGTCTTTCACGAACTAATTATTCTGATAAGTATAAAGCGTCATATGCTTATCTAACCCTCTCCATACTCGGCATCTTGTGGCAGAGTGCATGGGTTACTATAATATAACAAGTGATTCCTTAAATAGAATCACTATTTTCATTTCTAAAAGGAACCACACAAATTACAAGAAAAGAACTGCTAGACGGTATATAAACAAGCTTAATCAAAGGATTTAACCCCTGGCATGGGTATAGATGTTTTTACAATAAAAACAAATGGTAAAAAGACAAATTAAAACAGAAAACTCTAGGTGTTTAAGAGGCCTAATAATCTCTCCCAAGGCCCCAATTCCAAATTCCAACCTATTATTTCTTCCACTAATATTTTCTCTCTGCAGAACCAAATCAAATTCCCTTGCTATCCCCACTACTAATTAATGCCAACTTGAATTAACCAATTTCATTTTCCTAGACTTGGGCAAGTGCATTGAGCCTCCTCCTTTTCCTTGCATACACCTTAGTGATCTTGGGCTTGGGCTTGGGGTTCTCTTCATGTTTATCCTCCTCCTTTTCCTCTTCAATGGGAGCTGCAATAGTGAGTTCAGTATGTTGTCTAGTGAGTCTAGACGGCTCACCAACCTCAATCGCATTGCCAACAACTCCACAAGTCAACCTCAACGGCGGCTCAACAACCTGTTCAGCTTCAATCGCCTCTCCACGTTGAGTTTGTTCTATCTGATCATCATATGGCTTGTTCATTTCTTGTGTAGGAGGATTCAATTGTTGACCATAATCTCCAACAGCTTCAATCATCATCTTGAAGCCTTTAGAGCGTGCAACCTTGAAAGGAATTTCATTATCATGGATGAATTGGGCAATGCATTGATTAGCTTTAGCCCTAGCTTTTTTAATACTAGCACTATCCCTTATACTTGCTTTTCTCTTGGCCATTCCGAGAGTGAGTTTGTTTGATAGTTCAAGGATTTTAAGCGTATTCATATTCATAGAGCCTTTCATAATAATTCTTCTCTTGGCACCGCTTTTTACAGCCCTTATGTTAATTTCTTCTGTCGCTTCCACCTCATCATCATCATTTTCTTTTTCCAGCCCAAATTTTACAGCCTTCTTTTTTTCGTAAGCTTTTTTAATTTTGAGCTTAATTGAAGGTGGGATTTTTTCACAAGAACTAACGTCTCCTTTGAACCCTATCTGATGCTTTTTAGCTCGGGTTATTCCACCATTTGTTGTCTTTAGACAAAAATCACAAGTTACGGCCTGTTTGTTGCTTATATCTTTTAGGGAATTCCATTCCCAAGCCATATCCAGGTTGTCACCTGTAGGCTTAACCAATGGTAAAATGGCTGATGAAGCAACATTTTTGAGAAACAATTGTTCACTTGGTGGCTGCCATCATGAAAAGAAAATAGAAATAAGAGCTAGAAAAATGAGATACTAAAAACAATTGTGAAAGCCTATGAAGAAATATAAGAAGAAAGGGGAATATATACAAAGTCTACATGTTATCATAAAAGGGGACTTGGGGGACTTAAATCTCACTCATAAAAAAGAGGCAATATATAGGTGGAACTTAACAACAATACATCTTCGTAGAAGAGTAGGGACTTAAAGTGGGAAAAAAAAATATTGTTAAGGGTAGTTTTGTAAATCAAAAGAATTAGAAAGGTAATCGATAAATTAAAAAGAGAAGGCGTATTAATTTAAAATGAATAAAAAAGTTGAAAAAGCTTTGTGAACATATTGTAAAAGTTTGAAGGAGAAGAAAGAAGAATTTTCACATAAGCAAGGAGAAAGAACACCATATCCTTTCTTAATATAAACTAGCTAGCAAAAAGTTAAGGAGATAAACAGCATTTCAAAGAATTGTAAATTTCTTTAAAATTTATGAAGGATATATCAAGTTTGAATGGAAGCCCAGAGTTGATTTTTTGGGTTACAGTAAAATAACATCAACTATCCATCACCCACTGAGCATTGCCAACAATGCTTTATGCCAAATATGCAAACAAAATTTAGGAAGAATATGACAACAAAAAAAGTATAACTTAAATCAAATAAAAAAGGTCAACGCAAAAAGGGAAGAACGAAACTTACAGTATCTTTTCTATCAATTTTCTCTTTTTTTCCCTGAGGCATCCCAATCCCCGTTTTTTTATGATAAATATTAGATTCACCACGTGACTTAACTAAATTAGAATTTAGCTTGCTGCGACAGGATCTTCTTCGATGATCCTCAACCATGCCTCCCATGTTTTGCTAATTAAATAGATAGAATCAACCAAATTAATCCATAATAACCAAACAAAAAGTTAAGGGGATAAATAGTATGTCAAAGAATTATAATTTTTCTTTAAAATTTATTGAAAGCATATCAAGTTTGACTACAAATAAAATATGGGTTGAAGCAAAATATAATTAATTATCAATCACCCACTGAGCTAGTCCCACAATGCAATAATGCCAAAGATGCAAACACAGTTTAGGAAACATATGACAAGGAAAAAAGTATGACTTTAAATCAAATTAAAACTGTTAACGCAAAAAGGAAAGAAAGTAACTTACAAAATCCCTTCTATCTATTTTCTCATTTTGCTCCTGAGGTTGGCGTCTACGATTTAATCTTGCACGAAGTCCATCTGAGCTACTCATGTTCTGCTAAAAAGATTTGCACAAACAAGAAAAAATAACACTACATCAGTTCATAATATCAACCAAAATCCTACAAAGAAACCAAAACAAGCATAGAAAGTTAACTTTTAATCTGAAATACATGTATCAACTCACAGATACGCAAGTCCAGAGATAAAAATTAATTACCCTGTTGTATTTTTCTCACCAAAAGAATAGCTTAATAGATAACCCACAAGCTTGAAACATTTATAAACTGAATAAATGCATATGCTTGACTGCTTGGGCAGTCCTTAAATGCATCATAGGAATGACAATAATGTCAGTGAATTTTTTTTTGAGGAATGGCTACAATGTTTTACCGGCAATTAATATTGCTTTTCGTGGCAATTGTAATGGCTTTCAAAAGTTTAGCTTCAAAAACAGGTGTGGTTTAAAAAATAGTTCAGTCTAGTGAAAACCCTTGTTCAAAATATACGTTTCGAGTATTGCTTTATAATGACAGAACTAGGTGCAGAATAAATGTTCATGAATCTTGAGAAATCTCTAAGACCCACTGAAAGAACAAACTAGAAGTCGCTTTGCTTTATCCCAGATCAAACACATTATTTTAGAAAAAATAATAAGATTTTCACTTTACTCAAAAATTGATCTCATATCCATATCATAGGCATAGACATGTGAATCATATGGCAGCAACCATTTTTATTCAAACTAGTTTTTTTTCTTCTTCACATTTATACCGTATCATATCGAACCAAATGCATACTTGAACCCATATCTATAGAAAAATCTTAAGTAATAATGATATAAGTAAAATTTTCCAGCTTTCCATGCTTATTTCTAAAGATTTCTGAAATTATTTCCTTTCCCATATAAAATAGGATTATTATCCATTTCTTCTCAATAATGCAAGTGAAATAAGGAGAAAAAAACAATAATAATAGGTCATTTTGGATAATCCACTCAAATAAACAAAGCAATAATGCCTAAATACAACAGCAAATGTAGCAAGTGGAACCACAAATCCACCAGATAAATACACAATTTCAGATAAACCCTAGCAAGAAAAAATCTTGAAACAAAACAGAAAATACACAATTAGATATGCATATTAACATACTCTTCATAATTGTAAACAACGAAAGAACACAAAAACTTATTCATTTCAATTTCAGATAAACTCTAGCAACAAAACAACAGCATGCACCACGAACATTAATAGCACCACAGAGAACAAAAAACAACAGCAACAAACCACTTAAAACAATTCAAAACAACCAAAACACAAGGATTTGAACAAATCTACGAAACGACATAGAAAGAAAAGGAAAAACGACTATCCATAACAACGTCCCAGTGCCGATTCGAGGAATCTTGTTGAACAAGTGTGCGATCCGGCAAACTCTTCAAGATTCTTGTTAATTTCACTAACGCGAACAGAACAAAAACCTAGAGCGTAATCAGAAGCCATGCACCGTTTCCGATCTCGCGTTTTGAGCAGCACAGAAGAATTTATAAGGCAGCAACAACAATGGTTTTTGAAACTAAAGGAGAAAACTATGTGAACTGAATTTCAGAGAGGAAAGAAAAAACAAAACACACCGTACGTAAGGAAGCGGAGAGAGTGAGACTGCTGTGAGGATAAGAAGCGAGAGCTTCGGAATTTGCCGGAGAAAGAGAATTGAAGTTATGAGAAGGTGTCGGTGAGAGAGAGAATGATGGCAAAGAAAGTGTAGTATTCAGTGAATTGAATTGAAGAATCAATGACAAGGTTAAACTGCTTGGAGAAGTGATGTGACTGTCCAAGGCACTATTAGTTCATATTTATATTAAAAAAAAGAATAATATTATATTATATATAGAAAATTCTGGAAAAATATGAGTTAGCCCTATTCTTTAATAGTTACCATAAATATTTAATTTTAAAAATAACATTTTTAATAGATATAATAAAATTTTCGTTTGACTGGACATGTTTATCAACTTACCCAGTGGTTCATACACTTAGTTTATGAAAAGTTTTTGAAGAAATCAATGTTTTGACTACTTTTTTTAAATTAATTTGTTATTTTTTATAAAGGAAAATTTTCAAATTATGCTGAAATCAATTATGAGAATTATTATTTAAGATCTAATACTGGTTATTTTAACTGAAGTGATTTACAAATTAACAAAAGCTGTCTAATGCTTAGGTAATTACAGGCCAGCGAAGATGAAAATGTTAAGCCTTGAAAAAGAGTTAACTCCACAAACCAATAAGTATCTTCTTGATTTTAGCAATGATAATTAACCCCTACTAGCATATAGTAACCGTTGAAACTAACTCTGACCATTGTCCACTTCTAACAACTCGACAAACTTGTTTAACTCACCATCAAAGCTATTGCAAAAGCTTCACATGCAAGGTGCTTAATTGGTTTCAAACCGAAAAGGAAATCGCACCCTCATAAAAACTAGAGTAAATAACCCAACTCGTAACGGCTGCATTGCATGTAGTGGAACATTAGATCACCCAATGCATCCACGAATCGAAGATGAGGATGTCAGCATATTCACGCTGTCCTTCATCTTGCATGTTGGCGTTTGTCATGTTAATTAATCAAAAGCTTGAATTTTTTTTTTTTTCTAAATGAAAGCTTTACTTCGGAAGATTATGATTTTATAAAATTGATTTTATATAAAATAATAATAATAATCAAATCCAACATACCACAATAGCAAAGTGTTATAGTACTCAGCAACTTGTTACCAAGTACTCTCTCCGATCTCAATTATAAAAAAAATTATACTAATTAATTAAGCAAATTAGTTAACAATATTTAATTTTTTTAATCTCGCTAAGAATATAAGTTTTTTCTCAAACTATCTTTCATTGAAAATTGATATCAAAAATAAAAATGAGTTATTGAAAATAGAATCTCAATTATATTAAGATTATTTTAGATATTTTCTCATTAAATATAGTAAAATTAGTTGAGATTTACTTTTATTTAAGATTAAAATATATGAAATTTTGTTTCTTATATTTCGAAGGAAGTGCTCCTTTCATTCCATAAAAACTGATCTTTTAGTATTAAAAAAGTTTTATATTGACTTATGTTTATAGTTTTTAATGAGATATTAAAACTTTTATTTAAATTTTTTCATAATAAATTACATTAATCCAATGGTTGTTGAGTATTGTGCCTCTCAATTTTTCAACAACCATTGCCCTATAGTTACAAGTAATGCATTTATGAAGAGTAATGACATTTTAATAAAATTTCAAAAGTAATTTATTTATCGTTGTTCTTAATTTATGTGAAAGAAACTTTAAACATTAATTATTTTGGAACTAAAGGTGTAAAATTAATCTGAGTGTAACATCCTACATTGCATGAAGCATTGGTTTCTTATGAAAATTGAATACAACACAAACATGGCTATATATCAAGATACAAATAATGACTAAATAAATTTAAGATACTAGGACATCACATATATATATATATATGTGTGTGTGTGTGTGTGTGTGAGAGAGAGAGCATATTTTTAAAAAACAGATCAAACAAGGTAGTTAGACTGGGAACTAGTACATCAACCAGCCAGTTCAATCCAGTTATCATATCAAGTATGTCATCAACCTGTTGCGACATGGGTGGATTTTGAGTTGGAGTGGTGAATCGATTGGTCAATGTTTCTAAAACTAATTCAAACATGTTTTTTTAAGAAAAAATAATGATATTTTTTATTAAATGCCAAAAAAAGGTATGCGAATGCAAAGGCACTAAACTAGCTAAGCTCTCAATGTCTCATCTCAAGTCTCAACAACTTGAACCCTAATGCCTAACCCAAAGCATTGTTGAACTTGAACCACCCTCCATCCATCAATTCCGTTGAACCACCAACCATCCCCATTGTCGCACAAAGTTGCCTGCAAAATCATTCATTGCAATGTTGCATCTTATAATGACCCTCACAATTAAAGTGTTGAGACAAAGATTAAATGAAGGAAGTAAAGATTTAAGTAAGTGTTACAAAGTTTAATTATGCCAAGCAAGTCAAGTAAAAACTCTTATTATAAAATATATATATGATAAAAGTATATTGAGTCGATTTGACCATTTCATGAAGTTAAGAGTGAATGCAATAGTTTTGAGTTAGAAGGATATAAGTTGAAATGATGTAATTATAAGAGATGATAATTATGTTGTGTTTATAGACCTATGGCTAGGTAAATTGAAGGAGCAATAATTGTGATTAACCAATTAAAAATCTGAGTAAGTAACCATTTATTCCTACATTTAGATCCACCCAAAATTCAACAACAATAGTTTTGTTGTCTGTAGGAAATTCCCACTCAAGTCATGATTAATGGAGGCTTAATTGCCCAGATTAGTGCTTAAATGAGTGGAGTCACATTGTGACTAGTTCAGCCCATTCCATGCTCAGCTGTGAGTTCCTTAGGATATTAGAAAGAATGTAAACAGCCCCTACTCTACGTACACTCCCCCTTTTCTTAATCTAAGGCAGCTGCTGCAGCACATGAGTGGGCCAGCCTTGCCTTCCACCTTGGGACACCATGTCCAGCTTTTTCTGCCTCACAAGTACCCAAGAGTATCCACTAACTTCAAGGGACACAAGCTCAGGTGGAATTCTGTCAAGCCATCATGTTGGACAGCATATTCTTT
>PYAF01001521.1:1079276-1092530 GCA_007407185.1 Glycine tomentella | reverse complement strand
GCTTAGATTATTTTCTTGCTTGTGTGTGACGTGTGAGGCGTGCCGTATCCAGTATGTTAGGATTACTGTACTGTTGTTGATCATTGGATCAATAATGTCCTTTGAGAATAAGTTGTATTTGTACCACCGTCTTAAGGGTGGTTATCTGTACGTACCACTTAATAGTTTATTTTGTATGAAGTATTCAGCTTTCTGTATTCAGTTATGCCTGGGATTATTCGTTACATTAAATCCAGCATCGCAGTATCGTATTATGTGAACATGTTGGGAAAGGAATTTGAGAAAATGTTTTGGAAAAATTTAATCACGATTTCTATACTATGTTTCCAAAACGGATTTTTATAAGTCTTCCGCTGAAAAACTCTATTACCAAGATGAGTAACAACCGGAGTACTACGGGGTGTTACACATCTCGCTGTGGCACTAGACGTGTTGTTCCACACACTAAGCTGTCACAGTCAACGGTTAATCAGAGTCAAAATTTACTACGTCTTCCTTGTCAAAATTGCCCTCAACCAACAAGAATTCTTAGCATTGAACACTGATCTTTTTGAAATAGTATGTACTATTCCTGTAATTTCTATTATACACAAAGACAAAAGAGTGTAAAATTGTTTATGGTATTTAAGTAGAATGAATGGAATGAACTAATTATAGTGTATATCACTAACTGCTTTCCATGCCTAGGTTGTGAGAAAATCTTATGAACATGGGTCATGTTTCTAGATATTCATCAAACCAAAGTCTGCGAAGTAAATCTTTTCCATTTTTTTTTAATCCAAAATGTGAAATGAATTCAATAACATAATATGGTACGTATCATATGAAGCATATGTACTTTGCATTTTATATATTTTGACATTGACCCTTGTATGAGTTGCAGACTATGTCCATTTCTTACTATTGTTGTAAAATTTCAAATACTTAAATATTATTATCTCTAATTATCACATTTGAAGTAACTACACACTATTAAAAAATACGCTTTTAACATCGATTTTTTTGGACTTTCCATGTCGATTTTTATCCGATGTTGAAACCACCAACGTTAAAAGTATGAACGTTAACATCAGTTTTAAAAAATCGATGTTAACAAAAGTATACAATATTGATTTTTTTAGAAAAATCAATGTCGCCAAATAAGAAATGAAAGAAAAAATGTTAAAATATGATAATTCAACATCAATTTTTAGTAAAAAAATGATGTTAATTTATGTAATAACATCAATTTTTAATGAAAACCAATTTTGTTGTGCTGTAACAACATCGATTTAGTAAAAACCGATGTTGTTGCATGTGCTCAATGACATCTATTTTTAGTATAAACCGATGTTGCTACTTAAATTAACATCGGTTTTGACTAAAAATTGATGTTTATTTTTTAATTTTTTAATATACTTTTTATTTTTTTAATTTAACCCAATTTTAACCTCCAAATGAAAAAAAGACATCCAGGCAGTTTCACAATACAGTACAATTAAATCATATATGAATAATAAGTAAATTCAATAGTGTAAATGTACATAATATGATTTCCTTTAAGCGATTGTAATTTTAAACTAATTATATAATTGTTTAAAAATTCCTTAACCACCAATCTTTCATTTCTAACTCTAAGATAAAATGTAGCCCACTAAATCCGAATTGTCTTCAATCTGTAGGGTTTCAGTGGTATCTGATAAGTAAAATACTGTATGACATAATAAAGCATAATTTAATAAATATAAATAAAAACAAGTATAACAAATACAATTAGTTTTGAATTAGACAATTATCATGTCCAGTTATCCCTGAATCCTCCTTGTACTATCGTCGACATCCAATGCATGACATAATAGCCATATTTAATGCTTATTTTTTGCTTATTACACTAAATTCAATAACATAGTCAAAGTTAAACGCAAATTAGTGTAAATAGTAATAAAAGTTATTTTGAAGACATAAATCATTATTTAAATGACTTACTTTAACCACAATCCATAGTACCCCTGAATTTAGTCCCCTGAGTATCGTGGAATCCCTTTAAAGCACTCCTTAAGAGAAACATGCATGCATATTGTACAATTAACATGTTCATGTCTTTGGGGCATAAAAAAGTAAATGTGTTACAAATTACAACCTACTTGTTAATAATTCCTTTCAGGCAGTTATCAGGTTTATTGTGCAACGAACAGAACTACACGACAACATTGTCCTTAGAACATATAACAACCAGTTACTGATGTGCACTGCATTAAATAATATAAAGTTATTATACTGCATACATTATTTAAATTCATTTGTACAGTTTTACTTACCCATTCATGTACGCTGCAAGGTAGACATATTTTTGTGAACTCTGCATCCATTTCTTAATATAGTCTTCAGATTCAAATTGTGATTGCCCAGATCTATGTATGGACTGTGGCTAAAATGAATTCATACACAGAGACATTATTCGATTGCAGACATACATTCATATGTCTATTGTTTTGAAAATAAAGTCAATTATGCATCAATATAAAACAATTAGTTATGTAATGGTAGCCAATGTAAAGTGACTTACAGAATCCATAACTGTAAAACAAAGATGTTCAGACATTGACCACTATGGATTATTTCAGAAATATTCTCATGCTTTACGTACAATGGGAAGTCCTCATTATACACCCTGAACAAAGTTGTATCCCATAACACCTATAGGGGTCTGAGGAAAAGCTGGGGTATGGTCAATACGATCTAGTACAGGGGATCGTCATTAGGTTCTGACTTATTTACAGGTTTCGTCAATCCCTGTTTATCCTACACAGCTAATAAACATAAGTCAAGGACAGTGAACACTTTATATGAGACAAATTGTTTTTAAATGATAATAAACACAAATAAATGAAATACCTTTTTCAAAATAGGTTGTACAAGATTTGTCTGCCAAGCAAGGAAGGTGTCAAGGGTCTGCTCCATTAACTGAACCTCTGCAGTGGGTACAGGAACGTGAGCATCAGCATATCGAACTTCCTCAACAACCACCTTGACCTGATCATTGGCCAAAGGGACGCTGTGCACGGTTGTCGACCCCTCATAAACTCTTCCAAGGGCAATCAAGCGGGGAGAATTGCCATCAACATACAACCCACGCCTGTCTTATGTACCTGCGTTTGGATTCTGCCCGAGGGATCAACACAGCTTTCCTTCGTGCTGACACGAGCACCATAAGGATAAACCTGAACCTCCGGAGGTGGTATGAAACCTCGAGACTGCATCTGGGGCTGCATGTGACTGAAGGACATCATGAGTTGTTGCGTCACTTTTTCAGTGATCGAATGCTCCAACTCTTCCCTGATATTTTGTTTCAGTCGATCCAAGTTTTCAGGGTTCACGGACTTAGATGTGTGAGAGGTTGCTGAAGCCGGTCAGAAGTATTGTTTTATCGTCACACCGGCTCTAGTAGCACGGACACGACCAAGGTAATCTGGTCGTCCAATGGCCTCAGTCACTACATCCTGATGTCCACTGATGACAAAGCTACACTGTGTCGATTGTTCTTCCAAGGTATCTTGCAATCAACATAAATATTACATAGTTTTGTAATTTGTTGTTGTTTTTCTAATTCGTGAACAATCAAACCATTCTTTAACTTACAATCCTTTTTACAATCTCACGTGCCGCCTCAGATGTCATGTGTCCTTTTTTTATGCGAGCCATCTTCCACTTCAAGTGTCGTCTAACAGGAGCAGAGGATGAACGATTATCTTGGTGCTCTCGGATTGGGCTGCTTCCTCCAATTTTTTATTTTTTTTTGTTTTTCCTCCATCAATTTCTATTCTAATACATCATAACCCCCGCGAGACAACACATGAGGGGCAGTGTTTAGCTTCTGGATGGCCTGAGCCTTCTTTCTAACACCTTGTAAGAATTACATAGATAATTGTCAACAAAATGAGCTTGAAAAGACTACATAATTGTCAAATTCTAAAACAATGCAAGTCAACTAACCTCCCATGAAGCGGCTCTACGACTCTCACAGAATTAGTGCCACTTATCTTTGTTGATTTTGTATTTTTTACATATCGTGTTGTCGTCCTTGCCCTTGCCTTGTGCCAGAGCTCATTTGGAGGTCAAATCAGACTTAAACTGCCTCCATCGCTCTACTACTGTCTGAAGAATTTTCTTCTTCGTCCGTTGGTCGGACGCTTCAGGTATATCAAATTTAGCATGCAATACAAAAAACAAGTTTAACAGTTACAATAACATTTAAATTGTATTACTACAAACAATTATATTGACATTGGACATTTAATTGTAATACCTGAAGATCCTCCCAAATAAACTCCTTATGAGCTACATGAACTTCCTTCCAATTACCAATGGTGACATCCACCTTGTCTTGAGCCATGATCCCCATATACGTCCTCAATTTCTTTTTATGGGGACCATCAGCCTTCCTAGTGGTAGGATCCACATGAACCACTGGTCTGTCAACACCGACAGGTATGTTTGTCAATGACCTCAGCCATGTAATTTTCCTAGTTTTCTTCGTTGTAGACGACGAAGGTGTTGACTCAGTAGGAGGAGGGAAGCTCCGTGGTGTAGTCATGTTCCTGTTAAAAACAAAATTAATTAAAGGTAAGTGAAAAGTAAAGTAAGTTATGATCATTACGATTTGCATGAAAGTCGTCAACTTCTTCTTCTCTATTGACGTTAGGCATTTGTGTCAAGAAATGAGTGAGACTAGTATCGATTGAATCATCATCAAGATTAATACCAATGGTTTTTTTCATGTAGAACCACTGACTACTTATCATCACAAGAATCTTTAACATAAAAAGCCTATTTAGGTTGTTCTGTTGTGATGAAAAGTTCATTTTGATAAGCTAGCTTCTTAAGATCTACCAAAGTAAATCCTGAAGCGTCGGTTCGCACACTGATATTGCTATCAACCCACTTACACTTGAAAACACACATAATAAATTTAACATAATTAAGCTTCTAGATGTCAGCAATGACTCCAAAGTAAGGCATGGATGCTAAGCGGAGATTGTGGTCATGCATAGTAGCGAAGTGTTGGGATTCAACCCTAAGACTAACCCACTGTTTTGCATTGTGCTCTTGTCATCTTTTTCTTTGGTGTATAACGAATACTTGTTGATATTGTATCCCTGCCAACTTCTAACATTTATTTTAGGCCCATCTGCTAACTTCCTTATTGTTTCAGAGGAAGATTCATCACCAAATATTTTATCTTTAAACCAATTCAAGAAAGTCTTGGTATGCTCTTTCAACAACCTATTCTTCATCATTTTGGATTACTTTCCATGACTAAGGCTTCGTGACATACTATGTATGGCAGAACTTCATTATTGTTATTCAATACATACAAATGAACTTGTTGCAATTCCTGTAAACTAAGAGTTATAACATGCAACCCTCATGAACCCTTACCTCCCACTCTTTCGTCATGCCGAGACTCGGGAAGCCTAACAGATTTTGCCTTTTCAATGTACTCTAAACAAAATTCTATAGTTTCTTCTGCAATGTACCTTTCAATTATGAATGCTTCAGGACGATGTAGATTCTTTGCATAGCCTTTCAAGATCTTCATGCATCACTCAACCAGGTACATCCACCATAAATAAACGGGACCATACAATTTAATTTCCCTAACCGAATGAACAAGTGAATTATTACGTTGAAAAATGAAGGAGGAAAATACATCTCCAACTGACACAAGATAATTTCAGCCTCTTCTTCCAAGTCATCTAACTTTATAAGGTCCACGGCTTTGCTACAAATGACATTGAAGAAAAAGCACAGGCGAGTTATAGCATGCTTCACTTTGTTATGCAAAATGTCTCGAATCGCCATGAATAATAGTTATTGCATCAAGACATGGCAATCATAAGACTTTACGCCAACTAGTTTAAGATCTTTCACTTGCACAAGACTCTTAATATTTGAAGAGCATCCCTGTGACATACTGGAGGCAAATTTATTTTCTTACCATCAGACCTTGGATGTAACTGCTCACGTATACCCATCTCAGTAAGATCTTGACGAGTATTCAAATCATCCTTTGTCTTGCCTTGAATGTTAAGAAGTGTGCGTATGATACTGTCACATACATTTTCTCCACATGCATAACATTGATACAATGTCTAACATCTATATCAGACCAGTATGGAAGATCAAAGAATATCGACCTCTTTTTCCATATGCAAGTTTTACTTTTCACCTTCTTTTGGGTCTTTCCAAATGTAGTATTGATGTCCTCAAACCGCTGAAGGACATGCTCACCATTTAATGGTATTCGCGCACTTTCATGCTCTTGATTTCCATTAAATGCTTTTTTCAATCGCCGATAAGGGTGAAAATGTTTCAGAAAATGTCGATTGCGAGTGTAAACTATTTTTCTTCCATGTTTAATTTGTACGTAACTTGTGTCTTGTTCACACATAAGGCGTGCACGATGTCCCTTAACACTGTATCCACTTAAATTCCCGTATGCTGGAAAATCATTAATGGTACAAAGTAGCATTGCACGCAAGTTGAATGTCTCATTTGGATACCCATCAAACACGACAACCCTCTCGTCCCAAAAATTTGTCAAGTCATCAATCATGGGACTAAGATAAACATCAATGTCATTTCCTGGCTATCTTGGGCCCGATATCATCATAGATAACATCATATATTTTTGCTTCAAATGACATTGATGTTTATCTTAGTCACATGATTGAAGAATTTATTGTTTGATATTTACTAGTTAATAAAAGTCTATGTTCATATTCTTGGGGAAGACCCAATTGCACAAATGTAAAGCACATGAATTTCACATTGAAATGGATGAGGCAATGTTGGTAGAAAACAACCTTTTGACCTTACACCTGGGAGCTGAGCAAATTAAGGAGGGTGCGAATTTCTGTGTTGACCAAGGATAATCCTATCAAGACCATGTGATTTTATTTCTTCCAGTGTGTTGCTTATAATCATGATTAAGACGGATAACAATTGTCTAAGAATGGTAATACAATCTAGAACAAATAAAATCACATGATCTTAATAGGCATATTCTTGGTCTACACAGGAATCCGCACACTCCATAATTTGCTTAGCTCCCAAGCTTAAGTCCAAAAAGCCATTTTCTGCCTACATTATCTCATCCATTGCCATCTTGCTTTACTTTTGTACTATTGGGTCTACCCTGAGAATCTCAATAAAGACTTTCAATAATAAGTAAATACCAAACAATGAAAATTCTTACAAAAACAACATTAGTCGGTATATACATGTATGGATGAATTCCATGAACAAAAATATTATCCCCTACTTCACCCATGCATAGTACTACCCACCATTATTCCTTTAGAAATATTTAAGAACTAAGAAACTCAAGTATTCGAACATACAAAACTAAGAATTATTTTGGTTCAAAAAATGATTTGGTTGAGTCACTTAGAATTATTTTAGAAAATAATTTTAAAAATTAAAAAATGATAAAGGTATCAAACATGTTCTAAAATTCTTACATGCGTATGTTTGTGTACTTGAGTTTTTTAGTGCTTAGATATTTCTAAAGGCACGATGATGGGCAGGACTATGCTTGGGTGAAGTAGGGGATTATATCCCTGCTCATGGAATTCATGCACAAGAGTGTATAGACTGGAGTTGTTTTTGCAAAAAAAAAATTATTGTTTCATATTTACTTGTTAATAAATGTCTATGTTCATATCCTTGGGGAAGACCCAATTGCACAAATATAAAGCACGTGAATTTCACATTGAAATGGATGAGGCAATGTTGTAGAAAACAACCTTTTGGACATACACTTGGGAGCTGAGCAAATTATGGAAGGTGCAGATTTCTGAGTTGACCAAGGATAATCCTAACAAGACCATGTGATTTTATTTCTTCCATTGTGTTGCTTATAATCATGATTAATACGGATAACAATTGTCTAAGAATAGTAATACAATCTAGAAGAAATAAAATCACATGATCTTGATAGGCATATTGTTGGTCAACACAAGAATCCGCATACTCCATAATTTGCTTTGCTCCCAAGCGAAAGTCCAAAAATCCGTTTTGTGCCTACATTGTCGCATCCATTGCCATGTGAATGTCACTTGCTTTACTTTTGTACAATTAGGTCTACCCTGAGAATCTCAACAAAGACTTTCAATTATTAGTAAATACCAAACAATCAAAATTCTTGTAGAAACAACATTAGTTGTACATGTACGGATGAATTCCATGAACAAAAATATTATCCCCTACTTCACCCTTGTATAGTCCTACCCACCATTATTCCTTTAGAAATATTTAAGCCGTAAGGAACTCAAGTATTCAAACATACACATGTAAGAATTATTTTGGTTGAGAAAATGATTTTGTTGAGTGACTTTAAAATTATTTTAAAAATTAAAAAATGATAAGGGTATCAAACATGTTCTAAATTTCTTACATGTGTATGTTTGTATACTCGAGTTTTTTAGTGCTTAAATAATTCTAAAGGAATGATGATGGCCAGCACTATGCATGGCTGAAGTAGGGGATTATATCCCGGTTCATGGAATTCATGCACAAGTGTGTGTATCTACTGCATTTGCTTTTGCAAAAAAAAAAATTGTTTGATATTTACTTGTTATTAAAAGTCTATATTCAGATTCTTGGGGAAGACCCAATTGCACAAATGTAAAGCAAGTGACTTTCACATTGAAATGAACGAGGCAAAGTTGATAGAAAACACCCTTTTGGACTTACACTTGGGAGTTGAGCAAATTATGGAGGGTGCGGATTTCTGTGTTGTCCAAGGATATTCCTATCAAGACCATGTGATTTTATTTCTTCCATTGTGTTGCTTATAATCATGATTAAGACGGATAAAAATTGTCTAAGAATAATAATACAATCTAGAAGAAATAAAAGCGCATGCTCTTGATAGGCATATGCTTGGTCGACACAAGAATCTGCATACTCCATAATTTGCTAATTTGCTTAGCTCCCAAGTGTAAGTCCAAAAAGTCATTTTCTACCTACATTGTCTCATCCATTGCCATGTGAAAGTCACTTGCTTTACTTTTGCACAATTAGGTCTACCCTAAGAATATCAACAAAGACTTTTAATAATAAGTAAATACCAAACAATCCAAATTGTTGCAGAAACAACATTAGTTGACATATACATGTACGTATGAATTCCATGAACAAAAATATCATCCCCTACTTCACCCATGCATAGTCCTACCCACCATTATTCCTTTAGAAATATTTAAGAACTAAGAAACTCAAGTATTCGAACATACACATGTAAGAAATTTAGAATATGTTTGATACCATTATCATTTTTTAGTTTTTAAAAATGTTTTCTGAAACAATTATAAGTTACTGAACTATCATTTTCTCAACCAAAATTTATTAGATTTTGAAAATTATTTTTAAAAACCCAAAATTAGCAACAACTTGAAGATATTTCCTTGAGTTGTCTAAGAAAACTTGCTTAGTTGTGTTTTCAAAACTAAAAAACATTTTTGAAAAATAGAAATCAAACAAACTCTTATTATTTAATGGCAAGAGTTAGCAAAGGTAATTAGAGAAAAAAAGGAACCAGAGTTGGCAAAGGTATCCCAGATGCAAGGAGTTCTTCCATCTTCGTTAATAAGCTTCTTCCACCTGCTCATGATCACATGTTTAATTATAATCATAATGTAGCTTAGCTAATTAATTGCCACACTCGCCAATTTACAAAATTGAATAGCTTTGATATAATCATAATCACAAATAAATATACACTACTAGCAACCAGATAGAGCAGGAACATTAAGTAATCACATGCTCCTGTATGTAGTGGTGCTAGGCAATTGATGCGCAGTTGGGGCTCCACGAATAGGATGAGAAGGTTTCTTCAACAACAGAATAATAAATAGATGAAAGTAAGAAAGCATGCATATTACATAAAAATTTTGCTGTTTAGCTTTTATACTAAGCAAAAATAATAAATATAAGAAAGATGACATTGAATATGTGACAATTACAAATGAGATTTATGATTTTGATAAAAACAAATTAGTTTAAAGAAAAAAGTTTGGTAGTTTCAGATTTTTGCTTCTGAACTAATGAATTAGAATATGGGTCACCAGGATGTTTTTGTTCACATTTGCCCCCTCCCTAAAGAAAATACTTAATGAAGACTGATAAGTAATTAATTAAATAAATATTTACCTATTTGAAGCAAAGTTTTCATTAGCTTTTACTCAACCTCCCGAACTCTCACCATCCCTTCTTGTCCAAACATTTCAGTAATTTCACAATGCACAGTGCACACTACATATGCATTATTATCCTAGGCTGGCTTTGTTTTGCGTCCACAACTACTAGTACCTCTCACTCAAGTTCTTCAATACACCCTGGACTATAATAATATAACCACTTCTATTTTCCCCCTTAAATAATCACATTCTCCCACAAATACAAAGAAGACTAGTTTGTGCAAAATTCAAAAATCAATTCAAATCAGACTTAAAACAGAAATGAAATTGCTCAAACTGGGTATGAAAACAATTATAAACAAGTTACACATCTTTCTTAGACGATTAAACACACCAACATCAACAATTTTCCAAGTGTTAGGAATCCAAACGCTTCATTATTCAAAGCAAAAAAATCACCTATACTTCGCCACCAAACAATGTTCGCACAGAAGGTTTCCATTTTGCACTAACCACAGTCTTTGTTCAATTTCAAATGAAAAACTTAAAAGAGCATACAGTGAAACAATTTTTAGATCCAATCAAAATCGTATCTACAAAAAAAAAAAAAAAAAAAAAAACCTCCACAGTCCATCAACGAAAGGAAGAAACCCAAAATTGAAACCACCTTCAAATCAAAATTCTGAAAATCCGTAAAAGAAAAAGCAAAAATCCAAAATAGAAGTCACTTTGTTGTTAATTTCTTGAATCCCATATCAAACACATTATTTAATTTAAAACATAAGATTTTCACTTTAATCAAAAGTTGATCTCATACGCATATCGATCATAGGAAATTTTATCAATAGATATGCAAATCATATTGCAGCAATCATTTTTATGCAAATCATATTGCGCATTTATACCGTATCATATCATACCAAATAGATACTTGAACCCATATATATATACAAAAATCTTAAGCAATAATCCTTTTGATGAAAAAATTATAAGTCAACTTTTCCAGCTTTTCATAATTATTTCAAAATAGATTTATGCGATTATTTTCTTTCCCATAAAAAAATAAGATTATAATCAATTTCCTCTCAACAATGCAAGTGAAATAAGGAGGAAAAACAATAAGGACGGGTAATTTAGGATAATCCAATCGAATAAACAAAGCAATGATGCCAAAATACACCAGAAAATGCAGCAAGTGACACAAATATACCATAAATGCAAAGACACGCACCCGATAAATACACAAATAGATACACATTCAACGTACTCTTTACAAAATTAAACACTGAAACAAACAAAACTTCTACATTTCAATTTCACATAAATCCTTGCAAGAAAAAATCTTAAAACAAAACATCAAATATACAATTAGATACAAAGACTAGAATACTCTTCATAAACGTAAATAACGAAAGAACATGAAAACTTCTTCCTTTCAATTTCAGATAAACTCCAATAACAAAAAAATTCCTAAAAGAGAATAGCTTAGGCAAATAAACAGCATGCACCACGAACATTCATACCACCACAGAAAATTAAAAAACAACAGCAACAAAACACTTAAAACGATTCAAAGCAAGCAAAACACAAGGATCCGAACAAATCTATGAAATGACAAAGAAATAAAAGGAAAAATGACGATCCATAACACTGTCACGGTGCCGATTAGAGGAATCTTGTTGAACAAGCATGCAATCCGGCGAATGCTTCAAAATTCCTATGTTGCGAACACGAACATGACGAAACCTTAGAGCGTAAGCAGAATCCATGCACCGTTTCCAATCTCGCTTTTGAACAACACAGAAGAATTTATATGGCAGCAACAACAGTGGGTTTTGAAACCAGAGAAAAATAAAAACAACATTTGACAAAGAGAATAAAAAAATATACGAACCGTACCTTAGCGAAGCGAACCGTAGAGAGCGAGAATGCTGTGAGGATGGGAAGCAAGAGCTTTGGATTTTTCCGGAGAAAGAGAATTGAATTGAAGAGAAGGTGCCGGAGAGAGGAGAGAGTGATGGCAAAGAGGCAAAGAAAGTGTAGTATTCAGTGAATTGAATTGAATTGAAGAATCAGTGAATCAGTGACAAAGGTTAAACTGCTTGGAGCCATGGTGTGACTGCCCAAGGCACTATTAGTTCATATTTATATGTAAACAATAATGACATTATATTTTGGAATTTTCTGCAAAAATATGAGTCAGCCCTATTTTTTAATAGTTATCATAAATATTTAATTTAAAAACCAATATTTTAATAGTTATAATAAGTTTTTCGTATGAAAAGTTTATGAACAAATTAATGTATTTTGACTATTTTCTTTTATTAATTTTTTTATTTAATAAATAAATTTAGTTTTTTTAAAAAGAATTTTCAAAGTATGTTGAAAGTTGAAAATGTGCATTATTTCTTTTTATTATTAAATTAATGTATTTTGACTATTTTCTTTTTAATCATTTGTTATTTTACACTTAATATAAATTTAATTTTTAAAATAGGGATATTTGAAAATTATGTCGGAAGTTTAAAATGTGTTTTTTTAGCATTATTATTGGATGTTATAACATACATCCAATGCCTCTAAAAAAAACAAAAAAAAAAAAAAAAAAAAAACCATACATCCAGTGGGGTTGTGACCTCCGAAAATAAATAATCAATTAAGCTTGTCATTAGCTTTACCAAAAAAACAATTAAGCTTGTCATTATTGCATTCTATTTCTTAAAAATCTATTCACCCCTATCTTATTGACTGATCTTGGTCTAAATCATGTCGCAATTTTCCTAAGGTTTGCGTGAACAGTTATAAATTACAAAATGTAGTTACATTGATTGATGCACATTATTGTAGTGTATAGTAAAACAATTAATTAATTATTGAGTATATTTTTTAAATCTTGATCATTAATTAATTAATTAAAAAAAATATACAAGATGTCAATATATGAATTATAGGGTTGAATTGGTGGTAAGAAAAGAAGAAAAAGAAAAAGATCCTAGGTTCAATTTCCCCACTAATAAAAACTTAAATCATCAACAACTAACATTTGAGGATGATAAAAAAAAAAAAAAAAAAA
>PYAF01001521.1:1068955-1079176 GCA_007407185.1 Glycine tomentella | reverse complement strand
TACTCACACAACTAAAAATCAAATTAAACTTCTATCATGCTTAAAAGATATAATTCTGAGTACCAAAAAAATGTTGATCGAATACCAAAAAAAAAAGATATAAGGCTTAGGTAATGACTAGGTCAAGGAAAATTAAATGTTAAGTAAACAACCCTTTCCCTGGTTATTACATGTAAGTATCTTCTTGATTTTAGCTAGCAATGATAATTAACCCCGTTAAACAGCTCAAAGTATGCATTATTCTCATCATCTAAACCATATAAACCTCCACTAGCATATAGTAACCGTTGAACAGCTCATTCCTTTGTCAACTTTCAAAACGAGTAGAAAGTGAGCAAACTGTACAACCCCGTTTATGGCATGCATAGGAACCAACTCTGTCCTATGTTTACATCTAACAACTCGACAAACTTGTTTAACTCACCATCAAGGCGTTTCCAAAAGCTTCACGTGCAAGGTGCTTCGTTTGAAACCCAAACGGAAAATGCACCCTCAGATCAAGCCCCAAAATGAAGCAAGTTGAGCCACGTTAAGAAACAAGCAAGAGTAAATAACTTAACTCGTAACAGCTGCATGTAGTGGAAGATTAGATCACCCAATGCATCCAAGAATCGAAGATGAGGATGGCAACATGTTCAGACAATCCTTCATTAAAAATTGATATCAAGAATAAAAATTGGTCAATGGAAATAAAATATTAATTTAATTAAGGATAAATATTTTAGTGATTGTCTCAATAAATACAGTAAAATTAATCGATATTTACTTTTATTTAAGTCTGAAATATATGAATTTTTGTTGCTTATACAAAACCCGAGGGGGTACTCCTTTCTGCTAGTAATGCATTTATGAAGATTAACGATATTTTAGTAAAATTGTTCTAAAAGTAATTTATTTATTGTTGTTCTTAATTTGTGTAAAAAAAAACATTAAACATATGTTATTTTAGAACGAAAGGTGTAAAATTAATTTAAGTAAAATCCTAAATTGTATGAAGCATTGATTTCATATGAAAATTGAATACATCACAAACATGGATATCAACATACAAATAATGACTAATTCAATGTATGATACTAGGGCATCACATATACATATATGTGAGAGCATAGTTTTAAAATAGATCAAACCGACTAATTCAACCGGGAACCAGTTCATCAACCAGACCGATTAATCCAACTATCATATCAAGTATATCATCAGCCTGTTGAAGCCTGGCCAGTTTTTGGTTGGTCAATGTTTCTCAAACCAGTTCAAACATTTTTTGAAAAGATTATATCACATGTGATGACATGCTTAAATTAAAATAATCTATTTTTTATTCGAGGTTTTTCATATTATACAGAAGAACTGGAAATATTCTTAAATTAATAATTCTAAACTCCTTTATTTAATCATAAGATAACTGTTACTCACTGAGTTAGCAGTAAACTCTTCTAAGGCTTTCTCAACTTAAATTTTAACATCATTTGTGCCTCTTCTCCTTGTTAAAGGGAACATGTTAATACCCTATTGTCATTTGTCAATATTGTATTCCTGCATTTCATGGGTCAAGTCCTTTTGGGATCAAATGGTCTGAATGTCTCCTTGTATAATAGCTAGGAAGGGTTCTTATTCTGTTTGAGTGGTTGGATTACTCTTACTCAGACATGCATGTTTTTTCAATATTTCCTTTCATGTATGTATATTTATTTCAAACATAAAGCATATTCTGTTTGCAAAGGCTTTTTGATTCCTTGAAAATCCCATTATTGCAGCCTCGTTTGGTGTCTGAGAGCTTTGTGGATCAATATGTTATTTTGTCTTATTGGTATTCATTTGGATTCCATGTTTAAGTTGTATTAATGATTTAACACTACATGGGTGATGGTCCACAAGTTGATGAAGCATTTTTCATTGGTGCAATATTAAGCATGCCTTTTATCTTGATATATAGATTTATGATTTAACAAATATCTCCTTGGCTAATGGAATGTCTATGAGAAGGAAACTATAAGTGTTGTCATCCCTATAGGAATCTTGTTGCATCTTTAAGTGAAGACTGCACAATGAAGCCTTGAATGTTGTTAACCTATGTATATGAATCTTATTAATATTCGTTTGCCTTCTCCAGAACTTTCCCTAGGCATAATATTGGATCTTGATATTTTGTTTTGTTCTTTAATGTATTTGTATACTCTATTACATTTGGTTTCACGTTCAGGATACATATTCTTTGGTACAACCAAGGGCTTTTGTTAGTGATCATGTTCATGGATTTGTGTGGTGTGCCTATTATTAATCTTGATTTATTGTTGGGTAGATACCTGGATATGTTATACAATTTGGCAAAAAAGGAATGATATACAAACATCTCATTATTTCAAACATTCTTTCGAACACTTTATTTTTTCTATTTTTCTCTTTTCCTATTACATTATAAAGTATAAACCCTATTGTATTGATACTTTTTTTTTCTTTCTCTAGGTGTCAAATAATATATCGGATGTTCATGTAACATTTTTCATGGAAAAAATACTTGTGTTGATTGTCCAGGTTGCTTCTTGCCATTGGTTATTTAGCACGAGATAGGTTGTAACAAATTTTATAAAAATAACAATTAACTAATTAAAATATAATTAATTAAAAACATGATTGTCGGTCAAGTTGTAACAACTTAAAGAAAATATTATAAATAATTTATTAAAAATACAATTTCAACACATATGACAAATATAATTAATATAAAAAATATAATTAATATCGATCAATTCGTACAATAAGACAAATGTACAATATAAGTACAGATATTTACTCAGAGATGTTTTACAACTTAATACTAGAAGGCTTAAGGACGATTGGTAGGCCTTGTTCAATGTGTTCTTTTTAATTATTTATTTTTCTGGTACAAGTATGCTCTAGTATATAAAAGCTTGAAATATATTTGTTGTGAGCTATGCAAGAGAGCTTCCTTCGTTCTACCTTGGTATGTCTTCTGAGATGAGAAAAAATAGTTGTTGATGCATTAAATATAGCATTTCATGCCTTTCATTAATTAATTATTTTGATATAATAAAGCATCATGCTTATCTATCCCTCTTCATACTAGACATCTTGTGGCAGAGTACATGTTCTTCTTTAGAGTTAGAACGATGTGTTGCAATAACAAATGGTTCCTTAAATAGAATCACTATTTTCATTTCCAAGTTCTTTATTAAAGGAACCAGAAAAATTATAAGATAAAGAAACTGAGAGACAGTTTTTATGCAAGCTTAATCAGGATTGAGGCCCTGTGTGATATAAACGTTTTTACAATGAAAATATAGTAAAAAGGC
Source organism: Glycine tomentella (assembly GCA_007407185.1). Lineage (NCBI taxonomy): Eukaryota > Viridiplantae > Streptophyta > Magnoliopsida > Fabales > Fabaceae > Glycine > Glycine tomentella. The sequence goes on along the minus strand of PYAF01001521.1, from coordinate 1,075,862 downwards.
AAAACAAAAAACTCTAGGCGTTGGAGAGGCCTAATCTCTCTTAAGGCCCCAATTCCAAATTCCATCCTACCCCCTTATGATTTCCTCCACTCTCTGCACAACTAACTCACATGCCTTATGCCTACTACTAATGCCAACTTGAAAATTAATCAAGCAATTTCTCTCTCCTAAACTTGAGCAAGTGCATTCAATCTCCTCCTTTTCCTTACAAACACCTTAGTGATCTCGGCTTGATGGGCTTCGTGTTCTCATCATGTTTTTCCTCCTCCTTTTCCTCTTCAATAGGAGCTGCAATAGTGAGTTTAGTGAGTTTAGTCTGTTGTCTAATGAGTCTAGATGGCTCTCTAGCTTCAATAGCATCACCAACAGCTCCCCAACTCGAGCTATTATCGCAAAGGATCGGTACATTTTTTAGTCGCCTTTGTATATTGAGTTTGTTCTATACCAAAAATGGCTTTTGGTGGCATTTATTTGTCCTTTTAGGCTTTGTTTGGGAGTTAGGAGGGGAAGAGAAAGAAAGAGATTCAAGGGGAAGGGAGGGAAAGCAAAAGGAGGAAAATGAGAGAAGTTTCTTCCTCCTTGTTTGGGAGTTAAAAATATATTAAGAGAGAGAAATTGAGAGTTAATAAGATGTTAAATGTGAAAATTATATAATTTAAATGTAAAAATATATTAAAATATATTTTAATATATTTTTGAATTTATAGTTGGGGTAGGATAGTAATTTTAATTACTTTTCCTTCTAAAAACCCTCAAATTGGGGGAACAACAATTTATATAGGCTTTGGAGGATTTCAGAGGAGTTTTAAAAATCTTCAAATCCTTCTCCTCAAAAATTAAAAATCTCAAATAAGGAGATGTCACCACCTAAACCTTTCCCTTCCCTCTCTTCCCCTCTAAAATCCCTCTCCCAAACAAAACCTTAGCGTCTATCGGCATTTATACAGAATGGAAAAGACTAAAGTTTTAGGGGCGATTCTTGTGGCCAGGAAAATGGCCAGGAAAACTAATTTTTTCAATCCCCTCATTCTCCCATTTGCTAACTTTTATCTATTGTCATTAAAAAGTACAAGATAAAAATTATGAAATACTAGGTAAGATGGGGTAAAATATCACATAAAAGATCTAGATGGGAACAAGAGTTTTCATGATCAAATAACACTTATGCAACTATTTTTTTTCTCCAAACAAAATGAATTTATTATTAAGCAAGAGTTAAGTACATGTCATTGTTCGACATAAGAAGGTCTAAATACATGAATCTCTAAGCACAAAGTCAAAACACACCAAACTCAAACCAAAATCCTTATGCCATCATTTCAATTATTATAATGTGGCAATACTGAACCTATGTGCCATTGTAGATCCTAATAAACCCGCTGCAATTGATATCAAGGAGTTCTTAATTTCTGATTGGCACTCTTGCTTATCTGCGGCAACATAGCATTGCTAAATAAAAACAGCTTATTAAATGCTTTTATTTCACATAAATTGTTGCTAGGCTTACAAGAAGGAAAATGAAAATGTCCAATAACTTACCCAAATATGTGGTATGCAATGACATCCTCTCCAGTTTCTCTAACAAAAGTGACACAAATGAAGAAGTATCATAAAGAGGTTAAATCTCATAAGCCACAAGAATAAAAAACAGTAACAAATCAACTATCAATATAAATCAGATGAACATGGCATAAGATCCATTGAAGAGAACTACATAATTACAATCAGCATACTTATAATTCCTATCAATACATTCAAAGCTATGTGGAAATTGGACATAGCAAACATGTTTTCCAAGGTGAATCCTCTAAAAGAAACATAAGGGTGTATCATCAATCATAGAAGAGAGAAAAACTATAATGCTAATATATGTCTCATACTAGTATAAAAATTACTCTAAAAGAAAGAATGGCCAGTAAGTATTTTTATCAAATGATTAACACACTACTTAAAAATTATATTCTACCATGGCCAAACGACCCAAAAACCAATTTAGAATGTACTTGCAGTGGTAATTTTGTAATATGAACGACTTCAACGACGACGGTTTTACCAAAATCGTCGTGGTTTACGTGCTGCTTTTATCGTCTTAGAGAATTGTGGCGTTTCGCTTTGGGTCTATCTTTTTGACACCATAAAATGCACAACCTCTGCAAACCTTCACTTCTCTCTCCCTCCCTCCGCTACTCATAGCCTCTCCAAAGCTTCTCTTCTCTCTCCCAACCTCTCCCAGAGTCAGGCACCAAAGGAAACGATTCTCAACAAAAACCACAACACACCAAGGAAACAGAATGAGTCACTGAGTCATCGTCAGCCGTTGAGTAGCAGCATGCCAAGTAACAGAACTCCGACAAGCCTCGTACGAAGTCCAATTTAGAAACCCTAGGTGGTGCTGTTCCCTCTTTGGTTGAAACCCTAATTGTTCTGCAGCTTATGACTGTTATTGGAGCATCAATCATTCTTATTAGGAAGTTTCTTAAGATGGAGACAACTAGCTCTAGCAAGTAATTAAAATATTAGCTTTGATTGTTTCTTTTTAACCAGTTATGGAGGGATAAGGTCTCACGCTGTTGTCTTGGCTTGAACTTTGAAGGGCTAGTGCCTTGCATTTCGTTGCTGATTGGTTAGTATGTTATCCCAGAGTTTCCCATATGGCTGGTAAACATTAAGTTAGAATCTAAAACCAAACATTTCCTTTGTTTTCTTTTTCCAAGTAAACTAAAAATAATTTTACTTTCAGGAAAAGGTTGGCCTCAAGAAAGAATTTCAAGTAGCTTTAAGAAAACTCAAGAGAAAAGATGTTGATATGTCTCAAGAAGTTGGTGAAATTCTTGTACTTCCTAAGCTCGCTTAACTGATTGAGCATATTTAAAATGTTCCCTAATCAATTTGACATGCTTAATAAGTTGAGATGACTGGTTTTTTTTGTGAATAGGATTATATTGAAACTCTTCAAAGCCTTTCTAAAACTAAGCTTATGAATCTGTTCCAAAGAAAACATGTGTGATCAGTAGTTGTAAGTAACATACTTTTCTAGCAGAAGTTCAATCACAGCGTGCAAGTAATCATATGTTTCTAACAGTTTGTAATAATTTCAGATTGGAGTTGGATTAATGGTATGCCAACAATATGTTGGAATTAATGGAATTGGATTTTAAACAAGGAATTGTCAATTTGATCTTAAACAAGGAATAATTAAGCTAATATGCCAAAGAGAAAATATGTCATGAGATCTTACTGCTCAAAGTACAATTAAACCTAAAGTAGATATTGTTGGGAAAAAGACACCAATTTCCCCTTCCAGGACCTGTTATGAATGGTCTTGTAGAAGCAAAATACTTTATGCACAAATAATAATTATGTAAGCAACACAACACAATTTTTATCGTGGAAAACCTTCTCAATGTGAGAAATAAAAACCACGGGACCGATCTCGGAGTCCACCCAAATTCTTCACTATCAATAAAGTGAGATTACAAAATGGTTCCAACAACCATTACAATCAACAGACAAATTCAACAAAAGTTGTATCAAACCATCACAAGAGGCAAACATACAAAATAGGCTTTTGTACGAAATTTATTTCTACCACCAGAAACAATAACTAACAAATCCCAATGGTCAAACTAACTTGTTGTAAGAGAGGAATACACTGATCAAATTTGAGGAAAATCCAACGGTTGATCAAAGAGATAACTCTTTCTCAATATCACTGCCCGAAACAAGATAGAACAGAGCAGGAATTCTGATAACCTCTATTTGCAGTTGAAACAATCTCTCTTGGAACAGTTTAATGAATGATCCGAACTGTCATAATATAGAAACAGATCTTATTAACCGCTCCTCAAATTTTGGATGTGATCCAACGGTTAGTTTGAGAGATACGTCCCTTGAAATAAAACTGCACACTTCAAAAACGGTTTTATAACCGCTTCGGTTTGGGAATTTCCGGTTATACTACAAGCCTTTATTCACGAAACCAACCGTTAGATGTTAATATTGGTGAGTCACGACTTTGCTCAAAAAGTTTCACCAAGATCTAACGGTTAACCAAGGAGATAGAGAAGATTGAAGGATGACAGTTTCTACCCTTCTCCACATACGAATTTTGGTGGTTTTTTTCTCCTCTCCTTTTCTCTCTCTTGTGGTTTCAAATTAACTGCCAACTTCTTAAAAGAAGTAACTACTGACCTATTAAGATAAGGAACTCCAATCTTTCCTTATTGGGCTGGACTTGGCTTGGGATTCAAGCCCAACAGATATATGATCTAACAAATATCGATAAGGTTTAAAATCTGCGTGTTGTATCAAATCCATTTTTTTTTAGCTTTCTACTTTCTACTTTTAAGATACCAGGCTAAGGAAAAAGTTATCTGACACAACACAAATTTATAGTTACTTGAGAAGTTAGAGTTGTTGCTCATGCTTTATCAAAATTCAAATTACAAAGGAATTGGAAAATTACCTTCCTATGTTGAGGATAGTAGCATTTGCTACAACACATGTAAATAAGATCAAATTGAGAAAATTGACAGAATTTGCTGCAACACATGTAAATAAGATCAAATTGAGAAAACTTACAAATAGAAAAAGGGATAGGTAAAGAGAAAGGAAACCTACTATAAAATAGGGCAAGTGAAGATATGCTTCAGACATTGATACAAGGGCACTTACGGTCTTTTTAAGCCCTATATCGGAAAGCTTCCACATAAAACAATTTGATGTAGTGGATTAAACTGATGATAGAGAAGGTCAATTAAATCTGATTGCATTCCTATGTTTGGAGGATTTGTAGCACAATCAGGAAACAGTTGTGTGGATCAAATGAGTTTGTGAGAATCAAAATCAGATAAAACAATTGAACTAAAAGAAAAACAATAATTACGTACCTCTTTATCAAATAGATAATCAATACTAAACATATCTTCGTTGTCATATGCATTATTTGTCAAAAATTGAGCATATTTGAACCCAAATTATGTATATCTTTTACAACAATCTTATTTATAACTGCATAGATTTTGTTTTTTTATTTGGATATATTTACTATATATTCTTTTGAAAGACATTCCTTTTTGTTAATGGGCAGATTTAACATAAGAAAAGTTACAATATGTTGAATAAATAAAGTAAAAAAAAAAATGGCCTTGAGTGAAATGCTCACAACATGGAAACCAAAAACACACAAAATGATAGATTTATTATATATATATAACAATTTTTTTAAAATATTTTAATTGTATATTAAAATTCAAATTGATAAGTAAAGTGACACGTTTTCTTCTGGCCAAATATATTTTAAAATTTTGTGAAAAGGGAGATTCTCAAAGTTGAAGAAATGATCCAAAATTAGATTAAAAGACAAAATTAATCCATAGAATTTAGAGAAAGACTTTTCGTTCTAAGCAATAGAGGAAATAATATTTGTGTTTCCAATTTTGAATTTAGTTTCCAACGTTAAATCTTTATTTATACTAGATTTTCTTATACTGTATTAACTAATCTCTACACATCACTTGATATGAACCAATACGGGGTTCATTGATTTTACAGATCGTTCTTGAAAATACTTCTTATTAAAACATAAGAAAAAGGTGCACACCAAATATTTGACGAAGAGAAACAAAGATAAAAACAACATGAAGAAAAATGCAGAACAAAAATAACGAATTTAACATAAATAAAATGTTAAAGAAAATACAATAAAAATAAAAAGGCGGGAAAGACAAAATGGAAGAATATGTCACACCTTATGAAAAGTGATAATTCCTGTGATGATTCGCCATAAAGATTATAGAAACCTTTGATAAGAACCGATGTTTGGTCCAATTAAGAACCTAAGAGGAACTTCATCTCACACTTTTAAAAGTGCACAAGTTTTGTTCAATTCAAAGGTGAGTGCATAAGACAAATAAATGACTATTTATAGTCAACAAGTGGTGTTTTTCTCCTCTTTCTTCCCAATGTGAGACTTCAGTCGCAAATTCTTTATTCGAAATTACACTAAAAAGAAGGTCTAATTTGTGCTAAACTTCATGTCCAATTTTCATCATCATAGATGCAGAATTAGGACTTGAGACTAGAAATACAACTTGTAGGAAATCTTTAGAGCTTTTAAGCGCATCAAAAAAAGTCTAAAACAGTCATCTAGAACTCAAGTTATGTTCAAAATTAAAACAATGTAGACTTTTCATTCATTGATCTTTAGGCTCTTTACTCATTTTTTTTTTGGTCCTCATCATCACTTGATAGTAATCTTTTAATACCTTACATGTTTATAATTAAAAATAAGCGCCAACTTAATTATTAGTTCACATAAAATAATTTTATATTTCTAATAACATCATTTTAAATGCTTAAAAACATATTTAAAAATTCCTTTAAATAATTAAAAAAATTATTAAGTGCTCTTTTAATTTTAAAATATTAAATATAAGAATAATTACACATATTGTCTTTGAAACTAGTAGCAATTAATAATTTATACTTTGACTTTTCTTGTTTCAGAAACTTATAATTTATAATAATAATAAAGACCAAAATAGACATAAAAATTAACGACAAAATCTTTATAAAATTAAGGCTAAATTATAATTTTAATTAGTACCCAAATTTCATAAATTGGGCATTTTCATCCCTCCTAATTTTTAATTGGCGATTTTGGTCTCCCTAATTTCTTAATGTATTATTACATTCCAAAATTCCTTTCCGATACCTCCTAAGGAACCGAATTGGATCCCAAATTGACGGGTTAGTGTGAGCTTATCCATGCGGTTATGCACCCTTCGAATAGGAATCCATTTTCTAAAAGATCCCGGCTTTCGTGCGTTGGTGGGTCTTCGAGATCCTTTCGATGACTTATGTTGTGTTGAAGGGATATCTATATGAAAAGACAGTTCTATTTCTA
>PYAF01001521.1:1040464-1060922 GCA_007407185.1 Glycine tomentella | reverse complement strand
AAAGAGGTTTACATGAAACAACCAGAAGGATTTTCCTCTAACAATAGTGAGCAATTGGTGTGTAAGCTTAAGAAATCTATATATGGGTTGAAACAGGCCTCCCGTCAATGGTATTTGAAGTTTCATGATGTTATTTCCTCATTTTGTTTTGTGGAAAATATTATGGATCAATGTATATACCAGAAGGTTAGTGGGAGCAAAATCTGTTTTCTTATTCTATATGTGGATGACATTTTACTTGCAACCAATGATAAGGGTTTACTATATGAAGTGAAACAATTTCTCTGTAAAAACTTTGACATGAAAGATATGGGAGATGCCTCTTATGTTATTGGTATCAAAATACATAGAGACAGAATAAGAGGTATTCTTGGTTTGTCTCAAGAGACCTATATCAACAAAGTTTTGGAAAGATTTAGGATGAGTAATTGTTCACCAAGTGTAGCTCCCGTTGTAAAGGGTGACAAGTTTGATCTGAGCCAGTGTCCCAAAAATGATTTTGAGCGGGAACAAATGAAGAATATTCCTTATGCCTCAGCTGTTGGAAGCCTTATGTATGCTCAGGTTTGCACAAGACCTGACATTGCTTTTGCTGTTGGAGTACTAGGGAGATACCAGAGCAAGGTTTAGACCATTGGAAGACTGCAAAGAAAGTGATGAGATACCTTCAAAGAACTAAAGACTACATGCTTATGAATAAACGAACTAAAAATTGGAGGTGATTGGTTATTCAGATTCAGACTACGCTGGCTGCATTGACTCAAGAAAATCCACTTCAGGATATATTTTTATGCTAGCCAGTGGAGCTGTGTCTTGGAGAAGTGCCAAGCAGACCTTGACTGCCACTTCCACTATGGAGGCTGAGTTCGTATCTTGTTTTGAGGCTACCTCACATGGTGGATGGATGAAAGGTTTCATTTCTGGGCTTAGAATCATGGATTCTATTTATAGGCCAATGAGGATATATTGCGATAATTCAGTTGTTGTTTTTATGGCTAAGAACAACAAAAGTAATAGTCGAAGCAAGCATATCGACATTAAATATCTAGCCATAAGGGAACATGTCAAGGATAAGACAGTGGTTATTGAGCATATTAGTACTGAATTAATTATTGTTGATCCTTTAACTAAGGGCATGCCACCATTTAAATTTAAGGATCATGTAGAAAGAATGGGACTTGGTTCCTTTATGTGATTTTCGTTGTAAGAACGATATTATTTTAAATAAAACTGTATTGTGATGTTTTCTTTTAGTTTATGCGCATTAAAGTTATTTATTTTGGAAACATCAATAAAGCTTGGACCTAGAATAAACGTTGGATTTATTCATTAAGTTATATGAGCTTGAGAAATATAATACATTGTGATACATGAAAGATAATAATCACATATATTAGAGGACCTATCGCCATGATTCGTGTATTTTATTTCTTACTATGTAAATAATGGGATATGTGGACCAAGTGGGAGAATGTTGGTTTTATCTTGAGTGTGGTCCACATTTAATTTTGAAACTACCCACTAACAAACTATCCCAATATTATAGCAACTTTCAAGGAACACTTTGGCAAAACAAACTTGAACGTTGGCTGTAGATTTTGTGAAGATTTTGTGGGTGCACAACCGAATCCTTTGATGGCAAGGATTTTATATATAGCAGTGTGTCTTCCTTCTTTTGGGTCTCCAATACTTACTCTCCATACATAGCTATACGCCATCAGTGCGTGAGAGCAATAGTTTGGAAGACTCAGAATCAACAATACAAGCTCGGACCAATGACGGGAGGTATTTATAAGCCTATTATATTCCGCATTGGTATTTATGACTTTCATATATATTTAGGAAGGATGGGTTTCGAACAGTTGACAAGGACTTTTGAGATGATTTTATAAAGGGCGTTTATGAATATAGAGATGGGGCGAAAATATTTCATACGAGTAAGGTTTCTGATTTATCCGACAACCACTTTGAAGTTACTATCATTAAGTCACTATCATACATTTGATTGGGAGGAAACTTCAATAAGCGACTTGTCAATTTTATTTACAAAAATTAATCATTAGTAAATCCGATAAATATTTCACACTAATATTATAATATAAAATATAAAATTAACCCAATATCAAACATTTATCTTTGTTAACATTAACTATTTTCATTGTTAACCATCTTCATCATAATCGCATATACATATCAAGCACCAAAACCTTCCTTTTTTTAACAAAAAAGTTGATAAACACTATTAATTGAATAAAACTAAAGCAATCAAATTAAAAGCTAAATCGATCTCAAAATATAATTATTTTTTTGTTAAAGTTTAATTTTCATGTCAATGAAAATTTTCTGCATTATCTATTTATTAGAATTAATCGGGTACTCGTGAGATGCACGATGCATTCTTTTAAATTATTGGTCATTTAAATTAAATTTTGAAATTGTTATTAACTTACTCTGACTACAATATTTATTATGGAAAATTTTTATTTTCTTAAAACAACAATTAATGAGAAATATCAGTAATCAAAATTAACAAAAACATATAGATGAAGAACTTTCATTTTATCAATAGTTATTTTAATCAATAAAAAATGTATATTCATTGATGTCAAAATTTTGTAAGACTTTCATTGCTGTCAAAAGTTTACAGCAAGACTACAAATTTAGTAACATGAGGATCTACAAACCAAAGTCTAAGAATTGAAGTTTATCTATTTGTACATTTTCTGTTCACCCATTACATTTGTACATTTCTTTTACCTTTAGGATCTACAAACCACAAATATTAAGAATTAAAAGTAAAATATTACTTTGAATAAATATTTGCATGTATAAGTAATTAGCAATTACTAATTTGCCATATTAAAATCTAATAAGAATGATGAAGTTCTTATATGATAATTATAAAATGGTTTGATTTAAAACAAATTATATCCTTTAAAACAAATCTTAATTATGAAACTAATCATATCTATATGTAAATTAAGTTAATAATATTTATTTATACAGTTAAATAAATTACTAAAGTAGTTTCATATTAATGTAAACTTATTTATAAGAATATTTCATCTTGAAAATTAAAAAAATTAATAGGTTCCACCCAAAGGGTTGGCATAGCGGTGTAAAGTTCTTTTGCGTTTCCATGAGTGAAAATGATCCATTTAGCTGTAGAACTTGTATTTAATTCCCACATGTGCAAAATAAATATCGGTTGTCTTTGACCCGTGGGTTGAGGGACATCCGTTGTCTCTAACCCAGGACCAAATAAATAAAAAATTTATACACTCAAAAATAGTGTGGTGTTATTAAATATAATTTTTCTATTTTAGTTCTATTTGACTACTTTCTACTTTTTAAATTTTGTTTTTTCATCTTCTTTTTACTTAAATATGTTTAAGATCCCTGATAAATGGTTGAATTTTGTTCTGGGTCCCTAATAAATTTTTTCGTTGTTTTGAATCCTTGATATATTGATATTTTTGTTGAGTCTCTACCATTAATTAAGTGATAATGTGTTACCTTACAAATTGATCTTTTCAACATTGTCAATAGCTGTCTTGACTTAATCAATGACATGAACTCAAAACAAAAGTTTTAATATAATATATACTCAAAACAACAAAAAATTATTAGGAACTAGAATAAAAATCAACATTTATCAAGGACTTTAAACATATTTAAGTTTTTATTTTCAATTTTTAGTTCAATTTTTTTATTAATGTGAAAATTAAGCCTCATGCTACAAAATATTGGTTAACTCAAAGACTATTCTCTAATTTAATTCGAAAATCAATTAACACGAGTTAGATGAATAATTAATTTGATTATTAAAGGGAACAAAATTATGTGTAAAATATAATGATATTAATTAATGATGAAATTAAGGGCTAATTGGCATATATTTTTAATATCAATTAGACAATAATCAATGCAAATCGCTTCAATTAATAATATTTTTTTATGTGATATACTTGAATTTTTTAACAGGATTTGCATGTAAAAGTGACAAGAAAATTTCTTCACATAATTTCTTCACTTTAATAATAAGAGATTCGTTCTAAATAGAACTTGTAAAAATAATTATAATAAAATTCAATAATAAAATATCATATATCACAATTTATAATGAAATAGAAATTTAAAATACCTTTTATAATTAATCTTAAAATAGGAAAACCATATTATAGTATAATGAATTCAAATTTTATACTCATATTCTTACACGAATCAAACCAAATCCAATTTTAAAATAATTATTATAAAAATCAATCATCCTACAATAATAAACATAGGTCGGTTAGGATGAAAATCTGATGTCCACAATCATGTCCCTCCAATAAAATTGTGCCACGTCACTTAACACTATGTTTAACAGAGGCACAAAGAGTTAACGTCGTTTCCACTTCATCTGCAACCTTCCATCGTTTTCTCTAAGAATGCCATTGTGACCGTTCAGGGGCCATCGAATGCTCATCTTAGATGACAACGTCACAACGGTCAACGTTGTAAATGGACGCTCACCATGGAGCAGTGGATTTTGCATCTAGTGTGGTAGATGCAGAAGATCATGTGGAATGCTGGTGGCCTCCCACATCTTCGATAATAATGTCGATAGAGACTCTATCGTCAGGGATACAATGTCGAGTGTCACCTTGTTGATGACCAACACAGTGAAGGATCAGATCTCTGTGAATGGGTTGCCTCACACTCTTTGTGCGACCCCTGTTTTCAACCTCGTATTTCCCAAACAGAGTGATGCTCTCTGTTGCATGATTGATATCCAGTGTTTGGTTTCACGACGACAACATGACTTGAGAGAGATAGGTGCAAGCATGAAGGGACTAGCATTCGGGGAACACGATTCTCACACAAACACAAACATCGTTAACTTTCGTGAAACTTAATGCAAAAAATTATGTCTTCATTAATAACATGGTGTATTTTTTATTGGCGGGGAGAGGAATAGGGGACACCAGATTTTCATCCTGTTAGTTATAGGACTAATTTTCATTCGAGAGTTTAGTCACGCTTCACATTTTTTACCCTTTCTTCAACAGTATATTTTGTGTTAATCTAATTTAGGTCCTTTCAGGAAACTCATCTTATGTTTCAACTAAGTTACCCTCATCATATACAAGTAGGACTCATATAATAGACCTGACCAGCTACACAATTAGGACCACATTGGACTAAAGAAAAGAGAGTCCAAATAGAAATGAGCATTTTTAATCCGACTCATATAATCCGACAGACCAAATAGATTCAGGCCGGGTTGGTCCAACTAGTAATATATGATAAATATTAAATAAAATATAGTAATTTATTAATATAATTTATAATTTTATATTTTTTAAAAAGATAAAGTATATTCATTAAATATAAAATGAGTGTCTACAAGAAGTGATAATTCTAAAACAATATTATTAATTTGAGAATTCATTAAACATGATTTAAATGACTTTGTCAATACCTATACGAAGACTCAGAGAGAATTTGAATCACTTCCCTTTAGAATTATGTCAACAACACTATTAATGGCATAATTGCATACTCAATAACTTTTTGCCTTTGAATTTTTTTCATATTTATTTTTAGATAAAATCAATTTTTAAACTTTTTTTATTTCTAAATTAGTCTAAATAGGCATGATGGTCTCACAATCCGACATAGGATTGGACCTAAAAAATTTCAATACAAAAGAATATGGGTTGGGCCTAAGCCAACCCGTTTTCATTGTTTGATCCAATAGGTCAAACTGACCTATCCATTTTGTCCGCCCTTGATACAACCCAATGTATAATTAAACAAAAATGTAAAAAACGCTTTTACAATTTACACTATAAATATATTTTAATTACTTTTTTTTTGTATAATATATTTTTTGAGTTATATTTGACAAAATATTTCAGCTAGTTTTTAACTATTTTTACAAGTTAAAAAGCTCATTTAATTGTTTAGTAAACAAATTTTTTAGTAGTTTCTTAATAACTTTTAGTTTTTTTGAAACGTTACTTGAAATAATTTTTTTTTTACTACTTAAAATAACATTTTTTAAAATGTTAGCTTTTAGCTATTTATATTTTCTTTCCTTTTTATTTTAATATATTTATCAAATTTTCTGCTTATCCTTTATAAATAAATCATGATTTTATTAATTTTCAGTCATTTTATATTTTTTAATTACTTTAACAACTAGTTTTATTAAATACTTATAATTTAATTAATTAATTTTTTTAGAGTTTTCAACTTTTAGTTAATTTTATCAAATATATCTTTAATATTTTTAAAAAAATATTAAGAAAAAGACAAGACTAATTAAAATAATTTAACTTAATCTATTTTGCAAAAGTTACAGTGTTTAGAGCATCTCCAACGCGGTATCTTCAAGCGTTCCTTCAGATGGCGAAACGGTTCCGTGAAGAAATCTTGCGTTGGAGAGTGCTTATGTGGCGAAACGGATTCTTAAAGGGAGAAATGCGTTTCTTATATAAGGAACGCAAACTTGAGGAGAGAGATGCGTTTCAGATCAACTACCAGCACGAGGAAGAGGGAAAATAACTAACCTAGTGGCGCGACGACAAGGGGACCACGACGGCGAAGGACTGCAACGGCGAACCGCAACGGAGAAGGGACAACGGCTGTGAAGGATTGCGACGGCGAAGGACAACCACGACGAAGGACCGTGACCGCAAGGGACCACCACAGTGGACACATTGGCGACGGTAAAGAGACCGCGACGGTGGACGCAGTGCGAGGAAGCTAGCTCGAGTGGAGGACCTTCGATGAGGCGCGAAGAAGAGAGTGAAGAAGCCAATAAGGTCATGCACAGAGAAGGAGAAGACTCGGAGAAAGGCGCAATAGAGAAGGAGAAAAAAGAAATTAGAAGTGAAGAAGAAAGGCGCATCAAAGAAGAGAAAAAAAAATTGGAAGTGAAGAAGCCAGAGGAAGCTTCTAGCATTGGGCATGTGGACCGGTGTGGGGGGAGGGGTAATGGGCTGAAACATAAGATTGGGGTGTGTGTGTGTTTGGATGTGTGTGCAGGTGTGCAAAAGAATGCCCAAATTGATCATAATAAATTGATTGGTAAACAAAAACAAACGAGCCATTGCAAAAGAAAAAGAAAATAAATGTAAAAGTAATTATATTGTTAATGAGATGCTAAAAATTTTGTTACGCATTTCGTTTGTGTATTTTTTTTCAAAGAGCCATTACAAAGAAAAAGAAAATAAATGCAAAGAAAAATAAAAATAAAAGAGTTATTTTTTATTATTATGTAAATTTTGTTTTATATTGTTACTTATTTCGTTTTATTTATTTTAATTTATATTTATGAAATTGAAAAAAATATTAAGTTTTATTAAAAAAAATATAAATATGTGTAATTTTTTTTGGGGTTTTGTGATTTCTTCTATTAAAATAAAATATTATATGAATTACTTAGAAGTGATATGATATTAGACCTAAAAAATAATGCAGATTGTTTGCACTGGAGATGCTTTTACTACTTACTCATAGTAGTGTGCGTGAGAAGGATGCTGATTGCTCGCAGTCAGTCACACCCTCTCACACACTCGGTCGTCGCACCTATATAAATAGTAAGTACCGAAAAGAAGGCAAAAACGTGGACTCAACGGTCCCTTCTCTCTCCTTATTCCTCTTCGCAGTTCCCAATCTCCAACAAAAACAAAAAAACAACACATTCTCTTTCTCTCTCTATGCAATGTAGGTAGCCGGAGGATGGCAAACTACCACCGCAACAACGTCGAAAACGTCGTCCTCGGCCGCTATCATCACCATCACCGTTCCAAGTCCACTTCCGTCGCCGGCCACACCTTCCGCCTATGGAACGCCGCCTCCTTCGGCCGCATCATCTTCGACGCCGTCAGTTGCGGCGCCAGCTCCCGCTACGCCGCGAGATCCAACATCTCCGACGAGAAACACCACCACCAACAAAAACAACAACAGCATAAGACGACGTCGAAGCAGAACAATTCGAAGTCGGAGAAGCTCTCGGATCTGCTGAGCATTGCAGAAGCCGAAACCGACGTGGAAACGAAGAAGAAAGAAGAAAAGCTGGAAGACTTGAAGCGCCTCGTGAAGGAGCTTCATCAGCACGAAGAAGAAGAAGATTCGACGAAGAATAAAAAAAGAGAAGCTGCAGCGAAAGTGAGGTTGCTGGCGAAAGAGGATTTGGAAGTAAGAGGAACGCTCGCTATGTTAGGTGCCATTCCTCCTCTCGTTGCAATGCTCGATGAAACCGAACAAAACGACGTCGATTCAATCGTCTCTTCGCTCTACGCGCTGCTCAACCTCGGCATTGGAAACGACGCGTCGGTTTTTTTTTTTTTTTTCCTTCACTTCTCTTCCTCATTTTTTTTTTCTGTTAACGTTTTATTTTATTTGTTTGTTTTTTGGATGAATTATTATGTGGTGTCATTTTCTAATTACATTCTTTTTTTTTTGGTTAGGTTATTCATTAATGATTGATACGTCGCTTCGCTTTTGATCGGCTAATTTTTTTTAATGTCGTTTTCGCTCGTAATTTCGTTAATTGTTAAAACGACGGGTTCATTTTGGTAGTTTTTGATTTCAGTTTTGCATTTCCAGTTTTCATGAATCGAACATTTTTTTTATGTGATATAAACTGTTTCCAAGTTAATTTTCAGTACTACACATGGTGTTGCCTTTCATTGTTTCTTGAATTAGTTGAATATCCTTGACTGTAACTCTGGATTTTTAATTTAATTTCTTGATTTTTTTTTATAAATAATTTGGATAAATGTTTTTTGGTTAGATTCAGTACTACCCATGATGTTGTCTTTCATTGTTTGTTGTAACTCTCTCTGATTAACAATAAAATTTTGATATTTTTTTGTCATATTTTTTTTAATGTCTTGGGTGTATTTTTATATGTATAAGTAAATGTTTTCTGGATATTTTTCGCTTTTCATTACTATAAATGATGTTGTTGCCTTTCTCTGTGATTAACAACAAAAATTTGATTTAATATTAATCTTTTGGGTATGTTTTTACAGGAATAAAGCAGCTATTGTGAAAGTTGGGTCTGTTGAGAAGATGCTCAAGTTGATTGAATCTCCACATGGTCTAGATTCTTCGGTTTCTGAAGCAATTGTTGCAAATTTCCTTGGATTAAGTGCTTTGGATTCGAATAAGCCCATAATCGGGTCTTCGGCTTCAATTTATTTCTTAGTTAGAACCCTTAAGAGTTTAGATGATAAGAGTAGTCCCCAAGCCAAACAAGATGCTCTCCGAGCATTGTACAATCTTTCAATCTTCCCAGGGAATGTTGCATTCATTTTGGAGACCGATTTGGTAGTGTTTCTGGTGAACTCAATAGGGGACATGGAGGTAACTGAAAGAACCCTTGCAACTCTCAGCAATATAGTGTCGACCCGCGAGGGTAGAAAGGCGATCAGCGCTGTGCCGGATTCAATCCCAATCTTGGTGGATGTGTTGAATTGGACGGATTCTCCGGAATGCCAGGAGAAGGCGTCGTACATTTTGATGATTATGGCACACAAGTCCTATGGTGACAAGCAGGCCATGATTGAGGCAGGGATTGCGTCATCGCTGCTTGAGTTGTCCCTTTTGGGTTCCACATTGGCTCAGAAAAGGGCATCTAGGATATTGGAGATTCTGAGGGTGGACAAAGGGAAGCAGGTTTCTGGGAGCTATGGATTAGGTGCAGCTGTCTCTGCTCCTATTTGCAGCTCTTTGTCGGGGAGGCCGGACGGAGGAGGAGGAAGAGAGTGTTTTGAGGAGGACGAAGAGATGATGAGCGAGGAGAAGAAAGCAGTGAAGCAATTAGTCCAGCAGAGTTTGCAGAACAACATGAGGAAAATTGTAAGGAGGGCCAACTTGCCTCACGATATCGTGCCATCAGATCATTTTAAGTCACTCACTTCAAGTTCTACTTCAAAGAGCCTGCCATTTTGAAGAATTGCAGCTAGGAAGAGAGTCAAGGTTGAAGAGAATAAACCATGGAAGTTAGTCTTCAAATCATAGTTTTGTTGAATATTTAGCTTTTAGGGTTGTAGTTATTTGCTAGATCTGCCAAAGTAGCCATTGCTTGTCAAAATCATGATAGATAATTATAAAATTATAAGTTTCTTTTAAAGTTGCATCCTTTTTGGTTTGTTTGAAGTATGTTCTTTAGAGCAGATTTTGCTTCTTTGCCATGAGTAACCTCACTGTTTCTAAACTGAAAATGAGACCTTCCTAACTATAGAAATGGACAATTGTAACGGTTCTGTATGATTTGTATGAACATTGTGTTGTAGTGCCTCTCAGTAAGGGGTATGATCTGCAAAATTGGCTAACCATAGGGTTGCTTCTGTCAAGCCATCGTTACAAGTGTCCCTACCTTCAAGGAGTCATTTTCAAACCATAGTACACTTTTGTCTCCCTATTGGCCCTACTACATGTTCTACATAAATTAATCTAATTGGATAAGTGGGAAACAGTGTCCATTATTTTCATATTTTATATAAACCAAAAGGGACTATTCACTGCAGTTCTCTATTTGAGAATCTTTATCCTGTAGCTTTGTCAATTCCATGTGTTTGGGTATTTCGGGAATCTTTGGATTATGAGTCGAATATAGTTTGTTATTTGTTATGCATTTGCAATATTATTATTCTTAGCTGTTAACCCCTTAATTGTTTTTGAATTAAAGAATTAATTAATTTACCACCATGTTTGTTTTAATGAATTGTTTCCCTTTCAACCAGCCGCAGATCCAAATGGCATGGAAGAAGGATTACAATTTAGATCTGGTTGGGATGAAGAGCTGAGCTGTATGTTGCAAATAAGTATCAATGGTCATTTTGTTCCCATTATGTGAAATGTTACATTGATGTCCCTTGTGTTGTGGGGTACAGTCAATTTGTAATGTTATCTTCTCCTGGTGGCTTTAATTTTGTTGACTTTTAGTGTAAATATTTTAATGTCAATGTAGTTTTGGTGTTTAATTAATTGTTTCGTGCTTCCATCATGTGCCGATTGAGGGTAGAATTTTCATTTATTTTCTCCATTTTGCCTGGTACCCAATGTTCCCTAATTTACCTATTGTGGATGACACGGTTCGAAACGGTGATCAGCTATTGGTTTGATCCACACTATTTTTCCTTCTTAAGACGGCAAGGAAATTGAGAATTTGGAGCACAGACAATGATGTGTGGACTAATTCGCCCTAAATGATGGTACATGTTCATATAAATTAATTGTACTTACTATATTGAACTTAGTTTTCATTTCAACAGATCATGAGTACAAATCCCCCATTTAAGATTTCAACCCAAATTATTTGTCAATTATAATAACAAAATGAGAGGTCAAGTTTCGAGAAGCTCCACGCATTTGCTTGAAATAATAATGACACTCGCTCTAGCTTCACTCAAAAGTCCACAAAACGACAAAGGTAATTTTCGTTGTCAAACTGAGCAATATACCTTCGTTGGCAAATATCATGATCAATGATATAAGCATATGCACTTAACCACAGTACTTTGTATATCCCCAATTTGTCTTTATGGGTTAGTGTATTGTGCAAACGTTACATGTTTAAGATCCAAACAACATGGGCATGACCAACATTGATTCCCTATGCTATAACCTTAGCATACAGCATCACGAGTCTTGAAAATGATCACGAATTGAGGTTCTAGAAAGTTAAAACAGCTGTAGCGTAGAGTTGATGACTTGTTAGTTTTATATTTGATTTAGGCTTTGGTCGTACGAGGTTGTCTCTCAAGGTGTGAGACTAGTTTTAATTTTCACTTGGGATACCAACTACCATGTAGTTCTTTCTTGTAAATGTTGTTCAACTCAGTCCTTACATCATAGAGAATTTATAAGAATTGAGTTTAAACACACTTACCACTTCAGTTATTCCTTGTGGGCAATGACTTATGATAACTAATTTTGTACCGAGCATCATGAAAAAATGAATGTCAAATAGTGGTGGTTGATGCAATGTAAATTAGATAAAAGAGGAATTAATGGTTGGACGAACAAATCCACTTCTATAATTGATCATTCATGGCCACTAGCAGGTAGATGGCTTTGCCTGGCTATTTTACTACTAAGTTCAGCCAGCCAATGCTTCAGAATTTTGTGGGGCTACTTATAATCTATACATCTTTTATTTGGAGCACAAAGAAACCTGCCTAGTGGGGTAGGCAACACTAGTGGCTTCAATTTTTTCTGGTTAATTTTGAGTAGTTATTATGGCAGTGGCGTTTGTGGCATGCCAAAAAACATTGGGAACCTGTAGAATCATGTTTGTGTCAATGTGGTTAAAAAATTGTATCATCAGCGCGTGTTCATTTTGAAGTAAAATTGATTTTGCATGTAAATCATAATTTTAGTACCTAAATAAAAGCAAAAGCTATTGCTTAGTTACTTTTTACGATGATGTAAAATCTAATTGTATGTAAATTGATTATTGTCAAATTTAAAATTGTATTATTACTTTAATAATATTAACATACCCAATACCCATATCTACTAACATTATTTTTTTAAAAAAAAATCTAAACATGAATACTCATAAACTCATTTCTTCACAAAATCAAATTTAGAAAGACAAATAAAAGCCAAATTAAAATTACAAAATCCAATTCAATCACACTGCGACCGGCCATTTCATTATTATGAGTTCTTGTCAATCCATTATTAGGAACTTAGGGCTTCCAACAACCGCACTAGCCAAATTAAAAATTAGATGCATATGCAGCCTGCACAATAGTCTGGTTTAACATATTAAGTTCTCTATTTTCTTTCAAGAGTTGTCCCAATTAATGCTATTATACTAATGACCTAAAACTAAATAATTCCTTGATGCAGGAGTATATGGATCAATTTATTTTGCTAATGCCTAATGGTCCCAACTTTCTCTGACTTCAAGGCAAAATATTAGTATGTGATATCAGAGGTCTTCATAGTCGCACATGATAACTCTTTTTCCTCTTTTTGTAAAGTGAAAATTTATTAGATGCATATGATTGCTCTTTACACATACAAATGTTGAATATAACATCAACAAAAAGAAGCAAATGAAGGGAATCAAGGTAAAGACAATTGTGGGAGATAATAGTGGTGTTAATTAAAAAAACAAAGTGATTTGAGTATCTTACCGTAGAGTGGGCAATTAAAATTTTCTTGTCGAGTTAAAAAATAAATAAAAATCTGCAAAGGCAAAAGAAAGGGCACGCCTTTAATAGAAAAGGGTAGATAAGTGTTGCAGCTGCCCCATTCCGTAATCAATGTTGTAGCTATTTAGACCCTACATCAAATGTGGCATAACTTTCCTTTGTCAGTTCAGAGAGACTACCCCAAGAAAGAGACATAGAATTACTGACCTACCCTTCAATCATGTTACATTTTACACAAACGCACGAGGCATCATCACTACTGGTTCACTACCTTGAAGTTCTACATTTATATCGTGAAAGTTACATAGTCAATATAAGA
The DNA here is from genome assembly GCA_007407185.1 of Glycine tomentella. NCBI lineage: Eukaryota > Viridiplantae > Streptophyta > Magnoliopsida > Fabales > Fabaceae > Glycine > Glycine tomentella. The sequence goes on along the minus strand of PYAF01001521.1, from coordinate 1,047,431 downwards.
GAATGTTTGAAAAAAAAAATCTTGTTAGACATCACTTCCATACACATCAACTCCTCAAACCTGTGTGTATAGCAGCTATTGATTGATTACAGCTAGCAAGACACACAATGTATATCATTATGTTTGATAAGACACTCTAATAGTTTGAGTTATTATTTTAATTATTTATAAATTAGTTTTTTTTTCCATAAAAAATGAAATTAGTTTCTCTTTTTTATTATCAAGTATTAATTCAAAATATTTATTAATTTTATTAATAATTAATATAATTTTTCTGTTATTAGGATTAATTCAAAATAAATGAGATCTAAAACAAATTTTAAGAGAAATATTTTATTTTAAATGAGAAAATTATATATTGAATTTTTTTTTATATATGTAATATTTTTTCTAATAAATGTGACATTTTGCTTTATAAAAATTTAAAAGAAAATATATTTTTGTTTGTGGGCCTAAAACTTATGCTTTAGTTACTTTTTCTTTAGACTGATACTTAACTTGAATGTATTACTTTTAATGGAATCTCACTCAATCACATTTTTTTTCCATCAGAAAGACTTAAATTTGATAGACGGTCTAAAAAACATTGAGCTCAGACCTACTTGTTATTATTTTGTAAAACTAACTTAGTAGTTAGTTAAAGGTATGCATGCTTCTGGTTATAAGCTACTATAAATTACAAGTTATAATATTGTATTAAAAATATTGGGTAAGATTAGCATTAATCGATAAATGTAAAAATACACATTTAATTATTTGATTTCTAAATTAAAAAAGAGGTATAAAGACATTTTAAATAAATTAGTAGAAATAAAAATGAGATAAAAACTAATAGCCTTGTAAACTAACTTATTTTCATAAATCAATTAAACTAATTTATAAAAATAAACTTGTATGTCAAACAAGTTTAATGAGTCCACCTATATGTCTTTGCTACATACTCTATTAAGCATATATAGAAACATAAGGTCGTACTCAATCACTCTTCTACACTACTAGCAACTTGGAGACCACAAACCATGACAATTATTAACCCGCATTTCAGGCACCAGGGAGGGACACAAAAAGCTAGGAAATTATTGGACCCAGATTTCCTATAGTCCAAAAAATACGCATTTACTAGTATATTCGTTACAGTGAATCGAGGGGCAAAATTTAGGTAATTAAAAAGGAGTAGTTGAAGTTAAAATCCATGTCGGTGCCAATCATTGTAGGAGCCGTTTGATATGCCTGTCTTGTTGCTAAACACAAAATACATGTTGTAAAAGAAGTGGAAGTCATGATCTCAAAGATTTTAAAATTAACCATGCATAGATGTGTATCTATGCTAAATGAAACCGACACGTGTGTACAAACATTAAGTAACCCGAAAAGTTTGGTGTGTATAATAAATATATCCGACATATTTCCTTTTTAGCCCATCCAAGATTTGACCATTGAAAAACATAAGATTCTATTTCTTCCTTTTTATTAATATTGGTATTTCATGTAAGGCCAACACTTCATAATAATAGTCATAGACACAATGCTAAACAAAATCTGACGTCTAGATTCACAAGGCAGAGAGAAGAAGAAAAAGGACCTAATTGACCATAAAAGCACAATTTTTCTCGCATTAGAATCAACCATCATTATTATAAAATAGAATTTAACATCACCGAGTTATCATTGATTTTGACGAAAAACGATATTACAAAATATACGGTCACATTTTTGTACATAACATATTATCGTTATTATTGATTTTTTAAAAATCGATGTTAAAATGAAAATCTTAACATTAGTTTTCAAAAAAAAGATGTTGTCAATACTTATTTAATATTAATTTTTAAAAAATCGATGTTAAAATTCTCATTTCAACATCAATTTTTTAAAAATCGATATTGTGCATGCTCAGTCAACCTCGATTTTTAAAAATCAATGTTGGTGACATTTTATTTACCTTCTCTCTCTCTCTCTCTCTCTCTCTCTCTCTCTCTCTCTCTCGTTCTTTCTTTCTTTGTTTGTTTTTCACATTGATTTAAGCTAGCGAGTGAGCGAGCGAGCGAGGTAGGGTTTTCTCTCTGCACGCTTGACATGTGTTGCACCACCGCCCTCCTCATCGACGCTGACGACATCAAAAATAGCTTCCCTAATGGCGAGGTCGACGACACCACCGACCTCATCCTTAAACTCAAGTCCTTCTGCCTTTGCATGGACGCATTCGGGTTCTTCGCCTTCATTAGCGGGAAAGAAGAAGGAGCTTGACGGCCTACGCACTCAGATGCCCGTGGCACTAGAGGAGTGCATCGATCCTGCAAAATTCGTTTTCCCTATGTCTTCCCTTTGGTTTTCCCTTTGTCTTCTACTATTTGCTTTTGGCTTGCAATTTTAATGGGATTTCCTAACTAAGAGATTTGCTTGTAGGAACAAATGTGAAGATTGCTATAGTTCCTTCCAATGTAGTGGTGCTAACACCTGAAAATTTTTAATGAGGTTGTCTTGGATAAAGCCAAAGATGTGTTGGATGAGTTTTATGCACCATGGTATTGGCCAATAATTTTTGTATTGTTTCTATTTTCATCTTTATTTTGTTTTAGAGTAAAATTTAGCAAAACTTAGTTTACATTGCACATTTTATTGTGAAAACACTCATACTGCTAGATCTAATAAATTTTGGGATCCTGCTAGGTGTGGACATTGCAAAAGTCTTGCTCCTATAAATATATCTTTGTGGTTCCTTGTTATCAATTTAAGGTTGGGGTCTTTAATTTTCATAAAACCAATAATGTGGAACCTGACTATGCTCTTTTTACCCTCTGGACTTATGAGAAAGTTTTCACAACATTTAAATTGGAGGAGGATGTAGAAATTGCAAATCTGGATGCTGATAAATATAGGGATCTGACTGAAAAGTAAGTTTTAATTACTTGATCTATTTTGTGAAGTAATTATTTTTTTTTTCTGAGTCTTTGACTGAATCAAACTTTAGAGGTGAAGGCCAGTAAACGTAAAATTGTTTTTTAGAGGTTTTAGACTGATAAGAGATAATCTAGAATTATCATTCTACTGCTTATTAATTGAATTAGAAAATGTAATTGTTGTAGTTACCTATTGAAAATTTCAAATTTATCGGATTTCTATATGTATTTTGTGACGTTTATTTGACATATTAGTTAACTTTAGGCCTTATTTTGAATTAAATTAGCTTTAAATTCAGTTTTTACTTTGTCTTAGGTAGAATTTTATATTTAGTTATTTTAATGAATTTTTTTTATAGTTTTTCAACAAAAACAGGTCATTCTGGCTAGAGCTCTATGAGGCTCAAAATTACACTACAAAAAAATCACCTATTTCCGACGGAAAATATTCCGTCGGTAATTACAGCTTTTTCGACTGAAAAATATTCCGTCGGAAATTCAAAAATTACCGACGGAATATTTTTCGTCAGAAATGTTCCGTGGGAAATGCTCCTATTACCGACCGATTTTTCTGATGCAAACTGCTTTGTAGGAAATTATTGATTTTCCGACGGATTTTCGAACGGAATGTAATCAATCGGAAATATTTGAATGAAATTTCAAACTATTTTTCTTGTATTTATAATTTTTTTACATTGCATTTATTGTATAAGACATGCTTTACATGGTTAATGACATTTTAAATATTGTGTATAAATATTAATTTTTATTTAAAAATGTTAATTATTTTTGTAAAATAATTATTTTAAGGTAATTCCAATTATTATATAAAATCATTTTAAACCATTTTTTCCATAATACGGATGAATCCAAAAATATATGGGTAAACGGATGACAAGTGAAGAAGTGTTTTTTGAAATGTATGTGAAGAGTTTTAAAAAATTATTAGAAAAAGTCATTGCTATATCAAAATTATAAAAGTTATTTTATATTTATTTTGCATTATAATTTTAAAATTAAATATCATATACATAATAATTACACATCATGTATTATTAAAAACATAGTCAACAGATTGGTAAAAAATTCCAATGTATTTTTTGTTAAAAAAATGTAGGGATAAGTAATTCAACAAATACTTCTAAAGTAAATTATTTAAAAATATGTGTATTATGAAACAATTTATTCGGTTTCTCCATCGGTGATGTTTTTCACTTGTAGTGATATTTTTATTAGTTCCTTTGAAATATTAAAATTTAATTTACAATGTAAAATTATTTTGGTTTTAATATTTTGAAGTGATTCCAATTGTTTTTTTTATAAAATCATTGTAAATGAAGTTCTTCACACTATGTGTTTTGTGTAGTATACTCCAACTTTTTAAAAAATAACTTATTTTTGACATATTACTGTCACTTAATTATTTGGCAGAATGAAAGGAAAGTTTTTTTTTTTAAATAATATATGTTAAGATTTAAGCCCATATTTTTAAATATCTTATATAAGCATAATATTTAAATACTATATTGATAAAATGATAAAATAATTGTGAGAGAAAATATTTAATGTAACTAAGTAATAAATTTGTAAATAAATTTGTTAAAAAATATATATTAATAAAACATCATAATTAAAATACTAAATTTTATTTCAAAATGTAAAATGTTTTTGTAAATTAAAAATGTTAAAGTAATTCCAAATATTCATATTAGTTAAATTTAAATTAATTGTTTCATTTTGAGGACGAATCTAGAAATAAGTAAATATACTTTTTGACTTCATGTGTCAACAAGTAAAAAATACATAATAATAAAAAATACATTAGACAGTACGATATATGCATCAAACATTAAATTTTTTAACCGCAATAATATAAATGGACTGAAAATGCTACATAAGAAAAAAAAATGAAAAACAAGAAAACTAAAATATCTTCATCAATCACTCCTTACTACTCTCCCTCTATCATCGCATCCTCATTAGCCTGAGATGCATCAGGGTGATCTGCTAGCTCAGTGGGACTGGAGGGTCCTTGAGGAGTGGGAACTGCTGGTGTTGGTGTTGTCTGCGCAACTGGTGGCAGAGAAGATGATGGTGCCATCGGATACTGAGGCTGGTATGCTGTGGTTTCGATACCCCACTGTCTGCAAAGGTCCTCCAGCATCCTGGTTTGATATTCCAACTGGGTCTGAATACAAATGTAGCTGGGGGAATCCTTATAGACCAGCTCGTGTCTGGGTGCCCTCCGTGTAGAAGAAGAAGATGAACCATGTTGTGGTGGAGGTCGGGCAGGAGCCTGTGGCTGGGGATCCTCAACATCAGGTACACCACAAGGACTCCGAGCGGCGAGTATCTGCGGAGATAGCTTTGAAGCTCTGATAATCTGGTCGTCATAAGCACTCTCCACCGCATCAAGATATGTCTTGTGGTTCATAAGGGACGCGATCTGGACATCCATCGACTCCTCATCTGGAATTTCAACACCAGCTCAGCGACATAGATGAGTAATTAGGGAGAAATGAGCTAACCAGGACTTACTGCTAGCATCCTGAATAATGTGAAGGATCCAGTTGGACAAAATGTTAGAAATGAAGAGATTCCCCTGACCCCGTAGCACATATAAGAGGATGGCTCGCTCCAGATTCACATCAGTGATATTTGTCAAAGGAATGACTGTGTGATTAACAAACTGATGCCAAAAAGCTGCATCGCCCACCAAATCGTGTTTCCTTAGCTTCTCTGGCACATAGTCTAATCCTGCTTTCGTCTTCCAAGCTGTGTATAAACTCTTGATCCCATGTCTGATCTGATCCGCCAACTGAGGCATTTCATCGCTGTACATCTTACTGTGCACATCAGGCTGCATCCTACGGAATAGGTGGGCGAACTCACAGCGGGTGATCGGAGGTCGCACTCCGTCAAATTAATATAGTTAAAATGTAGTACTAGGAAGTGACTCCTAGGTCGTCTCTCAAGGATCAAATTTCGTCTGTGTAAGGGTTTAAACGCGTAAGGGGGGTTTTTTTGTTGATAGAATGCAGAATTAAAATTAGAATAGAATTACTAATTAAACGCAGTGATTTAAAACGAGTCAGACCTTAGAACAGATTGCGCCTCTAATATCCTCGGTTCACGAAAGTTAATCTGTCCTACTTAATCCTTATCAGTCCAGATTAATCAACTAAGCGAAGATTAACCTAAAATGTCATTGCACGAATTAAGCAAACGTGAACCTCGTTAGGGCAAGCTCTCAGAATTAAGCAAACTGAGATTACTGAATCATTCAATCCAGAATCATTAAGCATGATTCCAATTCGAAAAAACACAGACAGAAACCCAAACAAGAAGAATCAAGCAGAACAGAGTTATAAAGCACACAGAACCTCCGTTGAGGGTTTGCAATCTGTCCTAGGGTCCAACCCTAGGATTTAGCCTTCCATTAATTCGAAAATTGCAACACAGATACGAATTGAAATAAACATAAACGAAAACCTAAATACTGAAAGCGAAAGCGAAATAAGCAGATTGAAACAGAAACAGAACGAAAAGAATTAAGCAGAAACGAAATTGAGACAGAACGAAATAAGCACTGGAATTGAATTGCAAAATGTATTCTGAAATAGAAACTAGCAGAAAACGAAACTGAAAACTGAGAAGAAGCATAAAACGAAAATTTACTAAAACACTAAAACTCAAAAATGTGAATAGTGTTGGCTGCCTCCTTTTGCATGGGCACAATATTCGAAATATATAGACTGGCTGACCTAAACGAAAATTGGGCTTCTCCTGACAGTTTTGGCCCAAAAACAAAAATAAAAATAAAACGAAAATAAAATGCTAATGACACATCCCATCTTCAGGTCCATGCATTAATTCCAAGCCCATTCAATTATTATTAAACTGCCCTGAAAATAAAAATAGGAATAATTAAACTTAGAAAATCCAAATTAGTTAAAATCTGAATTATCGGTCCAATTAAATCCTAAATGAGAAACAGTGTGGAATATAAACAATTAAGCACAAATCAGGGATTAAAATGAGTACAGAAAGATGAGTAAATAGTGACA
>PYAF01001521.1:1021400-1038104 GCA_007407185.1 Glycine tomentella | reverse complement strand
GTAAAACTAGAGCTATACTCAAATGAAGTCCAAATGAGCTAAATTTTTGTGAGCATCACCCTAAAATCATCAAAAGACAGCACACCAAAATTCAAAGCAAAATTCAAAGGCTAACTATTTTAACCAAATTAAGGAAAATTAGAAAAATAGGGAAATAAAACTTGAAAAATAAAAATAAAATAGAAAACGGCCTTTTTTTTGAAAATCCAATGGTGGCCAGCAGGCATAGCGTGCTGGGATGGCTAGATCTTTTTTTTCTACCCCAAAAGCATATAAAATACATCAAATTCTGACGGTCGGATCAAAAGTTATGATAGTTTGAAGTTTGCGCAAAAATTGGCTTCCCAAATTTTTGTATCTCAGAATTTGGAATACTTTAAGTGCTTTTGGTATTTTCCACACAAAATATAGGCCAAAAGAAGTTACCACAAAAAAATTCAAGCAAAAATAACAAGTCTAACTATCAAAACAAAAAATCACAATTAATTCAGAAAAACTGGTTACTATTCATTACTGTTCATCGCGGCTGCGGCTTCCTGGTATGCGCGGTTTGCTTGCTGAATACCTTAATTGGTCCTGCAAAATTGATCAACACAACCAAATATGCAAGAAACAAAAAGCTTGAAACACAATTATAACAAACCACACCAGAAAATAGGACTGATATATGAAACTGATATAGGCAGCAGGATACCAATTCGAGTTACTGTTCCATTGGTTATCAGAGTGAAATTTTCAGCTTAACTCGAATTCTACCTTGCTTCCTCAACCACTTGCAACAATTTACTAAAACCCTAAAACTCAAAAACGTGAATAGTGTTGGCTGCCTCCTTTTGCATGGGCACAATATTCGAAATATATAGACTGGCTGACCTAAACGAAAATTGGGCTTCTCCTGACAGTTTTGGCCCAAAAACGAAAATAAAAATAAAACGAAAATAAAATGCTAATGACACATCCCATCTTCAGGTCCATGCATTAATTCCAAGCCCATTCAATTATTATTAAACTGCCCTGAAAATAAAAATAGGAATAATTAAACTTAGAAAATCGAAATTAGTTAAAATCTGAATTATCGGTCCAATTAAATCCTAAATGAGAAACAGTGTGGAATATAAACAATTAAGCACAAATCAGGGATTAAAATGAGTACAGAAAGATGAGTAAATAGTGATAAATAGTGACTCATCAGCGGGCGAAGGGGGAATAACTGGTATCCAAGAATTTCTTTATGATCTTCTGGTCAAAGGGAACTTGGACTCCCCTCACCCAGCTGATCCTTCTTTTGTCAACTATCTCTCTGTCTACATTAGCCAGAAACTCTTTCAGTAGGATACTGGAGCTCAGCTCAGGAAAGCTCACCAACTGCTGCCATTGCCTCCTAGTGATAACCTCCAAAATTGGGGAGTCCGCAGGAAAGACTCCCATAAAATCTTTTTCTCTCGAATGATTTTTTTGGGCCCATACCACTTTGCAAACCGTTCTTCGCACTCAAAAGAACGGAAACGGGCTTCATCATAAGCAGAACTGCGGGCCCGTTTGCTGGCAGATGGAACAGTGCTTTTCTTTTTGCTTTTCTCAACCTGTTTACCCTGAAACTCAGAAAATATCAAATACAATATATGATTCAAACTGAAATTGTAATCACAATATTAATCTGAATTGGAAATATAACAATTCCCACATTTAAGTCCATTCATATCACACTTTTGGTGCACTCAGATCAAGTAAAAACGGAAAGCCACACAAAATCATCATCTGTCATGAATGTGCATATATAATGATTCCCAGATTTAATGTTAGACCATACCCTCAAAATCATTATCAATTGAACATATTCAACCTTGCAAGTTTCAACAAGTGCTTGTCCTCATATATATTTTCACACTAATACCATGCATGCTCATCACACTAAATAGCACAATACAGTCAAAAGCAAACATGAGTCTTCCATCTTTTTCAAAATCCTTTTATTTCAACCTTACAAATGTCATATTTTCAAGCTATTTCTCAACTATTATGTGTACTCCATGCGCTTAGCAGACTCATGTACAAAATTCACTCATATGAATGAAAGTAAAAAATTAACTAAGTTATTGTAATATGATGATTGATAGTCAATATCCAAAACAACCCATTTTTAAAGCATCAAGTCAATCAAAATTCCCACTTGCAATTACCACAGAATGTAAACATGGCCATATGCATTCAATTGCACCAAACAATTGGATTCATGATAACATTTACACCATATCAACAGTAATATCAAGTAACAGAGCTTATGTCTCAATTAAAACAATTCCAAAATAAGTGAACCATCATAATCATAATATGGTTACCCCAATATCAGCATGCACACAATTAAAAAGAAAGTACAACCTGAATTAATTTGCCAGATTTAGCATGTATGAATTTTCTATGGATTTTGTCTCAATCCCTTCAGCTATCGTTCATCACAATTCGTGTTCACAACTAATACAGTGTATAGGAAAGGATTACTAAATTGTATTCAATCAATCGACTATAACCATGACCAAATAGCCTCAACCAAATCTGTACTATACCAGCAACAAAACCAATATGAGTCACTCGTAATTCACCTATTTAATTGCAAGAACAAATATATATATCCCATACCAATCTCACAACAATATCTGTTTTATATACATATCTAGGTACCACACTACTAATGGGTTAATCTATTCTACGAAAATGACTGCCACTTATTCACCATTTAATTCAAATTTGTAGTGTGTTACCAAAAGTAAAATAATGTCAGCATAGTAAATTCTGTTCAATCAATCAACTACAACCATGACTGTCATTAAAGACAAAAAGGCTATTGCATAGAGAAACCTGCTTATCAAGAAAGGTAGAGTAGTATCTATATTTAGCTATTGAATGTTTCATTAAGCTAGAGTAGGCATTATGCCAACCAAAAAGTGTTTGACTTTAACATGATGATCCACCGTTTATAATTTTGTATTAATTTAATTGTACAACGATGCTCAACAGGAATAAGTGGCAGAAATTGATCATAGGCGTGGTAGCTGGGTGGAGTAGGAGTGACCAATATGGTGCATTGGGGGAGAAATGGAATTTGGCCATGCCTGAAATTAAAGCTTTTACGGTGTTAAGAAATTGATGTGTGTGCGTCATGATAGAAGGCTTCATCTCATCTAAGGTTAAAAGGACATTCAATTTTACCTACATATGTTTGTGTTTCTGATTGAATTATTCAATGGTTATGGGTAACATATTTTTCTCCATTTGATTACCAAAGGCAACAGAGCCTCGACAGGGACATAGAATAATAAAGGCTCACTCATCATACAAATTCTATTTAAAAACATTGCCAATGACTCCTATACACATTTAATTAGGCTGGACATTGGAAGGGTAGATGAACCTTACATCCACCTTTGGTGTAGGGAGCTGAGAGCCTTAGACCGTGGCCAAGGCGAGACCAGAACCAGATTGGTGCGGCATTATAGCATGTGAGAAATTGTTTATGCTAACTACACTGTAATTTAAATTTGTATGGAATGTTGGTCAATTATTGCTTGATTACATATGATTTGAACTAGCAAAGAGGTGAACCACCAAATACTCTTCCCTCTAAAAACTATGCTATTCAGAATAAAGGAATTATTAAGGGATATGTTCTACCAGGACCAATATCACTCAGTCATAATTCACCTATTTAATTCACCTAAATGTAGTCACCCAAAACTAGATTATCTCAAATAAAATAGAATCCTAGCACCCTCTAACAAAACCAAAATAGTACGTAGTCAGCACGTCCTTTTGCCTAAATCTAGTATCAACACAATTCCCAAATTTGGTTTGAACACATCCAATGAATAGACCAATTTAAGGTTAAAAACACCAAACTAACTTCACAGGGTCATCATAAAACCAGGTTTCGAACATCACCCAAATGTTAGGCTGTATATTGAACAAATAACCATCTGACCAACCTTATGCAATGTATAAACTTGGAAGAATTGAAGAAACACACCTTTTCGCCAGCCATTGAGCCTCAATGAAGGGATACGAATGTTATCAGTGTCAACAGAACTCAACCTTGTGCAACAATGTGGAAAGGAGGCTGAAAGAGTTATGAAATTAGGGGTTAGGGTTTTAGAATGGATGACTTGTATGCTTTAAATGGTCATGAGAGCACTGAGATTGAACCACGTTGACGGAAACCACAGAAATTTTGGCCGAAAAGTGAGGAGCCGCGTTTATGTGATGCAGTTTCAATTTTAAAAAATCAGAACGACGCCTCGCGCAATTAGCGCCATGTCCCCCGCCATCAGCGTGGGAAACCAAACAACACAATATGGTTTCGTGGGATCGGTGCGACTAGCGTGAGAATCGATGCGGATAGCGTCACTGTCCATTTGTTATATGTTGGCCTTGAATAATTGGCGCTACTCGCGCCAGTAGCCACGCGGATAGCGTGAGAATAGACAATAAGGTCTCCTGCTTCGAACATATGACGCTGTTGGCGCCAAACTCAACGCGGATAGCGCCACTATTGTGCTTTTGTTTGATGGCCTCGAATAAGTAGCGCTACTGGCGTCGTATGTCACGCGGATAGCGTGAGTATATACGTTATGGTCTATGGATTCGAACACCTGACGCGACTAACGCCATATTTGACGCAGATAGCGCCACAACAGTGTTAGTGAACAATGGCCTCGAATAAGTGGCGCTGATGGCGCCATATGCCACGCCGATCGTGACAGGATTGAAATGTTAGGTCTCCTGTTTCGAACAAATGACGCTAATGGCGCCATATTCGATGCGGATCACGCCACGATTGTGCTTCTTTTTGGTGGCCTTGAACAGGCCACGCTACTGGCACCGTGTACGACGCGGATAGCGTGAGAATGGACATTCTGTGGGCTGATAGTTCAAACAAGTCGCACTACTAGCGTCATGGTCACGCGATCAGCGTGGGTACACGAAATTTGAATACTTATAATAATTAGTTTATTTTGTTTTCTGATAAAAGGTAAACTTAAGGCACATGAGTCCATAGTCTTCACTCTTTATTCCTCGTCAACTTTCCCCTTTCCCCCTTTTTCTCAAACCCTAACTCACTGTTCCCCTTTTGTAAAAGCTACCTCGGAGCTTGCCGTTTTGCAACCAGCTGAGTGAAGGTGGAGCACGTCGTTGGCTGTTATCGTGAGGTGCATTTTGTTTGACAAATTTGTGAGCATTGTATTTCAGTGTTTGCTGTTAACTATTGTCATGTTCCTCTGTTTTGGGTGTTTATTTTTGAAAAGCCTGTGTCTACCTGGTGTAGTTGTGTACGTATGGTCCTTTAAGAGATTTGGGACAACCCCCTATCACTTTTTATTGATACTAACAACTATATAATGTTGGTCATTTGTCACTATATAATATTAGTTGATATTTACAACCTCTGCTTTCTCACTATTAAAATATCTGAGTTAGCCTGAAAAAAATTTGGTTAACTATACATATTATGTGGTACCAACTTCAGAAGCATAGATTTATAGTTGGTTTTGGCTTTCAAATGTATAGCTTTGGTGGATTTTGTTGGATAATTGGTTGTAGTTGTGTATGTTCTGCACTATATGGGTTTATGAAACTAACTTTATGCTTCATTATTATTGTTATTCTGATTTGTTAATAACTCTAATCCTTGGAGGTTGGAATTACACTCTATAGATTTTATCAAATAGATGCATGTACTGAAACGTATGTTGTTAAGTGTAACAAATGTTATGGAATTAATTAGGTTGGTTTGGTCTTTTGACACTTTAGGCTTGTGGCTGGCATGAGCATGAGCATGAGCATCACACTTTAGGTAAATGCAAAGAAACTAAAACATAACAGCAGGGACCAAATGAGTGTAACCTATAGGGACCAGATGATTAGTTTAACGAATAAACAAAGAAAGACCAATTATGGTTAAATGGAAACAAAATTTAGACAATTATTTGATGTTGTCATTCTTTAATCATTTAAGGCCAAAGTTCATAACCTTTTAATGTCCAACATTCCCATTTTCTAAAGGCCCTACCATTGCTTAAAATGGCCCCCAAAGAAGTGGTGGTTCCTTCTAGCTAGTGTGATTATCCTTTACTAAATAGCAACCAAATAGTAGTTGTATTTGATTCCTTTCTTCACCTGTTCCATTCCGTATCATATGTGTAGATGTAAAAGGAGAAAGTAGGTTATAAGGCACATATGTACTCTGACATTCAAAATCAAAAGGACATTGTCATGTTTCGATAAGATTCTCCATTGCACTTATAGAACAAGAAAATAAGAAGGAATAATGAAATAATGAATGTACCATGAGCTAATGGTAGTTAATGACAAAAGCTTATTTCATTATTCCTTCTTATTATTTTTTTATAAGTTTTTATGGAGAAGCTTGTTCAAACAGTGGCTAGGTAATTTTGTTGGTTTAACAACAGAGAGTTCCTTAGAGAAACATAGATTTTTCAAACCAAAGCACCATAGTGAAGCAAAGGATACAAAACAAATATTATTATTATACATTAATACAGACGACCTTCACCTTGTAGTATGCAATACTAATTTACTAATGCAATGAATTGTAAGAGTGTGTAACAAAACATGTATATGCCTCGACAAAATATAATTAGAAGTGCTTACCTGGAAAATAGAAAAATGGTCGAGGTAGGGAGAAAGGGAGTTACAGTAGAACTAGTTATATATTCACATATTACCTTGTAGAAACAACTAGTGACGAAAGGGCAGTTAATCAATTGACCTACAAATGGATTAAATCACCTGTGCTGGGAAGTATAAAGAAGGGGGAACTTGGTTCACCCCTCATCAACTAAGCAGCATATAATGGTTACCCAAACTTAAAACTCTTTGCGCTTGTGATTAAGTCACCTATTTAATTGGATAGGAAAAGCCAAACAAGTAGTAAGAGGTAAGTGATCAAGAAATTAGTATTGCATACGGCACTTAACTGACTTGGAAAATTTGGACATCACAAAGCTATAATCTTACAAATAATGCTTATTATAGTTATTATACTTATTCAATATTCAAAGGTATTATACTTATTCCTACTTATTATACTTCAAACTTAGTATACTTATGCAATATTCAAAATTACATATCCCAAAAATTGTATTGAATGAGGACATGTAGACCCTAATTACTTATGGTATGTTTGACTCCAAACAAAACTTAATTTTTAGCTAAGTAAATACTTTGACCTGATGAACGATTGTTTCAAATGATGACAACAAGGTTACTGGAGCAAAAGAAACAACATTACATAGGTGTGTGGGATTGTCAGCCTTTTTCCATCACTATCATACGCAGGTACTTTTTCCACGACAACTTATCCAACTGCAAAAAACTACGGTGTAAGATGTTGGTGGAGTGTGAATATCCCTATTTTACAGTATGTGTTATGTATTTTTATGGTTGTCTTAATATAATGCATGTGTTATGTAGTTTTACGATTGTCTTAATGTCATTTATTTATCATACTTTGTTCATTGAAAAAAGTTGTAGCTATGTATGTAATTTTTGTGTTGACCTAAAACATCAATACAATTAGGAAGACAAATTCTAGCATTTATGTGATTTATGAATGTCCATCTTCTTTGGCATAATATACAAAATATGAACTATATTCCTTCCAATCGTCTTTGGATGTACGATAGATGTTATAGTCGTAGAAATGGTCTGAAAGAGTCTTTTGTCGAGGGAGTTCATGAGTTTGTAAACAAAGCTAGTCAACAACAAGGTTACCACAATGATGGGGGGATAAGATGTCCATGTGTTAAATGTGATTGTACTAGGATTTTGAAGGATAGACTTGTGAAAGTTCATTTATACAAAAATGGGTTCATGCCTAATTATTGGATTTGGACTGATCATGGTGAAGACATGTCACACTTTGGTTTAAATGTCGATGATAGTTACATGGATGCATCAAATACCAAGTAAATGTGGGTCCATATGAAGAATTTTTGCTAATGCAAGAGATGGTGTGCAATGCTCTCAGACAGCTAGAGACATTTGATTCTCCAAACTCGAATAGTATGGAAGAGCCTCCAAACGAAGATACACAAAGATTTTACAATTTGTTGGTGGATGCAAATAACCCCTTGTACGAAGGGGCATCCGACTCAAAATTATCAATATCTGCAAGACTTTTAGCTTGCAAGTCCAATTAGAATTTTCCTGACCAATGCTTAGAGTTTATTTCAAAAATGCTATTGGATGTCACACCTATAAAAGAACGTTTGCCAAAAAGCTTTTATGATGCGAAGAGGTTAGTAGCTAAGTTGGGATTAGAGGCTAAGAGAATTGATTGTTGTGTCGATGGCTATATGTTGTATTATAAAAATGATGGGGCATTAACTGAATGCAAATTTTGTGGAAGCCAAGGTATCGTGTTAATATTGTTGGATCAAGTAACAAAAAATCAGTTCTAGTTAAGGCGATGTTCTACTTGCCTATAATACCAAGGTTGCAGAGAATGTTTGCATCAATGCAAACTGCAACCCAAATGACATGGCACCATGACAATACAAAAAGTTCGGGCATGTTACGACATCCCTCTGACAGTGACGCTTGGAAGCATTTTGATTGAGTACATGCAGACTTTGCTATTGATCCCCGAAATGTTCGACTTGGTTTATGCACAGATGGATTTAACCCATATATTCAAGCATCATCTACACCTTATTCTTGTTGGCCTATCATTGTGACCCCCTATAATCTTCCTCCAGAACTGTGTATGACTAAACCTTATATGTTTTTGAGTTGTGTGGTACCAGGACCATTTAATCCAACAGTTGGTATTGATGTTTATTTACAACCTCTGATTGATGATTTGAAAACATTGTAGAATGGTGTTGTGACTTACGATGTTTCAAGAAAGCAAAATTTCATGATGAAGGCAACTTTGATGTGGACTATTAATGATTTTCCTGTGTATGGCATGCTGTCTGGTTGGGGGACACATGGTAGATTGGCATGTCCGTATTGCATGGAGGACACAAAGACCTTCCAGTTGGCAAATGGGGGGAAAACATCGTGGTTTGATTGTCATCGTAGGTTCTTACCACATGATCATCCATTTAGAAGAAACAAAAATGCCTTCAAGAAAGGGGAAACGGAGACAGATGACCCACTATGTATATTGACACCTAGACAAGTTTGGCGGGGGGTTAGTGATTTGCCAAAAGTCACTGAAACTGGTTTACCTCCACCAACATTAGACGGATATGGGGAGTGGCATCATTGGACAAAAAGAAGCATCTTTTGGGATCTTCCATATTGGAAAGACAATTTGTTGCGACACAATCTTGATGTTATGCACATTGAAAAAAAAAATTTTGACAACATATTCAACACTATAATGAATGTCAGTGGTAAGACAAAAGACAATGAGAAAGCTAGGTTGGACGTAGCATTGTACTGTAGGCGGAGGGACTTGGAGATGAAGTTGGGGGCTAACGGGAAGTTGTTAAAGCCAAAAGCAAATTACACTCTAACTGCAAACCAAACAAAGTTAGTATGTCAATGGATCAAAGAACTAAGAATGCCAGATGGTTATTGTTCTAACTTGGCGAGATGTGCCAATGTCGCTAAGGGAACCATGCATGGGATGAAAAGCCATGATTGTCATGTATTTATGCAGTGTTTACTTCCTATTGCTTTTAGCTCATTGCCACCATATGTTTTAAATTCAATTAGTGAAATAAGTCATTTCTTCAAAGATTTGTATTCTACAACTTTGTTGGAGGATGATTTGCATAGAATGAAACAAAATATTCCATTGATTCTGTGCAAGTTGGATAAAATATTTCCCCCAAGTTTTTTCGATTCAATGGAACATTTGGCTGTTCATCTAGCATATGAAGCTAGACTTGGTGGACCAGTCCAATATAGATGGATGTATCCATTTGAAAGGTAATATATTCATCGTTGTCTACCATTTAAAAGTCATTTGTGTAATGTTCGCTTATGACTGATTTCTAATGCAAATGTTGTAGATTCATGGGCGATTCTAAACGAGGAGTGAAAAATAAGGCTAGGGTTGAAGGATCCATTTGCAGGTCTTACTTACATCGTGAGACAACCCATTTTTGTTCGCATTATTTCCATAACTTTATGTTGTCGACACACAACATTAGGAATCAAATTGCAATTGATAGCCAAAGGCGTCCCCCAATGTTATCAGTGTTTGACCAACAAGGTCGTCCTTCTGGGAAGGAGGTCATACATTGGTTAACTGATGAAGAAAAAACTCATCCCACGTTCATGTGTTGATTAACTGTGCCGAAGTTAAGTCATACCTTGAGTAAGTTGACTCGAGTTTCATGCACACAAATTTTTAAGTATGGTTGTTGTCAATTGCAAGGCTAACGTAATTGATCTGTCTTTACATTTGGACAATTCATTCGTTTAAACCCAACAAATTACTGAACCTAATGGATATACTCGTAATGTACATGCAGATTTTCCTAGATGGTTTCATGAACAAGTATGTTTGTTTTAATTTAGTTAATTATTGTATTGCATTCAATATAACTTTTCATTGTTATACTAAATGTAGGTCGTAAATTCGACTATAAATGTCACAAACCAACACTTAAAGGATTTATCATATGGTCCTATGAGTTACGTTAAACAATGACACACATACTTTGTCAACGGGTACAAATTCCATACTCAAGCGTGGACTGAGGGGAAAAAAATGATAAAAAGTGGGGTTTATGTAAAGGGGGTTACAGAAGGAGAAGCAGATGATTTTTATGGGGTCATTAAACATATATATGAGCTAGAGTATAACAGTACAACTCATGCTAAGCGAGTTGTTTTGTTTTATTGTGAATGGTTTGATCCATCTAGTAGAGGAACAAGAGTGGATACAAAACATGGAACAGTGGAAATACGAATGGATAAAAGATATAATCTTTTTGATCCATTCATTAGTGCACATAATGTAAGGCAAGTCTATTATGTGTCATATCCAGCAATAAGAAGGGACAAACGTGATTGGTGTGTTGCAATTAAAACAAAGCCCAGGGGTTACATAGAATTTAATAATGCAGCAAATGATGTGCCTTATCAAGTAGAGGAAATGTCACATGTGAATGAAATCATCAAAGTTGAAAGCATTACTGGATTGCAAGATCAGAGAGGTGCGGTTGAAGAAGTGGACCCACACGATGTCTTCATAAACGATTCTGAAGCAAATATTTTGCATGGAGAATCAAATAATATTGAAGACGACAATGAAGGGGAATTAGAAGATGACTTTGAGGTTTATAATTCTGAATAAGATTAGAGATGAACTTCACGTTGTTTTTCGTGAATTGACTTCTCAATTAAGTCTCTAAAATACTCTAGCTCATTATTTGTATGGAATGTCAAGTTCCACCACTGTATTGAATAAATACCTTTTTATTATATTTGGTTATGGTTGTATGCTTCAAATGCTTTTAATGAATGTCATCACCAATTGATATGTTGCATATTTCATAAGCATTTAATTCTTTGTCATTGTTTACACATTTTCCCACCTATATCATTTGAGGAATTTGTATTATTTCTAAATTTATATGACTGTTTGTGGAAAGTAAAGATAATTGAAGACTGTATGGATGCTAAGAGAGTTGAAGACTCTTTAGATTCACAGATAGTTGAAGACTGTATGAATGAGGACATAGTTGATGACTCTTTATATTTACAAGTCTCTATGGATGCTGAGAGAGTTGAAGGTTCTTTAGATTTAAAGGACTCTATGGATGTTCAGAGAGTTGAAGACTCTTTAGATTTTGAGGACTCTATGGATGTTCAGAGAGTTGAAGACTCTTTTGATTTTGAGGACTCCATGGATGTTCAGAGAGTTGAAGACTCTGTAGATTTAGAGAGAGTTGAAGACTCTTTTGATTTTGAGGACTCCATGGATGTTCAGAGAGTTGAAGACTCTGTAGATTTAGAGAGAGTTGAAGACTCTTTTGATTTAGAGAGAGTTGAAAACTCTATGGATTCACAAGATTCTATGAATGTTGTGAGTCATGAACAGTCTTTAAATTTAGAGACAGTTGAAGACTCCTTAGCGTTAGAAGATTATACAGATAAAGAACATGCTATTGAACCTGTGTTTGTAAGATCAGAGACTGCAGAGAGGGAATGTCAGAAAGTAATTAGAGACATGTCAAAGATTTATCTTCCGAATTTAGGAGATTCTTCAGGTATAAATGACACAGCTGAAGACTCTTTACAGTTACAAGATGTTATGGATGAAAAACACACTACTGAACCTATGTTTGTAACATCAGAGATCGCAAATAAGGATTGTGAGAAAGTATTTAGAGACATATTAATAATTTGTCTTCCGAATTTAGGGCATTCTATGGATGCTGAAAGAGTTGAATACTCTTTAGAGTTAGAAGGTTGTATGGATGAAAAAGCTAATACTGAAACCATATCTGTAAGATCAGAGACATCAGAGAAGGAATGTAAAAAAGTAGTTAAGGACATGTTAAACATTTATCTTCCGAATTTGTGAAGTATTGTTTGTTTTATTGTAATGGATTTGAACTTTATTAGTATATGCAAATTTATGGTGTAAAATTCCAAAATGTTAGTTGCCTACTTGTAGTTGATGGTCACATATTTTATTTCCTATATCACTTTTTGTATATATAGATATGTCATCAGGTGGTGCTGATCCTCCCCGACCTTCGATCAATGACAATAGTGACAATCGGAGAGGTGGAAAGAAAAAATGATATGTGGTTAGACTATTACCAGCTAGAGATAGTCTCCCATCGTCTACCTCATCCCCTTCTACTGTATCTATGCCACTTAGATGTCAACATGTTTTACCTACACCATGTCCACCTGAGATTGAAGGTATACCATCTCCTAGTCCAATTAATGTAACTAGACCATCCACCGGGCCTACATCCACACCATCTCGTTGCCCGGATTTAGCGAACATACCTTCTGATGAAGATAGACCAAATTTGGTGATCGAAGACCCCCCTCTCAATGATCGTCCTACGATTACACTGATTAATGGAGCGTAAGTATTAACAATATACATAAATCCCATTATGTATCATATGACATTTTATGTTTTTAGACTAACTTTAATGAATTATTATTTCTATTAAGTTTTCATCCATCTAAGGTTGCGGCAAAGGCTATCACATTGTCCATTAGGCAACAATTTGATAACCCATGGCCAACATGGGGAGCCATTCCAAAAGACCATCAAGAACTGTTTTTCCAACGTTTTAAGGTAATATCTTCACCAAGAACAAATTATTTTAAATGCCTTAACTGACAGCTCATGATTTTGGATTTATGATGTCATAAATTTAATTATGCTTTTGCCTCACAACATTTACATTTTGCATACCAATGTGCTTTATATTTGAAATCCTATGTGGTTAATCAGTTCCAACAAACTATAATTTGGTTTTAGTTTCTTTTAATTCTGCTATTATTGGTGTTGATTCATCATTTTCAAATTTGCTTAACTGTGATACTTTAGAGAAAATTGGTTTGGAGACCAGAGGAAGAGAATGAAATTAAAAAGGTTTTTAACTCGAAAGCCTCTCATAGGCTTTCTGAGATGTTTAGCGATGCCCGAAATGAAAATAAAAGGCTATATTGGATTGGAGATTGTGTCTGGAATGATCTATTATCACATTGGAATGCACCAGAGTATCGTTCTAAGTGTGAAAAGGCAAAAAAAAAATCGAGCATTTGAAAAAGGTGGATGTATGCACACCGGTGGTTCTATAACCTTGCAGGATCATGCCATTCGCTTGGTAATATGATTTTACAAATTTTAATAATGTCATAAAGTTGTTGTATAATTCTCTAGTCATGTTAAATTTATCTTTTAATATTTCTAATTAGTATTAGGAACTTGGTCGATCTGCATACATTGATGGGATTTTCCAACAAACACATCTACGAAAGGACACTGGTGAATTTGTTGATGATAGATCTAGGCAGACACATGTGAGATGATTATTTGCCATGATATTTTTATTAATTACAGTCTGTTTTATTAAAGTGATCGGCTAATAACTGTTTATGACTGACAGGAAAATTTTGAGGCTAGATTATCTCAAGCTAGGTCTGATGCTCAATCAAGCTAGATTATCTCAAACTAGGTCTGATCCTTTAGACCTGTTGAAGAACAAAGACTTAGGACTCGGTGTTGGATTGCAGCAGCTGGACCTATGCGTAAGGGACACATTTACGGTACTAGAGATCTAGCTCATTCTTATAAATGTGAAGATGACACATTCATGCAAAAATTGCAAGGATCTTCTAGTCATGTCAATCACTCAGCGGAAATTAATCAAATGAAGGAGGAGCTTCATCAATCAAAGGAGGAGTTGCGTCAATCAAAGGAGGTCTTGCGTCTATCAACGGAACAAATGCTGCATTTCAATCAGTTGTACTTCAGTTTCTTCCTCCTGAAGCTCGCAACATTATGCATCAACAACAACAATAGCCCAACCAACAACAACACCAACACATTGATCAATCACATGACCAGCAACAACAAAACAATGATCAACCACCAGATGACCAGCAACAACAACATCATGACAAGCAAGGACACTTTGACAATGACTATTTTGATTATTGACTTACAAACACATAATGACTATTGAGATTGAACATCCTGGGGTTTATTTTATTTTTATTGCGAACTTAAGTTACTTTGTTAAAACATTTGATTAGCATGTATGAATTGGAGTCTTTAATTGCATAATATGAGTTTATTTGTATAATGATGTTAAATAATATTATTAATACAGAAATTATTTATAAAAAATATTTGATAAATAAATCTACATATAAATTACAGATGGAAATTACCGACAGAAATTTTCCGTTGGAAATTTCCCACATCCCTTTACCGACAGATTTTTCCGTTGGATATTTTCCACAGAAATTGCCTTCGGAAATTACCGACGGAAATTTTCGTCGAAAATTTCCCACTGATATTTTCCGACGGATTTTGTCATCGGAAATTTCCGAGGGACAAAAAATTCGTCGGTTAAATTTCCAACGACCGTTTTACTGACAAATTTTTGTTTGTCGGAAATTCAAAATTACCGACGAATTTTTGCCGTCGGAAATACCAGTTTTTTTTGTAGTGTAGTAGAAAGTTCTAGAAGGAAATATTGCGAAAATTGAAGATTAAAGTTAGGAAAATCAAGAGTAAGATATTTTTCAAGGTTATCAACTGAAAAAGAAGATAATTACTTAAATTAATTAGAGATATTATTTATTTGTAATTTCTTGTGATTATTTCCTTAATTAAACCTAGTTACAATTCTATAAATAGGAGGCTAGACATTCATTGTAACTTGTAGAAGTCCCGAACAGTTCTTAGAATTATATTTTAGACTTTCACCTATTAGACTCCTTCATTATTCCATTAGACACTTTAGGTTTCATTGTATTATTTTTATGAGTGTAATTCCTTCCACCTAGGAGAGGAAAGGATGAACTTTGTTTCGCTTTAATTCTATCAATGCGATACTGCATCTGGAGTTCTTTATTTGTTTCCGTACTTAATGCTTTTATTTTATTGACCATCTTATAGATGAATTCAGGAATTGACTTGCGCTTTGGAGAACCTTGTTGAAACTCGAACACAAATCAAATACTTAATTGAGATTATCCCTAGGGATAGAATAATCTTGGTTAAGCGTTGCTAATTCTCAACCATTTATTTTGATTGCTTGTGTCGATATGTCCAAGGGATTGACTATAATACATGTAATTTAAAATCTGCGACTGTGTGGGAGCTGGGGTAGAATACATAAGTGAATTGGGGTGAGCAAGAGAGATGAGTAGAAAATTGTGAAGGTACAACGGTTCGAGCGAATTCCAAGTTCAAACCTAGACATTCATTCATCAAGATCGACGCACCATCCAAATCTAGTATTTCTATATTTACTTAATTATTTTCGGTCATTTAATTTTTATTGCAATTTATTTTATGTTATTTATTTTGTGACAATCACAAGACAAAAATACAAAAGGCTTGTTCTTAGTTAAATAATTACATGAAATCCCTCCTTTATTCTTTTAGGAGACAACCTGGACGATAGTTCAGTTACTACATCATGATTGGTTTACAATTGACCTATAAGTTGAATCTAACTTAAAATAAAACCCTAACACATTCAACTAGGCAGAAGCATAATGGTCGAAGGCCTTGTAAAACAAAGGAACACTTCAAAACAACCAAGAGGGGAGGTGAATTGGTTGAACCTTGGTCAATTAAAATTTTAAATCAGAGTTACCCACGGATCTTTATCACATTAAAAACTTCTTTTGATACCAGAAATCAATATTCAATCAAACTCCCCTTTTTAATGAATGCATAAAACAGAGTATTTCAAACTGTGCTTTGAATATGATTCACAAACAAAGTAATAAGTATGCAATGCTGAGAAAATTACAGAACACACAAATTTTATACTGGTTCACCTCAAACTCTATGAGGCTACATCCAGTTCTTCCACTCAAAACTAGAGAGGAGTTCCACTATTGCAAAATATCCTTTACAAGCAAAATTACAAGTCTCTCTTTGTCAACCCTAGACAAAGTTCAGCAATCTAAAACACTATTAGATTCTTAGAGACACCCCTTTCAACCTGA
>PYAF01001521.1:1006626-1021300 GCA_007407185.1 Glycine tomentella | reverse complement strand
TTCATTAACCTAATAATCCTATATGTATGAATGATGCATGTTATGCAATATTGGATTATCAGATCATACATTTTCTTTTACATGATCAATTTGAAATTTTCAACTTCAAGCTTCCTTGGTTCTTTCTTCCTTTGCATGTTGAAAGCACAAAACTCTTCACTTTGATCTTCAATGATGCTTAGCTTCATCTGAATCAACAGGCCTTCCTTAATTCTTCATGAAGGGGACCATTGGCTCATTATTGTTATTAATTTGTTACCTCAATATTTGACACGTATATCCAATTCTCCATTGGTTTAAAAGAAAATTTGTTTCTTTGGCACATATCTCTAATTCTCCATTGGCTTAAAAAAATATGTTTCTTTTCATTTAACTTTCTAGTTTTGCTAAGTGTTTTTTGCAGAACAAAATTGAGAATCCATGTCAGTAAGTTGTTGTAAACTTTAGGTAATGCTAACGGGAAAACAAGTAAAACAAGAAACTTTTAGCTTAAGCTAGGTTTCATATTTAAATTTCAGTGAACACACACACACACACACACACACACACACACATATATATCCACTGGCTTAAAGGTCTAAGGTCTAACTACGTGACAAAACTAACAGCTACTAGAATACTAACACGAAAGTAAATCAATTTTAAGAACATCCCATAAATTCTTGATTAAAGTAAAAGTATATTCATCTGCTGGTCACAAACTCTTGTTCCTGTCACAGTTCCACACTGAAGCTTAAAAATATGTTCACCTTAGAACAAGATGAACTAAAAGTCTAAATATCAAACTCAAATGACTAGTTGTGTTTCCAAATAATTGGTTTTGCATAAAACTAAGGAATTAAAATTTAATCAAATTGAGAGTGGTTGTGTTTAATTATTCCCTTACAAAAAAAGAATAAGCAAGGAAAATTAATGTGAAATAATAATTATAGAACAACCTAGAATTGTAACTCGCATATACTTTTTCCCCTAATTCCAATAAAATTCCCGAAACATTTTCAATTGTTGACACATCTTAAATTCACAATTAACGATTGGTCATAGATAATAGCGTTGTTTCCATTAATTTAATTCTCTATTGATCGTAGGTGAATTAATTAATTTAGGGCAAATGATAATCACAGAGAGATTGATTAAAAAAATATGATCTGCTAGAAATTCACACAAAAGGTTTGGATCATGCAATTTGTATGAATCCAATTGCTTAGCAATTTAGTTAATTACATGCAATTGATCGATGTCAAGCAATAAACTAAATTTAGGTTAATCAATTTTAAAAGACATTAAGAGTAGAGAATAAATTCAATCAATTGAATAACATTGAGGAATTTCATTAAAACCAAAATTGGGGTACAAGTACAACTACATCACAACCCCGAATGAGAGAGAACTAATCGTTCATGGTCATGATAAGACTAGAAATCTCAAATGGGAACATAGAAACTACAATAGGAAAATAAACCTTACAAGAACCTATTCCAATAATGCTTCCTAAGTCCCTCTAAGGCTAAAGAACTTTTCCTCATTTTGAACCCTAAAAAAACGTAAATAGAATAAAAGATATGAAAGGATGGTCTAATTTGGCTATTTATAATGACCTAAAGGTAACTCTGGCGTGCACTACGACTGTGCTAATTTTACCGCTATCATGGTTGTACAAAATCTTAGTGTTGGTTCATTGGCCGTACAAAATCCACCAAACCTAGGGTTGTTTAAAAAATCCAGTTAGGCTCAACCAATTCAAAACCAAACCAACCCAAACCTGTTAAAACTCATTTTTTAACATATATGGGTGATATCCATGACCATATGAAACAAGTCTACATGGATATTAGAAAACACAAATGATTATGTTTCTATGTAGACCCGTTTCATATAGTTATGGATATAACTCATACAATACTTTGACATAATTTTTTTACGTAAATTATTCGAATGGAAACTTCTAATTTTAAACGGGTTTAAATTCCAACTGAAGTTATCAATTTCAGGAGTTGAATTTACCAACAACAGTTTAATACTTTTATATAAATTATTTGAATGAAAACTTCTAAATTTTTTACTAAGATAAGAAGTTAAAGTAAATTATATCATGTCATGATTACATTATCTTTCAATTGTTTTATCTTTATGTGGAGATGGCATGTGATTTTGTGTTGGATGTCTTTTAGGACTAGCGTTACTCTCAAGATAACGTTGATTCTTCTTACAGTTTAATTACTTTACTCATTGAAGTGTGTGCTTATTGCTATAAATGTAATATGTCATGTTGGCTTAATTACTTTACAACATGTATGCTTTCCCACTTATTCTATTTGATGGGGTTCATTTTCTTTGTGATGTGATGAAGTTTACGAGATATATTAGTCATCCAGGATGTCAATCTTTTTTCATAAATGTTAAAAGAAAACTAATTTACTATCCTAATTTTTTTTGGTTTTTATGGAAATAATTTTTTTTTGTATATAGAATATGCTTACTGCTTCTTGTTTATCATATTAAAAAAGAGATAAGAGAGTAGAGATCGTTTGTTAGAGAGTTGCAACTGCCTATGACTCTACCTTTCGATTCTATTTTTGTAATAAATGTAAAACTTGACCTCAGTTTACATGTTTAAAGTTGATGCCTTTTGAGTTGATTTAGTTAGATATTTTGATCATGTTACATGAATCATATAAGGAAAGTAATTCGATTGAAAGTTGTTATGCTATTAACTTTTGTTTCATATAGTATTTAATCATATTATCATAATGACAATCGATATAAATTGTCATAATATTATTAGAATTCAGAAATGATATGAGAATTATAAATATGACTTATACTAATTTATGTTTAGCACTTTTATGCAACTATATACTAATTTTTATATCCTAATTTTTATGAAAAATATAATCAAAATATAAAGCTTTAAAGATGGCTCAGCATTGACCACCCCAACACCGCTAATGAGTTACCAACTTGCACTCAAGGATGTAGAAAAAATGGTCTAGAGTTTGGGGTCACTTAATGAGAGACCCTGAGTGAGAAAATAAGAGAGCTGAATGTAACCATTGTCGATGCCCAATCAGGTGCGTTAATGGGACAAGTTCCATGCTAGCCCATTCAAAAAGATGTTATAATACGAGGCAAGGTTCAACTTCAACAACAAAAAAGGTGGAAGGTCGTGTGAGTTCTTCCCCTTCATTGGTAAAATTTGACCAAGAGAGATGTCACGAGGAACTTGTAAAGATGTTTATTGTAATGGAGCTTCCTTTCCCACTAATAGAGCATGAACCTTTCATAAAGTTTTTAAGCATCTTACAACCCATATTTAATGTCATCTAATGTGTTACATTAACTCGTGACATCCTAACATTATGGGATATGGATAAGATCAGGTTGAATAGTTTTCTTT
Source organism: Glycine tomentella (assembly GCA_007407185.1). Classification (NCBI taxonomy): domain Eukaryota; kingdom Viridiplantae; phylum Streptophyta; class Magnoliopsida; order Fabales; family Fabaceae; genus Glycine; species Glycine tomentella. The sequence continues at coordinate 1,017,903 of PYAF01001521.1, read as the reverse complement.
CCCAACATTGTCAAAGAGTGTGTCTCATAACTAACGCTTGGATTTCTAATCAAAATCTTAGCTACATGTGTTTGAGTGAACATTTTATTGATAATTTAAAATTTTTTGACAAGTTAAAATCATAATAACTAGAAGCTGCAAAAGAAGATCTTAAACTTTTCCCAAGTCACATACCATTCAAGAGAGGTTATGGTCATGTTTTTGGAAGGGGGCTTCAACATTTGGGGTGCTACATCACGTTTTAAGTTTTACCGTTGATAATGCCTCGTCAAATAGTGATGGGATTCAACATCTCAAAAAAAGGATAATGTCTTGGAATATGTTGGTTTTGAATAAAGACACTCACATGTGTTGTTGTGTGCATATTCTGAACTTGATTGTAAATGAGGGCTTGGAAGAGATTGATACCTCTATTTTGAGAATTCGGATTGTAGTGAAGTAGATAAGATCTTCTCCTTCTATATTGACCACATTTAAGGATTGTGTTGAACACATAATTAGTAAATACAATAGTCTTGCTGCTTGGATATTGAAACCAAGTGAAATTCAACATATTTGATGTTAGAGGCATCTTTAAAACATCAAGAGGCATTTTCAAATCTTAAGTTCCAAGATGACAAGTATGGTATTGAGTTGAAGAAGGGAGGGGGGAAATGTACGCCTACTTGTCAAGATTGGGACTATGCATGCTTAATGTCACCATTTATGAAGTACTTTTATGAAGCTATTGTGTGTCTTTCCTGTTCATCTTATATGACCATTAATATGTACATGTTAGAGGCCTTTGGAGTTGGAATAAAGATCAATGAAGCATATAAGTCTAATAACATGGATATAAATGAGTAATCTGTTGATGTTTTCTCTATAAATAAATATTCAAAATTGAGTTTGTGCATTGGCTATATTAACCCACCTGGACATATTTTTCTATTTATACTAACCATACAATTCATGCTCTTATGGACTTGGGAAATAATTCTTATCAATATTGATATACCCAACCTATCATATATTATATTCTCATTCTTTTGTACTTTGTTATGTGCAATTTTGTGTTTCTCTTTGTGTCTTGATACCTGATATAAAAGCTCGTTATGAAAGTTTCATAGATTCAATTCAACTTTTGGATCTTCTTTTCGAAGGCTCTATGCTTTAGTCTTGATTTTTTTTTCATTTTCTTCATAATTGTAGAACTTTGTTTGTTTTAGACTTGTTAAATCAATGAATTCACTTTATGATTACTTTATTCTGTCCTAATTGAAAGCATGGATTAAAAAGTAGCATTGTTGGACACGATTGCATCTTGAATTTGTGGCATGTTCAAAACTTCCAAAAATAATGCTAAGCCTTAGTCTTATTTTTTTAAGAGGAAAAACCACAAATTATTGTGTAAAATATGATATAAACTTAGAACTAATGCATAAAGCCAAATATTATAATATTCAATAAACTCAATTATAACTCCTTTTATTTTGAAAAGGTATAATTAGTTATCACATGATCATGCTAGGTACAAATCATTAAAACTCAAGTTGTAACTTATTGTGAATCTATTATTAAGACTAGCATACTTTGTCTTAGACTTTCTTTTCCCAATGAAGATACATAGGATTTGTGAACTGGAATTTATGGTTTAAATTTAGTTTAATACTGGTTAAAAAAATATTCAAACCAATTTGCAAAATATCCAAACCATTTTTAAAAATCGATATCAATTTAAAAAAATATGGTTTAAAATCCAAACAATTTAAATGGATATGGTTTGGATATAGATTGGATTTTAAAAATCCATATACATGAGCATCCCTAATCTTGATCATGGTTAGAAATTTCACATTAATTTCTTGGTTGTGATCACCTCACTACAGTTGTACAAAATTCACCACACTCGTACAAATTCCACCATGACCTTGGTCTTCTTAACAATGCATGATTTTTAGTTCGATAGTACTTGTCCTACAAGTCGATTTTGTAGGGTTAAGTTAGGCTCGTAACTCACTTTCTAAGATGACCAGAGCATGTAAATTATACATTAAAGGTTTCAAGTCTTTATATATCAAGTCTTCATTTATCATTATTGTATCCCTCTTTCAACACAAGTTTATGAACTTCTAGTGCATGATAGACTCGTGTCTCCTAGCAACTATCCAAAATTCCTCTTAAAGCTTCCTTCTAACTATATATTCAGCTAACAAGTCACTAATATTTGTTTGGATATCCAGATCATTGATGCTTTTCACCAATTAAACTCACTTAATCTCCAAGTTTCCAAATTTCTCTAACCACTTTGATTATTTTTTCAACGTCTTTAACTTTTGTTTTAACCTAAAGGCCCTCCCACCCTTGCACCTCCAACCCCTCATACAACCTCTTAACAAAAGTAGTGAACTCATTAACCTCCAACCACGAATTAATGATAGAGGACTATCTAAGGATCATGATGATGGAGGTTCATTCCAAGCCAAAGGTCTAAAAGAAGAGCTTGAATCACTTCCTTTGGTAAGCTTTGAAGGACCCATGACAAGAGTTAGAACCCAAGCCTTTCAAGACCACATCAAAACTCTTGTCTGTTGTAATAAGCAAGTGCTGTCTATTTTAATCGATTGCACAAGCAAGTACTGTCTATTTTAATCGATTACAACATTTTTGTAATTGATTACACAATGCTGAAACGCTTTGTTTTAATCGATTGTAGGTTGTATTAATCGATTATTTTTGGTCAAAATCATAGTGCTTCTATATATTTTGTTATTTTTGTAATGAGCTTTGATATTTCAGCAAATAGGCCTAAACTTACGTTTTTAGTTGCTTATTAGAGGCCTAGCCATATAAATGTTGAGACTTTTCTATTTTTGGTTAACTTTGATTAATAGAAATTAAGCATTTGCTTGAATTGAGAGCTTAGCCTCTTGTTGGTTCTTGATTGAAACCAAATCGATTCTTATCAAGGAAGCTTTCCTTTGTGACGAATCCTCCTTCGACTTATCGTTTCGTTTGTGGATTGTGGCATCATTCCTAATCATTCCTTAGTCCTCTCCATTTTTCTATTTGAGTTTTCAAACCACAATTCATGGAGTCTTGAAGTTTGCAATCCGAAAACGATCCTAGTCAAGCATTCATGCCTTGGAAGTCATCATGTAGTAATCAGAGCTTGATTCCGGAAAGTATTTCGTAAATATTTCTATCTTTGTTAATTGCACTTTTGTTTTTATTTTTTTCCCGAAAATGAAAATTGAAAATCATGATTCTTGCTTGTTTGTTGTTCTTTGTGTGTTTCTTGTGTTATTTTTGAGTTTAGCTTACAATTGCCTTCAGTTCCCCTATCATTTTTTTGAATTCGAAGTTGTTTTGAATATGAGTTATTCTTCGTGTTCTTCATGAAACTCATAGCATTGCTGGAAATTTTCTGAGTTTGATTCATAAATTTCTGTATAGAGAGTTTTAAGGCATTTATGCAAATATCAAAAAATTTTGGTCCTAAAAGAGAAAATATGAAGGACCAAAAGACAATTATTAAAAAAATATTGGGGTCAAAATAAAAATATCAAAAAATATGAGGACCCAAGTATATAAAAAAATTGACAGCCAAAATTTTGTTTTAAAAGCCCTCTCTCTTAGAGTGTGTTTCTTGTTGCTTAATAGCACTACCTTTGTGTATAATTACAGTGGATTATATTTAACCAATTTTTTTTATATCTTCATCATTGTTTTCTTGTTGAGCTTTTACTGCTTGTCTTCTAAATTTCCAAGGTTTTGTCTTAGAGTTTTCTTTCTTCCTTGACCTCTTAAGTTGAGTTTGGATTTGTTTCATCTTTCACTTTGGATATTCATTGAATTGGAATCTTTGGTTGAATTTCAAGAGTTGAAGAAGAGTTAGAGAGTGGAAAAGGACAAGAGTGAACCTTATAGAAAAAGTCTTACAAGTGTAAAACAAGAGTGTTGAAGAGTGTAAACACTTAGTGAGTGGTAAGGTCCATTATTGTTTTGTTTTTAATACCCTTTTTCTTGTAGCAATGGTGTCCGATAGCGATAGTGATCCACCTTCACCTAGAACCGCTAAGCTAATGACTTCATTGGCTAAGCAAATGGATAGGTTACAAAGAAATGTTGAAAGGAGGATGTGAGAATGTTTTGATGAGATACAACGAAATACTCAAGAGTTAAGTGGAAGAATGGAGGACATGGAGAGAATGAGACATCATAGGTCACCTCATTCTTCTCAAGGGAGTAATGATGGCTATGAAGATGGTAGAAGGCATAGGCATAAGAGGAATAGGGATGGAATGGAAGATGTGAAATTCAAACTTCCTAAGTTCCTAGGTACTAATGACCTAGAAGCTTACCTTGATTGGGAGATAAAAGTTGACCAAGTTTTCGATTGTCACAATTTTAGTGAAGAAAAGAAAATGAAGTTGGCTAGCTTAAAATTTGAGGGGTATGCCATGGCTTGGTGGACTCAAGTGCAAATGGAAAGAGGAAGATTGAGGAGACATCGACCAGACACATTGTTTATAATGAAAGGAATCATGAGGGAGAGATTTGTTCCACCTCAATACATAAGGGATTTTCATAACAAATTACAAAGGCTCTATCAAGGGAGTATATGTGTTGATGACTATTACAAGGAGATGGAGATTTCTTTGGTAAGAGCAAACATTGAGGAGACTAATGAGGCTAATAAGGCTAGATTTTTGAATGGCTTGAATAGGGACATTCAAGATGTTGTAAAGCTTCAAACCTACAACACCATGGATGAGCTTATACATAGGGCTATGAAAGTGGAGTAACAATTGAATAGAAAACAAGCCTACAAGAAGTCTTCATATGGTCATTCATCTTGGAAGGATAAGGACACTTCCAAGAAGGAGGGTTCTTTTTCCCAACATATTGAACGAAAGTCTTCAAGAGGTAATTCTACTTCTCCTCCTTATTCCCCTTCTAATAAATCTAGTTTAATTAAATGCTGTAAGTGTTTAGGTAAGGGTCATATTACATCCTAATGCCCTAACAAAAGGACCATGATTGTGTTGGAAAATAGAGAGGTGGATAGTGAGTCATCTATGAGTTCTCATAGTTCCTCTATTAAAGTTGATGATGATTGTTTTCTTCAACTAGAAGAGTGAGATCTTTTGGTGGTAAGACAACTCATGGGAAGCTTATGCAAGGATCAGGATGAAACACAAAGAGAAAACATTTTTCATTGTAGATGCTTGGTGGATGGAAAGGTTTGTTCTCTAATCATTGATGGAGGAAGTTACACAAATGTTGCAAGCACTAGATTAGTGGAGACGCTTGGTTTAAAAACTACCCCTCACCCTAAACCTTATAAATTGCAATGGTTGAGTGACAATGGTGAGTTGGTTGTGGATAAGCAAGTGTTGCTTACATTCTCCATTGGAAAATATGTTGATGAAATACTTTGTGATATGGTTCCTATGGAAGCTAGCCATGTGTTGCTTGGTAGACCTTGGCAATATGATAGAGATGTTGTACACAATGGGGTCACCAATCACTACTATTTCTTGCATAAAGGTAAAAAGGTAGTTCTCTCACCTTTGTCTCCATGTAAGGTGTATGAAGTCAAATAAAAATGAGATTGAAAAGAGAAAAAGAAAAGAAAATCAAAGAACAAAAGAGTCATTCAAGACAGAAAAGTCGAAAAGAAATATATGGCAAAAAGAGTGAAAAGAAAGAACAAAACAAAATAGAAAAAAAAAGAGAAAAACAATTGGTGATAAAACCGGGTTTGTTAATCAAACCTAAGGAGTTCAAAAGAGTGATGCTAGCTAGACAACAAATGAATTTACTCATTCCAAATTATATGTGCTTGTCTTCTAGTCTCCTTGAGTTGCCTCAAGGTTTTGGTACACTTGTAAAGGAGTTTGAGGATGTCTTTCCACAAGATATACCCCACGACTTGCCTCCTTTAAGAGGAAGTGAGAATCAATTTGTTCTTGTTCCGAGAGCTTCACTTCCTAATAAGGACATCACCGTAAGGTATCAACATTCTGATCCTAAGACTTGATGATAAGGTAACCAAATCTACTACTTACTTTTCTCCTTTTGAGGAATTTTATGATTTTCACACATTATTCCCTCTTGATCTAATTTCCTTTCCTAATGATTCTTCGATTTTGAGTATGCATGGGCTATTTAGAGCTACTTTTGTTAGGAATCTCCATGGAAGTGTGCGAAATCAAATTGAGTGGCAGATTGAGCAATTTGCACAACTTGCCAACAAGGGGAGAAAGACATTGGTATTTGATCCCGGAGATTGGGTTTGGCTACATATAAGGACGGATAGGTTTCCTTTTCCAAGGATATCTAAAACCCAACCTATGGGTGTTGGTCCTTTCAAGATCTTTGAGAGGATTTCTGACAATGCCTTTATGATTGACTTGCCAAGTGAGTATGGGGTGAGTTCTAGTTTTATTGTCGCTGATCTTTCTTCTTGTGATATAGGTGTTTTGAATTTAAATCCGAGGACAGATTCTTTTCAAGAGGGAGAGGATGATAGAGGACTATCGAAGGATCATGATGATGGAGGTCCATTCCAAGCCAAAGGTCTAGAAGGAGAGCTTGAATCACTTCCTTTGGTGAGCTTTGAAGGACCCATGACAAGAGCTAGAACCCAAGTCTTTCAAGACCACATCAAAAGTCTTATCTATTGTAATAATCAAGTGTTTTCTGTTTTAATCGATTACAATATTTTTGTAATCGATTACACAAGCAAGTGTTGTCTGTTTCAATTGATTACAACATTTCTGTAATCGATTACACAAGCAAGTCCTGTCTATTTTAATCGATTACAACATTTCTATAATCGATTACACAGCCCTGGAATGCTCTGTTTTAATCAATTACAGGTTGTATTAATCGATTATTTTCGGTTAAAGTCATAGTGCTTCTATATATTTTTGTTATTTTTGTAATGAGATTTGATATTTCTGCAAATAGGCCTAAACTTACGTTTTTAGGTGTTTATTAGAGGCCTAACCATGTAAATACTTAGACTTTGTTATTTTTGGTTAACTTTGATTAATAAAAATTAAGCATTTGCTTGAATTGAGAGCTTAGCCTCTTGTTGATTCTTGATTGAAACCAAATCGATTTTTATCAAGGAAGCTTTCCTTTGTGACGAATCCTCCTTCGACTTATCATTTCATTTGTGGATCGTGGCATCATTCCTATTCATTCCTTAATCTTCTCCATTTTTCTATATGAGTTTTCAAACCACAATTCATGGACTCTTGAAGTTTGCAATCCGGAAGCAATCCTAACCAAGCATTCATGTCTTGGAAGTCATCAATTAAGGACCCTGAAATGTTTAGGTTCCCAATCTACCTCCTTGTACTTTAAGACCAAAGGGTAGTGATCAACGATATCTCTATTCAGCACAAACTATGCAGAAGTTGGCCACACCTGAAACCATCCATCAGACACCGCAATTCCATCTAAGTTGCTTCTAGCATTTCCCCTTACTTGGTACAAAGTGAATTTCGTACCAATCATAGGAACATCCGAAAGATCCATGTTGTCCAAAAAATAATTAAACTCCTTGCATATCTATCCTCCACGTCCCCCACCCCTTTCATTTCCTCCTCGAATCTAATTTCATTTAAGTCCCCTATCAACACCTAAATTCTTTGTCCAACTTTTTCCTTTTCCATTTTCAAAGCATCCCACATACATCTTTTCTCCCTCAAGTAACAACTAGAATAAACATTAACAATGACCAGAGGCTTTTGCATATCCTTCCAAAACCCCTTAATCCCAAAAAAATCATGATTAGAAAATGTCTATAAAACTCTAAAATTTCCTTTCCCCCACAAGCAAAGTAAGCCTCCTACTAAATTAATAGATGGGTTTTCCTCCCATTCTACCTCATGATTCCCCCTCAACAGAGTGCAAACTTTCTTCTCTACCTATTGTGACTTTGTTTCCTAAATACATATAAGATCTACACCTTTAGAGGTAACTACCTTCTTAATCATCCTTCACTTGACCATCCTAGTAATATCAAGGTGGAGAAACCAATCTCTATCTAAATCTTTCTCAACTAACAACCTAGTAATATCAAATGGAAATACATATATTAAAGATTAGGTTTCAGAAGCTCATACTTTATGAGAGATTGCAAAATGTTTGGGTGTGGCGTCTCAAGTAGAAGAGAAAATAATTATAAGAAGATTGGCAGAGTTAGATAAAAGGGATAAGTAGAATTTTGCAAAAGCAAAGGAGGTCAATAGAGAGGGTAATGTTGCAGTGTTATCATGAAAGTTTTGTCATACAACATTAACCATTCTTGTTGATACAAACCGATCATACATCGTTTCATCTCTTGTCAATACTCTGGCACAAATGGACTAGTTCCTGACTATGTAGTCTGATTCCTCCCTCTCACTAGACAAATGTATTTGTAAGTTCTTATTCCCCTGTTCGACTTCATTACCATGGTCGCACACCCCCTTTCCATTTTTCCTTTCACACTGAATATCCATGGTTTCTCTTCCATTCCTTTTAATTCTGCCTTTTATCCTCTTCCTTTTCATGAAGCAGTTGTACCTTGGCAAAGGCAAATTAGGTTTCTTACGTAGAATCGTACAACCCCCTTTATGTTGCCATTTTCTTCCTAAGGATTTTCGGTCTTCTTGGTCTGCCTTCTCTCTGGTCAAACCTTCCATAAGTATTGTCTTCTTAGAGAGTTTTGTGTCTTCCAAAGAAGCCAAAATATGTTTACTACAATCTCCCTTTGATCCTTTTGTGAGTTGGCCTATTGTCTACCTCAACATTTATTGAGCCATTCCCAATAATAGGCCTAGAGGCCCAATTAAATCAGTGGGATGACTGGACCCACATGGCCTTTTAACTAAAATTGGAACATTAAAATAAGCCTCCACAACATCTAGACTTTGGCTGGAGACTTTCTTCCTTCTTTGACTTTGTGTGTCCTTATCGACGTCTACACCCTTTCCTTTGCTATCACTTTCAAAATGATTATCCACTCTGTCATCTATGCCTCCTTCCTTTGCATGTGCCCTATGCTTTGAATCAATTTGTCTCTCCCTACACCTATCATTCCCTTTTTGATGCTCACCTTGTCCTTATAAGCCTTCAAAACTCTTGAACCTTTACTAGAATGTTGTTTAAGAGTTGGGCCCTCCTCTTTTATCTCACCTTCATTAATGTTTCTTGAATCTCCTTCAAACCTCTGATTTTTCATGGAATAAAACATTGACCTTTGAGCCATATCATCCAATTGCATAAATTGTTCATCCACTAGACTATCCTCCTCCGGTAGTACATCATCTCTTACCCAATAATCTCCTATTTCCAACCATTCTTAGGCAAATGATTCCATCAATAGTTGTCATTGAAGATGAGTCATTAATCTCCATTGGGCATCTTCATGCATAACAACAATGCTCCATAGGGCTACATCTTTCTTCCTCCAATATTCTTAAAGATATAATCTACCCATTAATTTGAATCTTCCTGATTACTTGCATTGGCATGACAAGGAAGTTCTCATAAAAATATCATACTCCATATTAGACATGTTATTAGCTTCTTTCGCACCATAGATAAAACTTCTATAGTTTGTTGACACTTTAGAGAAACATTCGTAGTTTCATAAGTGCAAGGTTAGTCCCTAACACCTAATCCAAGCAAGTCTGAGGACCAAAATGACATTTGGTGCCCACCCTTGTATAGACTCAAGCTAGTCATTAAGCCATGTATCCTTCTCCTTAAGTAGCTTTGTTATTTCTTGTTCTCTATAACCTACAATGAGCACCAAATTATCCCCAAGGTACCTAATAATATGCACAATGTCAAGGCCCTACACGATAATTGTGTCATGTACTCTTATCTTCAACGGCTCGTGAACCCTTCCAATAAGACAACTACTAAGTAGTTCCTTATTAGATTATGGAACCTTCAAGTACTCTCTAACCCATGCACCTTTATATGTGGCTTCCTTCACCTTTTTCCTTCAATGTTTCACATGGCATGGTTGATTGTTTGAAGGGCATGAGCATACAACAAGTTTTCTTCCCTAGATCTTCCTTTCTTAGTTGGAGGCCAACTCCAGATTTCTTGTTCCCTTCTTCATGCCAAAACCTTCTTCCTGTACTTTCTCCTTGAAACGAGTTGGTCTTATTGTGTTCATCCCCAGACTGACCATATTTCACCCTTCCCTGATTCCTCCCAAACTTTGGAATGTTAACACGCATCTTGGTGTTACCTATATAGATGTTATCCAATTGTTCCTCCAAAATCCTATCATCCGTAACCCCTATAAATCTCACAAAATCATACCTTATGCCTTCTTTGTTCCTTCTTACTAAAGAACATTTCTAGAAAGTTTCCCAGAAAGTGTGTGAGTGAGAACAAAACACGTTAAACAGTTTTGTATTGGTTTGTGGGTCAGTCATTGATTCTGAAAGCAATCAGGGATGATTGTCGAGGTCTCAGAAATGACTATTTATGGATGGTTCTGACCGCTGGAGGGTTTTGACCAACAAAGATGTTGAGTGAAGTGTCACCGCGTGAAGTGACATCGCGTGAAGTGTCGTAGAGTGAGAGCAACTAAGAAGTCGAAAATAAAATATGTTACACTACCCCAACATTGAAATACCTTTCACAAGTCATACTTCCCGTAGTTACTAGAAAAAATTAGTAAAGAAAATGTTGTGTAGTCCATTCCCAACAATCTTACAAGCTAAAGGTGAAAAAAAAGAGATAGAAAGAAAGGAAAGGACGGTGAGGAAGGGAGGGGAATGAAGGTGAGATGGAGGAAAGATCAACGGGTAATTATGGTGGTGGTGGTGGTAAGGTGATTTAAGTGACGGTAAGGGTTTTTCTCTCTCATCTCTTTACATCATTTTTTGCTTGTTTTTTTTTCCCTTAAGAAAGGTTGGAACTTGATGATCATTTAAACATTTCACATCTAATTCATTCTTAGAGAATAACAAGAAAAAAAGTAAAGAATAAAAAGAATAATGTTACTCGCGAAATCTTTACTACAACAATGTTACTCACGACAATATAATGAGGCATACTTTCACATATGTAACTGTAACACCCCGTAGTACTCCGGTTGTTACTCATCTTGGTAATAGAGTTTTTCAGCGGAAGACTTATAAAAATCCGTTTTGGAAACATAGTATAGAAATCGTGATTAAATTTTTCCAAAACATTTTCTCAAATTCTTTTCCCAACATGTTCACATAATACGATACTGCGATGCTGGATTTAATTTAACGAATAATCCCA
>PYAF01001521.1:993352-1006526 GCA_007407185.1 Glycine tomentella | reverse complement strand
CTAACTCAAAACTATTGCATTCACTCTTAACTTCATGAAATGGTCAAATCGACCCAATATACTTTTATCATATATATATTTTATAATAAGAGTTTTTACTTGACTTGCTTGGCATAATTAAACTTTGTAACACTTACTTAAACCTTTACTTCCTTCATTTAATCTTTGTCTCAACACTTTAATTGTGAGGGTCATTATAGTAACTACTACTATACATTTATTATTTGGAGGAAACACTAAAATTCATATTTGAAAAGAAATAAAATTAAAACATGTCAAATCTTTAATATAAAAATTCCACAATTGAATTCTAAAATTATATTAATCACATTAATTCCTAAAAGTCACATTAATTCGTGAAAAATAATAATGTGATCAGTGACATTTTTTATTTATTTATAGAGATTTACAACATGTTCGATTCAGCATTTGATGATAGATATTCTGCTTCAATTCAAAGACAACGTGCGTGTCTGGTTTTAATTATATCCAAAATTTACGTTTTAGTGCAGAATTAATTATATAAAAACAACGCAAAAAACAACTATTAATTGCGTTGACATTCACATCCAGCAGTGTTTAACATGTTTTCAAACATATACTATTACTTTATATTTTTTAAATTTTTTAGGTTAAATTTTTTATATATACGCACGCATGTTCAAGATGTACAAATAAATACACACTTAATGTGAGAACTTTTATCATAAGAAAGAAACTAGTAATTTTAACATTAAATTTCTCAAGACAAATTTGGGATTTCACTCCATTATTTGAGTTTCATGAAAGAGTGTTTAAGCAGCTTAAATTCAAATACTTCCGTGTTGCATTCAGCTGTAAGCCTGTAAGTGTAAGACCAGAAAAAACACACACACACACACACATATATATATATATATATATATAACATTGCAAAAAACAGTACAAATCATTTTAATTGACCGCAAATAATTATACTCTAAAGGCATGGCTATATATAGGCAAAATAATCATTTCGGATATTTTTTTTAATTACTATTTAGAGACCATTTTAAATTATTATTCAAAAGGAAATAAGGCATAATATATGTGACGACTTTTAAATTGAAAATCATAATCGATATAACTATATTTGTATGCTACATGTGAATAATGAAGAATCTTAGCTCATGAATTATAATGCAGCCTTAATAATAAATTAAGCTCATGAATGACAACTTGAAGAACCCAAAGATTACACCTTCAACAAAGTCCAAAGTTACTAAATTCTATTCTATACATTCAACATGAACTCAAAAATATATAAAAATATTAAAAACAACCAAAAATATAAAAATATATATTTATTAAATAATTAAATTAAAATATTATTTATAATTTTTTTAAAAATATACCAAAAACTTAGAAGTGGTAAATGAATTTATCACTTCTATAAAAAAGTTTTTTTAAAAAAACTCTAACGACTTTAAAATTGTAAAAATAGAAAAAAAATCTTACAACTTTAAAGTTATAAATTTTTTAAAAATTAATTAAAATTATAAAATATTTTATAACTTCAGTTAAAAAAATAGAAATCTTAACATCTATTATAACTTTTAATTCAAAATAAACTTTTAAATGATAATTAAAAAATATAAATCTCAAATAATCATTTCGCTGCTATATATACACACACTGATAAAATAAAATAAAACAAAGTAAAACATGTGCTATCCTGACAGTACTACAATTATAACAGACATTAACTGAATGGGTCCAATTGATTGAACAGAAAATAGACACTTGGGCAAAGCAGCACCAAAGCAATGACAGGAATTCCATTCCTTAAAAGGGCTTCTGATAAAGGTTGGACGGTACCAACTTTACTGCAGGGGCACCATTCCAAGATGTGGGGTTATGTTCATGAAAAAGAGTACTAGTATTTTAGTTTGAGTGATATTATTTTATATAATAGTTTATTAGAATAGATTATAATATGTAGTATTTTCTGTAACATTATTATTTTTATTTTTTTATATCATATCAATAATTTTGTCACACTTTTTCTTCTTATCTTTTTTTTATATGTTTTATACCAAATTTACATATACAACAATAATACATATAAATAAAAATATAAACATTTATTAAATATCATTTATTTTTTCTTATTATCACATCATATAACTTATTATTGAACATTGATATTTAACATATACAAATTGCAAAAATTTCATTAACATTTCTCATTTCTTACTCTGTCTATCTGTTGTTGTCATATAACATTGTCAATTATATCAATCATTTACATATCTATTTTTTTTCTATCTCTCAATTTATAAACACCCCAAAGTGTCCCAAAATATTTTTCCTTATTTATCTGTCTTCTCTCTCTTGAAGTAGACTAGCATGCATGAATGTCTACAGAGTACAAACATTATTCATTTACATATAAGTATAATTTCTTTTAGCTAGCTTTCTTATCAAAAGCTTGAGGTCAAATTCAAAAGTAAAGAACAATGATTGAATTGAAAAATTAGTGAAGCGTCTAAAATGAAATAGTTTAGCAGTGAAAATTTAAACGCCATAGCTGTCAGTCAAAGTGTATCTTTAAGAAAATTGCAAATTCAATTGTGTATTTTAGTATATAGCTAGTCTCATTTGAGTTGGTATATGTTCGAATTTAATTTTTGAGTCTTCTCTCATGCATTAACAACTAATCTAATTTCATATAATCAGGGAGAAAATATAAGTAAAATTGTAAAAAGAGTTTAGTTATAGTTATTTTTTATCTTTCTCTTTCAAGACATAACCAAGCTAGCTAACATGACAAATCATTATGTTATATATATATATATATATATATATATATATATATATATATTTTACTTTCTTTTAATATATACGTAACAACTAAAGTAAAAAATATATATTATTCATAATTATTACTTGAAATTTCATTTTTAAAAATGTCAACGTAAAAATATTCATTTTTAACAATAGTGAAACAGTATGAATTTGTAAATAAAGGCAAATAACTCATGCCATGAAATGATTTCGGTCAATATGATTATGCATTTCAAACATATATATCACCCAATAATGTTTTTAGGAAAAAGTATTTAAATATTAGTTTAATATTTATTCAGTGTCGGTCTAAAACAATTTCAATCGTCATTCAATATAAATTATTGTTTGAATTATTTTAAAATAATTATTTTAAAAGTCAACAAATTTATCATACATAATAAATTATAATTGAATGATTATTTAAAAAAATTACAGTATCAATGCATAATCCATTCTCTCTTTAAATATATATTTTGTTTATTTTTCATTTTTATTTTTCAATTGATAGTTTTACTAATATGAATGTAAAAATGTCAAGTTTTTCAATCTATTTCTTGGTTTTATGATTTTACAATTTTTTAACAAAGCTGAATTTAAATATGTAGTACAATTAAACTTCTTTTTCAATTGAAAAAGATTTCATTTATCGTTGTTAATTCTCCTTTCTTAGTCATTAACTATATCAATTAGCAAATTTTGTATAAAAAAACAAAATGCTACAGCAATCAATTCTGCGGGCAAAATGGCCTACATTTACTGCACATATAAGAAAGTGAACCTGTCACAAAAGAAATTACTATGATGATATCATCCTAAATATGCTTACGCATTCTTCCACTCATCTATGACTAGAAACAGTGCTAGCCACCCAAATTTCATGTTACTTCTTTTATACCCAATTTTGATTTGATACTAATAAACTTTATACGCTTCCAGTGACTGTAAGTTAGATGGCTTCTACAATATATTGTCAGCCTCTGCATGTGCAGATACTTCAAAATTGGTGATGTATTCCTATATTAGAACTTGAATGTTTTATATCCTAACATTTTATATATTTTTATGTAACTCATTCAGAGGTTTCATGTTATATATAGATAAAAGAAAGTGATATTGTATAACTTTATCTTTGTATATACAAAGAAATTATTTTTGGATTCGAATTCATAATTAATAAATCATCAAGACACAATTTTAATGATGTGTTAGGATTGATCATCAATTAATAATAATGTAACAATGATAATAAATATATGTAAGTATTAATTAGATCAACAAGACATATGGAAAAATAAAGAAAGACAAATTAATAAAATATAAGAAATAAAAATATAAAAACTATACTTTTCTTAATATATATTTTTGTATTTGTATCCTAAAAAAATGTCGCATTCACGTATTATATCATACGTACCCAAATCACATGTAACATATATAGTTGTCGACAGATACTTTTTACGAACACCGAAGCCCTAGTAAAACAAAGCAAATGACAAAAGTGATAATCCACTCCCACCATAAACCTAGTAAAGCTCGGTGGTGAAATTAATATTAGTTAGATATTTACTTCTGATCGAAAACAAGTTGAACTGGATATAAAGTAGCTGAATACAAAAATGGACCACTGCACACAGAATACACCCAAGCAAATATACATTTAAATGCATGAGGTAGTACAAAAGCCAAATCACGATCACACGGAGTGATGCAGTCCAAACCATGCATGAATGAAGATAATGAAATGCGCAGTTTGAAACAAAAGCTAGTGAATTCTTCCATGTTAATATATATATATATATATATATATATATATATATATATATATAGTGAATCCCTCCTCTCTATATATACAAGTGATCTTTATCCCATGTTATATATGTTTGGATTGATTAAGAAAAAAACAAGATAAAAGGAAGTAATTAAAATGGACCAGAATAAAATAGTGTTTATTACCATTATTTGGGAAATATAATAGCATAAAAAGAAATGGTTTCATCTTCTTATCTCTTATTTTATTTTCACTCTATTTTTTAGGTATATATGACTTAGAACGGTATGAAACATTCAGAAAAAAATTAGAATGGTATGAAACTAACTTATAATTTACTAATCTCATCATTTTTTGCTTCTCATTTAATAAAATGAATAATTCATTCTATTTTATCATGGAATATCTAAATAATATTATGATAATTTTATAGAAGAAATTGAATCAAGATTTTCAGATGGATAAGATAGGGTATTCGTATATCTGACTCATGATTCAGTATTTTATAATGATTGCGTTTCATTCACTAATAATTAGTCGATCAAACATTTGTACCAAAAACAAAAAGTCAATCAAACATTAGAATTGTCTAAATATCAGTATCTATTGATAAAACAAAAAACAAAAAAGGAAGTTACCCACCTCAGAAGCCACTAGCCCATCATAGGAGTCCAGAGGAGATTACTATATACTTCTCCTTTTTCATTAATGCACTTACGATTTTGACCATTTTTCAAAAGTACCCCTTTACAGAAAATTAGATTCCAGAAGTATTGTTCCTCCAAAACATGAGTTTCCAAACAAATTTTTATTTTGGACATACTTTTAAGATTCTCAAACTACTCTTATTCTTAAACATACTTTTGGAACACTCTCACCAACAATGTAAACCAATGCCAGCCCTGGGCATAGTCTAGGGGTGTGACAACCCCGGACCCATGCCTAGAAAGGGCCCAAAATTTTTAAAAAAATATATTTAAAATTATGTAGTAATATTTTTATATTATTGTATGTTATTTTTATAAATAGATTAAATTGTTATCTTGTTTTATGTTTTCTTAATCAAATTGAATATGGTATGTGATTACAAAGTATATAAGATTTAGTTTTTTTTAGACATGTTAAATTTATAAATTCATGTTAAATGAATTTTCAAGATGAATGTTAGGAAGATATTTTTTGACATACTCTTTTAAATATATTCTTTCAAATAATTCAAAAGTGTTTTATTTTTAATAAGATAAGAAACATAAAAACCAACCTCAAATTATAAAAAAAAAATAAACTAAAATTTAGTATATTGTATCAATTTTAATAAAATTACATGCTTACTTATTTTGCAAATTATATTTGTAATTCCAAATACTTGCATACAAGAACTCCTTTTATTATTTTACCTAGGGTCATAAAATGTCAGAACTCCTTTTTTTATTAATGTACTTACTGCTATACTTTCTTGTCTCTTGCCATGTAAGCTGCCCTATCAGCCTGTATCGGTCAGGCTTGGGTTCTGTTTTCTGGTATGATTTTTTTCTAGCAAGATAGGAATGGGCCAGATTAGGAAAGTCATGTTCATTTGTTAGTACTTAGTGGCTTTTGTTATCTAATTAAGTGGTTTCCATGTTTTATATTTTAATTTGTAAATATCAAGATAAATGATAGTGATAAATAAAGATTGGAAATTATTATATGTTGAACATCGTGATAAACCTTACAATATTTTAGCCATACCTTCTGATATAATTATTTATTAATTTGAATAAACTTAGCAAAAGTTATTAGGGTTTTGAATGAAGTTATCCATTCCCTCTTGTTTTCTCTAGAATGTAATGCAGCACCTTAAGAAAATGAAAAGGTAGTGTAGTTTTCCACATCCTTTTCTTGTCGAAGGACAGGGTCACCTCTAGACCAGTACGCATAATGACCCGTGTACTTCAACTCTACCATGAGCATTGCCCCACTAGACCAGCTTTGTGTTTTTCTTATTGCCTCATTTTATGAGCAGAACATACTAACTGAGTTATGATGATTACTGAGTATAATGGATTCCATTTAACATATGGAGATAACCCTTCACAGCCACAAGTTACTTTAAGGGATGCTGGTGAGATTGCGGGGTTTATGACTGGACTTCGAGTTTATCTTGATAATCCTACAAAAGTTAAGCGTCTGCTTCTACCTACCAAGTTATCTGGTAGTTGTGATGGGAAGAAGCCCTCCAAAGCTGATGAATCTTCCCCAAGTTGATGAATTTGGTGATGGAGCTGAGGCAACAATAAAAGGCTAGTGCAAGCAGCCAATCCAATGCATAACTAGTGTTGGTTAATTATACATTGTTAGGCCTATCCTTTCTATTTTGACTGTAAGATTCATTGCTAGTTTGAAGTGATTGTTGACTCTGCAGTGTTTTGTATTTTCTAGCATTTTGCTAATATAGTGTTGGTACAATAAACTAGAATGTGTAATGGTTTTAGGTTATGTCAATATTTTTGTTGGTTCTAGCATGCTGTAATTCCAATAAAAAATGTTAAATGGTTATAATATTTGATGTGGTTTTACCTCGATATTTGTTATGCATTTGTAGGTATGAAAAAAAAATATAAACAAACAAAGACAGTTTTTAAGAAATAACCGTCTTCGTATGTCAACATACGAAGACGGTTATTTCTTAAAAACCGTCTTCGTAGGTGTTGACAATATAACTACAAACAAAGACGGTTTTTAATGAAAAATCGTCTTCGTATGTTGACATATAAAGACGATTTTTTCTTAATAACCTTCTTCGTTTATATTTGAAATAATTTTTTTTATCAACACTTACGAAGACGGTTATTAAGGAAAAATCGTCATCGTATGTCAACCTACGAAGACGGTTTTTCCTTAATAATCGTCTTCGTTTGTATTTTATTTTTTTTAATTTTTTAATTAAACACAAACAAAGACGGTTATTAAGAAAAAATTGTCATCGTATGTTGATATACAACGATGATTTTTTCTTAATAACCGTCTTTGTTTGGATTTTTTTAATTAAAATACCAAATGAAGATGATTATTAAGGAAAAATCGTCATCATATGTTGCATACGATGATGATTTTTATTTAATAACCGTCTTCGTAGGTATTTAATTAAACAAAACAAAAAAAATTAAATACAAACAAAGACGATTTTTAAAGAAAAACTGTCTTCATATGTTGACATACGATGACGGTTTTTTCTTAATAACCGTCATCGTTTG
Source organism: Glycine tomentella (assembly GCA_007407185.1). Taxonomy (NCBI): domain Eukaryota; kingdom Viridiplantae; phylum Streptophyta; class Magnoliopsida; order Fabales; family Fabaceae; genus Glycine; species Glycine tomentella. Next base: position 998,714 of record PYAF01001521.1, on the reverse strand, counting down.
TGTTTAATTAAAGAAAAATCAAACGAAGACGGATTTTTAGAACCGTCGTCGAAGGTTCCCATTTTCAACGACACGCGCAACAACGACGATTAAACAACCGTCCTCGTATGGTCTAAATAACTGTCGTCGTAGACCTCCTGTGTAGTAGTGTGCAAACATACCCTTAAAGTTTTTGCTCGATAGAGTGTATTGGTACAATGGAGTGAAACTATTCCCCTGGGTCTCGATGCAAGTTGTTTGTGTGTATGCTACAATATCTTGAGTTCGTGTATATATCTAAAACTTTTTCCCCACCTAACAATTCTGTCAAAAAAAGTAGAAATAATCTTATGCATCGTGTAAGCTAGAGTTATTTAATAAGAGATTTTAGCACTTTTAACTGGAGACCTAAGCTAAAAAACTCTATTTCTCTGGCCTATATATTCTTACAACTTCAATATGTTTGACAAACAAAAGCATGATGCATCTGTCTATAACTGCTCCATTTGAAGAAGTGACATCTCAAACTGGAATCAACCATTCTAAGTTAGTATTTAGTACCCAACAAAGCAAGAAAGGACAAATGATATGTGAGAAAGATTGAAATCATTCAAGTTCATAGTCAACACAGTAAGTTTTTCTAAACTTGAATTTCAATTTGCTAATCCCTCAACTTGAACAATTGATTATTTTTTTATAAACCAAGGTTTGCTAGCCTCCCCTAAGCACTAGTGATCCCTACTAGGTTGGCAACTGTAGTAGCACTTAAGATCCTAAGCAACAAACCAAGAAATATTATACCAAAAAGGAGGAAAAGATGAGTACAAAAACCATGAGGGGGCAAAACCAAACCCATGGCAGAGAAATTATGAGAATATATAGCTTGGAAGGCCTATTCCTATTGAATTCTGTTGCAACAAAACTAGGGTGGGAATTCCACCAGCAGAACTCAGAAGAGTCTCTAGCAAAAGAGGCAAGTTTATCTGTACAAGCATTATCTTTTCTATATATGTGCCCTATTACAAAATTCATATGTTTTGTTAAAGCTATGCAATTCAACCATCTATTTTTAAGAGACCTGGGAACCAAATGATGATTATGAAAGGCTTGAACAGTTAACAGAGAATCACACTCGATCCATAAATACTTCTTACCCCTCTGGTCTGCCAGCTCAATAGCTAAAATAGTACCCATAATCTCATCATAAAGAGAGTTTTTAATTCCCAAGTTGGCGATAAAACAACCAAGCGAGGAAGCAAAGACATTTTGGAAAAACCACCACAACGTAGATAATTGATTTAGAAAAACATTAAGTTCTTCAGTTTCAGTTATAAGATGTATATTTCATGTTGGGCCTTGTGAAGTCCAAATTCAACATTACATTGGCTTTAGTAATACTGTGCGTTTTGGTTTTATAACCTAGCATGTATAAGGCTTTTATATTCACAAAGCTGTTGTACCTTTTACTTTGCCTTTATGCTTCGTTTCTTCTCTCACATTCCAACACCTTCTATTTTACTCCTTTGATATTCTCTTTCTTGGTTATGACCTAGCTCTGCTAGGGTTTGGGTTTTCTGCACAAATCTTGAGTTTTGGTTGCTGAAATCAGTTAGAGGGATGATGGAGTAGTGTGCGTTCCTTGTGTTCTTCGTTCTTGCTATTTGGTGTTGCAGGTAATGGTTCTTTCTCTTGGGTTTGGTCCGATTTTGTGTTCTTGGGGTGTTTCCTCTGAAAGGAACCAAAGGAGAAGGACGTTGAAAGTTGAGTGTTGTCTGGATTTAACAGTGGTGAATAGTGGTTATCTCTTGTACTCTGTAACCTTCTTTATTTCTTGTTTACCTGTGATTTTGATGTCTGTTCTTGTTTTAATGTTGGCTATGTAATCAAGAGGAACATTGTTGTAATATTCTTGTAATATTAGTGTGACTAATAAAGGGTCTGCATGTTCTTTACCCTTGGATGCAGGTAACAAGGATTTTATCCTAGTTACTGAACCAAGTAAAATTTTCTTGTGTTTTTCTTTATCTCTTTTATTTGCTTTTGTTGAATATAATCTTATTTTAGTTTATATTATGTACTGATAAAACTCTAACATTTCATTTTACCCATATGATGATAATTATAATTGAACTAGGAGAGTATATATGTAGTTTTTTTAACAAACATAAACTTCTTCCCTAATAAGCTGGCATATAGGAATTTCACCAAATAGATATATACTTGCACTTAATTTGTGCTATTTTATGACGCTTATCTTCCCTTACACGTGTGTATAGTTTTAACCTTTAAGAGCCTAAGAATGAATTCATAAAATAACACAATATGTCCCAAAACTTTTGCATATTACACTCAGTGATCGAGAACTGCATACATTCTATAAAATAGCACAATATGTCCCAAAAATTTTGCCTATTACACTCGTGTGTATTGTTTTGGCATTACTGAATGGTTGATAGAATAACAAAAGCCATTAATTACACAATGTATCCCTTATGCATATATTCAATTTGATATACAAATTATCTCTCTTTCACTTTGTTATTCATGTCAAGACAATTTATCATGCACCCAAGCCATCCTTGAGCATTTCCCCAAAACAGTGCACCCTTTCCTATGCAAGAATTGCTTGCATCAAACAAGAGCACCGTCTCTGCAGAATATTTCTAACCCAAAGCCAAATTTTTTTCCTGATTATATTCCGAAAAATAATATTGTAATACATATATTCAGGAAACAAGTTTTTCAAAAAATAAAGAAAGAGGGGGTACATGTAACAATGTTATATAGGAAGGTGTAATTAACAATTTTGCCTATTCAAACGGATGTTAGTCCATTGGAGGAACCCAATGACGGAAGGCCTCGGAAAGATGATTATGAAACCTAAGAAATAACGGTGATCAATTCAACCATGATATACTATCGCATTCTAATATTAATATGATTAAATTCATATATAGTAAAAAAAAAAAAAAACCATATATATTTTTTCATCATATGCTTCTTTTATTTATTTTTTTGATTGGCAAAATCTATTATTAATAGAACCAAGAAACTAAAGCCATGAAACAGGCAATAATTACATAATATTGATCCCCATACCCAATTACAAAATAATGTCCCCCCTTTCCCTCTACCAACCATGACAGTTATTTGGTTGGGGGTTTAAAGAAAAAATAGAGGATGCCAATAGCATGGCTCTAAAGACCATTGTGGCAAAAGTCCACGAAGCATCCAAACAACCATTAAATAGCCAACAGAATATAATAACTATGGCTAAAGAGCTAACAAGGGATGACAATTTTATCCGAACCTTATGGGTAGCTGAAAAAAATATCTTCAACAGGTAGAATAAATACCCGCACAAAGGAAATGAGTGGGGTGAGTATAATTAAGGACGTATCCGATCTTTAGGCTTTGTTTGGAAGTTTGGAGGGGGAAGGAAAGGAAAGAGATTTAAGAGAAAGGAAGGGGAAGGAAAGGGAGGAAAATGAGGAAAATTCCTTCCTCTTTGTTTGAGAATTAAAAATATATTAAGAGAGGAAAATTGAGAATTAATAAGATATTAAATGTGAAAATTATATAATTTAAATGTAAAAATATATTAAAAATATATTTTAATATATTTTTGATTTGTAGTTGGGGTAAAATAGTAATTTTAATTACTTTTCCTTTTAAAAATCCTCAAATTGGGAAAACAACAATTTTTAGGCTTTGGAGGATTTCAAAGGAGTTTTAAAAATTCTCAAATCCTTCTCCTTAAAAATTAAAACACTGTCAAACAAGAAGATATAACTACCTAAACCTTTTCATTCCCTTCCTTTCCTCCTAAAATCTCTTTTCCAAACAAAATCTTAAAGTCTGTGTCTTAGATGATAGGATAAGTTTACTTAGTAAAATAAATGGTCTTTCTTTCAAGATTTGTATCTGACAAGCAAAAGTTCATGAGAAAATGATTTGGTCGATCTATAGGTTCAAATAGTAATTTAAAAAAAAATAATGACAAAAAACTAATTTAAAAAAGTGAAAATATATGAAATTAGAAGAAGAAAAATTGACTTAAACTGAAATCTATCACTTACAATGTAAATATATTTTAAACATAACAAATTAATAATAACAATCAAAATTAAAAATCAAAATTTTTAACATAACAAATTAACAACTAAAAACTCGATATAACTATAACTAAGTAAGTTTTTAAAAAATAGACTCATTATTCACAAGATCCAAATGCTTAACAGACCAATCGGCAAAACTAGTTCTGTATCTCTAGAGACAAAATTTAAGGGGGGCCTTCCTCAGGCTTCTTTATACAATTATACTACTAACATGTTACTCTACTTTCCCTCATTTGCCTCTTCAATTATTTCTTCCCTATATGATTTTATTCTCACATTGTAGCCTCAATATTTTATATTCTAAAAACATAGGGAGCTTCAATTGAATTCCAAAAGATTTGCGAAACACCACATGCACATATTTCCGCTCATGAAACTAATTTTTACTTTTATTATTTTGAATGCAAAATTAATTTTTTTGTTAGATAATAAGTGATCGTCAGTTTATTTGCCACCAATCTGAATTTAAACAATTCAGGAAAATGGGAATATAAAGATGGGTAAGGATTGAGACAACTCAGTTTGTTTTACCTTAAATTATTTATATTATTCTTAAAATAAATAAATTAAAAAAGGAGAGATATATAGTATTTTTAATCTTAAATTTCTTAAGTTTCTAATACAACCCAATTAGAAAAATGCGAGTATATTAATAACCCCATATATATCATTGTTTTTTTATTGTTTGAAATAAAATCAATTTTAATTTTCCGTGTAAAATTAGTAACTATTATAATGATAATTATTTATTATTTATTTATTCATTAAAAATTAAATATTTAAATAATTACCAAGCAAAAATAACTTAGCCGACGGAGGTGGTGGATAACAAGGTAGTGGTCATGATGATAATGGGTTATCAATATTTTAGGACATAATATATATCATTTTATCTGTAAGAATTAAACACTAAATATGAGAGTTTATACATCAATCAACTGAATTAAATCTCTTGATATATTAATTATTTTATATAAACCATATTATTATACATTGGAGTCTTTATATTTTAAAATTTGTTTTATGATGTGTTCCGTTCCTTAAAAACGGAGATCCAGCAATATGTCAGAAATTTATGTAGGATCAAACTCTCTCTCTCTGAAGGTGCTTATCAAGAATTAAACAGCTCCAGGAAGAAGATCACAGCACTAACGAACCACAAATTGGACGTGGGGTGTGTGCACTGTGAGTATGGAAAAGAGAGAGTAACAGTGTATATGTACCTTTCACCTTTGGTGCGTATGGCTATTTATGCTTACTGACCT